>JAFMOC010000273.1:55000-267500 GCA_019802505.1 Corydoras sp. C115
CCCCCACCCCCCAACCCTAGCATAGGATGGATGGAAGGCTTTACATTGATATATACATTATGACAACATGCAAGCATCAAACAAAAAACTTCATTGGGAATCAAACCAATGACCTGAGACACCAACCTGCGCTCTGTCCCGCAGAACCTCAAAATCAGCCTGTGACAGGAACTGGTTGTATAAGACACCTGGAACAGAGTGGAAGCGGCAAACGGCAGAACAGCTTTAAGACACTCAGGATTTCTATTAAGAGTAATGTTATGCTGCGAACAATCATCATCTTAGCCAGAAGTCTGAGTGCTATTGACATAGTGAGATCGCAGAGTGTCATTTGGGAGTTAAGGGAAATGGAAAAGGGCTTTAATCCAGTCTGCTTTATATTCACACTTATAGAGGATTCATTGAATTTGCGCTCAGCTTCGATTATTTAGTCTAATCTCAGCCTCCAGAGCAGAGAGAAAACGCTTTGCACGTCGAATTCTTAAATTCCAGTCAACTTAGCGTCAGCGACTTCTCCAGCCTAGATACTTTGGAGAGCAGAATTTACAACCAAGCGTCCTGCCCGAGGCACCAACCGGACCTGTAGATACTTATATAGATAAATCTTTAAAACAGCAGTGAGGTGGAGTAAAAGCTTACCCTCTGTGAACTGCAGCCGGTCCCTTTCAAGCTCCCACAATCGGATCTGGTCGGTGATGGTCGGAGGAAGAACCGGGGTCTGGGACAGAAGGTAAAGGGAAAATCACGATGCATGTGGTTTTAAACAGATTAATGAAATAAAAGACTTCATTTATTAAAAGCATCCACCTGTTTAAGCATGACAGGATGTGCTCTGGTCCTTAAAAAGTGGATGATCTGAAGGAGAGAAGGGAATATTTTATATATATTTTTATAAATCTGTTTATTTTTATTAAAGAGCAGTTAACATGAATACACACCGTACATGATTTATACACAAATAAAGACACAAATACACACTGGTGCGCATATAAACAACACAAAAACTTGTTATTGTAAAAAAAATTAATAAATAAATAAAAAATGCTTCCAACCTAACCCCCCCATTACCTATAATATAAAACAATTAAACCCACCCAATAGTTCAGTCAGGTCACCAACTAAGATAGAGAGGAAGAAAAGAAAAAAAAAGTGTAGAGTATTGATAACAAATAAAGAAAAAAGAAAGGAAAAGAAACAAAAATAAAGTAAAATA
Organism: Corydoras sp. C115; assembly: GCA_019802505.1. Taxonomy (NCBI): domain Eukaryota; kingdom Metazoa; phylum Chordata; class Actinopteri; order Siluriformes; family Callichthyidae; genus Corydoras; species Corydoras sp. C115. The sequence goes on from JAFMOC010000273.1 coordinate 56,214, forward strand.
AAATATTTAAAAAAAAAAGCAACGGAGGAAAGAGAGGTCAGTCAAAAGCCGAACAATTAAAAGACTTGATATAGATGATAAACCTGTGCCATCTTTTGCCAAATTTGCTGTTGCTACCTTTGATTGAATATCATCCATCCATCCATAATCTTCCACTTTATCCTATATCAGGGTCGCGGGGGGGTTCTCCATGCCCATCCAGGGGAGAACGTTTTGGGTGCTGGGCAGATACACCCAGGACAGGGCACCAATCTATCACTGGGCACACACTCACTCATACAAACACACTCTATATGGGGCAATTTGGAGAATTCAATTGACCTTGATCCATGTTTTTGGACTATTGGAGGAAATCTGAGAACCCGGAGGAAACCCACACGGACACGGGGAGAACATGGAAACTCCACCCAGATGGGGATTCGAACCGGGAATCCCTAGTGCTGAGAGGAGAACATGCCAACCACTAAGCCACCGTACCACCCTGATTGAATATTCAATTTTTTCCAATTTAAGAAATGTTAAGGAGTCTTTCAGCCACTGAAAAACGGTTGGAGGTTTATCAGATTTCCAAAGAAGCGATATATGGCGTCTAGCTCAGCATAGAAATGAGTGCAGTCTGTAGGAACCCCAAATAATGCTATTGTCGGACAAATATCAATATTCGTAATTATTTATATTTAAATATAGAACAGAAGCGTATCTGCCCAGCGCCCGAAACATTCTCCCCTGGATGGGCATGGGGAACCACCCCCCCGCGACCCTAATAGAGGATAAAGTGGAAGATAATGGATGGATATAAAATGGACACTGCATGATGAGGGATGAGTAACCGACCTGTTGTGCAGTGATACCGTTAGCAATGGCCTGCTGTACAGACTCTCTGGTAACCTGGGCAACCACGACGTTAGGAAACCGGTAAAGCATCTCACTGAACAGAGCCACCAGAGCAATCTGTAGCTCAGAATCTGACACACACACACACACACACACACACACACACACACACACACACACACACACACACACACACACACAGTAAGCTCAGGAATCGGGAGGTAACCAGCGACTGCTCTTCAGTGCAGACGTACTTGTGTAGGCATAAACACGGTAGTTGGTTTCGACCACAATGAACCCGACATCTCCTGCCCCCTGCGCGGAGCTCAAAGAGGTGGAGGATGATGGGTTGGCAGTGACGCCGGCCGCCAGGGTGATAGCCAGCCTTGTGGGGTAGTACCTTCTTGACTTCCTCTGTAAACAGATGTGAGCACAAGTTTCAAAGAAAGTTTGTATAGTTTTAATTTAGGGCGGCACGGTGGCTTAGTGGTTAGCATGTTCTCCTCTCAGCACTGGGGATTCCCGGTTCGAATCCCCATCTGTGTGGAGTTTCCATGTTTTCGTGTCCGCGTGGGTTTCCTCCGGGTTCTTCGGTTTCCTCCCACAGTCCAAAAACATGGATCAAGGTCAATTGAGTTCTCTAAATTGCCCCATATAGAGTGTGTCTGTGTGAGTGAGAGTGTGTCCAGTGATAGATTGGTGTCCTGTCCTAAAGTGGAAGATAATAAATGAATGAATGATTAATGACCTTTTCATCAGTCGTTAAGGACGAGGTCACCTTCGGCTTTATTCAGATTTTGAGTTTTGTTTAGTGTGCAGCGTCTAAACCAGAGTATGATGATGATGATGATGATGACTAACCTTTCTCTGAAAAACCAACCCAAACTCTCGCAGGTGCTGCAGAAAGGTCAGCAGCGACTCACTCATGCCCTCAACAGAGTAGTCCTGGAACAACAACAATAAAACCTTAGTTTTGCAGCGATTTACATGGGTGTCATGTGACAGCAATGAATTTAATATATCAATTAACAGTGGGCGGCACAGTGGCTTAGTGTTTAGCATGTTCTCCAATCAGCGCTGGGGATTCCCGGTTCAAATCCCGATCTGGGTGAAGTTTCCATGTGTGTGTGAGTGTGTGCCCAGTGATAGATTGGCACCCTGTCCTGGGTGTATCTGCCCAGCGCCTGAAAGGATCTCCCCTAGATGGGCATAGGAACCCCCCCCGCCCCGCATTTTATGTTATATTTTATAATAATCACCCTGATTGATCAATTATTGCAGAATTTTCATGATAAATGTCATCAATAGACTTCTGAAGAAAGTTTTAGAACCACAGTGCTGTAATACCACAACACACTACATGCAGTGTATTCTAGCAGCCACGAGAGGGTGCTGTTGAAGCAACAACGTAAATAATACAGATTTCACAGCAGTACTGTACTATTTTCACTGTGTAAAGATTTATACTATACATTATATATATATATATATATATATATATATATATATATATATATATATATATATATACACACACACACACACACACACACACATATTATATATATATATATATATATATATATATATATATATATATATATATATATATTAGGGGTGAGCTGCAATATTCGCTGATTCGACGATTCGATTCGGAGAACCGTAGTCGACTATGAACCTCATAGTCGAATGTACCATTTTGACCACATGGGGGTGCCCATGGCTGCTGCTAAGCATTAGTTTTTACATGAAATGTCTTTTTTTTCGTTACATATATAGCCTTTTGTCAAATAAAATCATCCTAATTTCTGTTAATATTTTTTTAAATGATGTGTGCGCTTTAACCCATTTAAGGTGCTCTAGAAAAACAAGTAAAATATAAAAAAAAAAAACACAAGCGCCATCTTGTGGTGAAATTTTAACTGATTTGACTATCAGTCGACTATAGGGAAAATCTGACGAATCAAATTCGACTATGAAAATCTGTAGTTGAAGACACCCCTAATATATATATATATATATATATATATATATATATATATATATATATATATATATATATATATAATATATATATATATGGCGACACGGTGGCTTAGTGTTTAGCATGTTCTCCTCTCAGCACTAGGGATTCCGGGTTCGAATGCCAATCTAGGTGGAGTTTCCATGATCTCCCCGTGTCCGCGTGAGTTTCCTCCGGGTTCTCCGGTTTCCTCTCACAGTCCAAAACATGGATCAAGTCAATTGAATTCTCCAAATTGCCCCATATAGAGTGTGTCTGCGTGAGTGAGTGTGTGCCCAGTGATAGATTGCCCCCCTGTCCTGGGTGTATCTGCCCAGCGCCCGAAACATTCTCTCCTGGATGGGCATGGGGAACTCCCCACGACCCTAATAGAGGATAAAGCGGAAGATAATGGATGGATTATATATATATATATATATATATATATATATATATATATATATATATATATATATATTTCTTTCTTATATATAGAAAGATTAAGTTATAGATTAAGATAAAGATTATAAGAAATGTAAGAATAATGTATACTCTATATGAGTGCTAGTACCCACCCGGCCGAGGGTGGAGAAACTCAGCTGGAAGAGGAAGGAGAGAATCTCCACCAGGTCCATTCCTCTAGACTGTGAGCAGAAACAAAACAAGAGCAATCAGATAAATCCACCGGTCATCTTCAGCCTCTTGCGGCCTGGTGCATGACGGACAGACCTGCACCGTGTTGAGGTACTGCAGAGTGAAGTACCAGAGCTGCGAGGCCGTGTCGAGCAGCAGGAACTGGAACCCCGCAGAGGTGATGCATGGAGCTTCACCAGCGTCACTGCAGAGAAGTTCATCCAAAAGTCATTAAAAGGAACCACGTACACGTGCATGCTGGGTAATCAGCAAGCATTTAAAAGCTGAAATGGTCTTTAATCAGGAGTCTTCACTTGTACTTTATATAAAAAAAACGTCTGGGAGGATTTGACGGATGGATGCAGTGAGCATCTCCATCCACCAGGGGCACACTGGTTACCAGTGTGGTGCTGCAGATCTGCACTACAGTGGTACCTCTTCATGAGGCCGGCCTGGATGAGCAGCTGGGCCAGGTCCTGGCTGACGGCAGCACTCGGTGAGCCGACCATGAAATGCAGAATCACCTCCCAGCGTTCCGTGGCGTAGCGATCCAGGCTTTCTACGTCACGAGCGTGCCGGTCGGGGCCGAGACTGCTGCCCTCGTCTGCCCACGGCTTACCTCTGCGGAAGGACGAGAAGGAAAGAAACCAAGTGAAAATATGTACTCCATCATGTGGAGGTCTGTTGTGATTAATGTGTAAGCAGATGCCCAACAGATGGCACCAGTGAGAGTCCTAACTATCCGTGTGTTGCCATTTAGCAGTACTATCATCTAGGGGTGCTGAAAAAAAAATCGATTCTTCAAAGTATCGCGATTCGTAGCCCTTTAAGATGCCCAAGAATCGAATTTTAGAAAAAGCTTTTTAAGTTTTTTTTTTTTTTTTTGGCGCCCTCTGCCGAGCGTCATTTTAATTAAAATTTTAATTTTAATTTTGCGCAATACTATTTTTTAGTAAAATTTAAAAGTAAAATTGTTTTAAATAAAGGTTCTATTTGTTTACATCGTCCTTTCATCTTGTCAATCACATCATTTAAACAAAATTTAAAGAGCATTTGAACAGAAAAATCGATTCTGAATCGAATCGTGACCTCAAAAATCGGAATCGAATCGCCAGGACCTGAGAGATCCGCACCCCTACTATCATCATAATATAGTCCCTCCACCTCACACACCCGGTGTTGGAACCCAGTGGAAAGCTTTGAAAGGGCGGAGTAACAATCCACCAATCCATATCCCTCCATTGCCAACAGTGACACTGTGTTCAGCCAGTAGGTGTCACTATTGCAGTCATAGTGAGTATCCCTGATCCAACCTCCCACTCACCAGACACAGCCGTCTTTAATAGAAAGGACTTCAGAACTAGGTGGCTTAGTGGTTAGCATGTTCTCCTCTCAGCGCTAGGGATTCACGGTTCGAATCCCTATCTGGGTGGAGTTTCCATGTTCTCCTCGTGTCTGTGTGGGTTTCCTCCGGGTTCTTGAGTTTTCTCCCACAGTCCAAAAACATGGACCCAGGTCAATTGAATTCTCTAAATTGCCCCATATAGAGTGTGTTTGTGTGCGTGTCTGTGTAAGTGAGTGTGTGCCGAGTGATAGATTGCCCCCCTGTGCTGGGTGTATCTGCCCAGCGCCCGAGACGTTCTCCCCTGGATGGGCATGGGCCCCCCCGACCCTAATATAGGACAAAGCGGAAGATAATGGATGGGTGGATGGACGGCTGGACTTCAGAACTACAACCCGAAAGCTCGCGGGTCCAGGTTGTGATTGTGATCTCACCCGCCGAGCAGCGCTATCCTCAGGTTGTCTTTAAACACGGGGTTGAGGACGATGCCGTGGAGCCCCCCCTGTAGCTGCTGGTTGTGCCAGAGTCGGAGTCCCGTCAGCACGGACACGCACTCATCATGATCCCTGAGGGAAAGTTCAGATTCACAGCTGAGACGGCATCCTCTTCCCAAAATCCCAAGCCTCTGCAGAAGAGGCTCGACTCACAGAGTGGACACATACTCACTTTTGGCTGTCCTTTTTTACCCATAATGCCACGGCGGCCTGCGTGAGAGGGTGCTCCAGGAACAGCATCCGCATCACGTAATTCTTCGCCAGGCCTGGAAGCTCCCTGAAGAGAAACAGGACTGAGTTGTGAGCGACAACACAAGACAGAGAGACAGACAGAGACAGACAGACTAGGGATTCCCGGTTCGAATCTCCATCTGGGTGAAGTTTGCATGTTCTCCCCGTGTCCGCGTTGGTTTCCTCCGGGTTCTCTGGTTTCCTCCCACAGTCCAAAAACATGGATCAAGGTCAATTGAATTCTTCAAATTGCCCCATATAGAGTGTGTTTGTGTGAGTGAGTGTGTGCCCATCTATAGATTGACGTCCTGTCCTGGGTCTATCTGCCCAGCGCCCAAAACGTTCTCCCTTGGATGGGCATGGGGAACCCCCCCGCGACGCTAATAGAGCATAAAGTGGAAGATAATGGATGGATGGATGGATGGACTTAGTAGTTCTATAATTCTGTTCTCCATCTGTTTCTCTACATACTTGGTGAGTCCACTTTAGTATGTTCTCTGATGATCAGGACCCCCACAGAGGAGGTATTAGGGTGGTGGAGGATTCTCAGTACTGCGGTGATCCTGGTGGTGTGTTTTGCTGGTACGAGTGGATCAGACACGGCCGTGCTGCTAGACAGAGTACAGTACACCAATCACAACACACAGCTGTCTGATTCAATCGTACCGTCAACCAGAACCCACCGAATTTCACACTCAACCATGGATTACAGAAAACGAGTCCAGCGAGTTTTTACCAAAAGAGTCCAGCTGCAGGTCTCTGTGTGATTACGTGTCCTACACATCTACCCCATCTACCCTGGAGCGGTGGGCAGCCCTGTATATGGAGCCCGGAGGGCAATTAGGATTGGGTGATTTCCGCCATGGTACTTGGTGGGACTAGGAATCAAACCAGGGGCTGATTAATTGATTAATGATATTAATCAATCCCACAATGGGAAAATTCCAATGTATTTTTGACTGATTATATTTTAAAATGGGGTGGTTTATTGGTTAGCATGTTCTCCTCTCAGCGCTAGGGATTCTCGGTTCGAATTCCAATCTGGGAGGAGTTTCCATGTTCTCCCCGTGTCCACGTGGGTTTCCTCCGGGTTCTCCAGTTTCCTCCCACAGTCCAAAAACATGGATCAAGGTCAATTGAATTCTTCAAATTGCCACATATATAGAGTGTCTGTGTGCAGAGTGATAGATTGGCACCCTGTCCTGTATCTGCCCAGCGCCCGAAACGTTCTCCAATGGATGGCATTGGGAACCCCCCCTAGCCCGCGACTCTAATAGAGGATAAAGCAGAAGATAATGGATGGATATCTCAAAATGGGGACCTTCAGGTCACAAGGCTGGCTCCTTAACCACAGACCTACGATAATGAGTCACTGATGCTAACGGTCAGAAAAACTGACCGCATGATTCACGCTGATAAAACAGAACCCAAGAACATGGCTCACCGCTTGTAACCTGATCTAATTAACACAGTTTTGTGCGACGTCTTTAATAAAGTTCGTAAACCGGTGCGCGGCGAACCTGTAAACGGCGAGACATGTAGCCGGATGGTTGTACAGCCGGTCCAGCAGGTCAGGACTCAGCTCCCGGAGGTACTCATGCAGGTTCTTGCACTGCAGTTGCACTCGCAGCTTCATGCTTAATCTGAAATCAGACCAGATGTGAAGATCGATTTCATGTTTTCGAAACCATAGGCCGGGCGGCACGATGGCTTAGTGGTTAAGCATGTTCTCCTCTCAGCGTTGGGGATTCCCGGTTCGAATCCCAATCTAGGTGGAGTTTCCATGTTCTCCTCGTGTCCGAGTCCACAGTCCAAAAACATGGATCAAGGTTAATTGAATTCTCCAAATTGTCCCATAGACAGTAGAGTGTGTGTGTGTGTGTGTGTGAGTGAGTGTGTGCCCAGTGATAAATTGCCCCCCTGTCCTGGGTGTATCTGCACAGCGCCCGAAACGTCCTCCCCTGGATGGGCATGGGGAACCTCCCCGCGACCCTAATAGAGGATAAAGCGATGATAATGGAAACCATAGGCCGGGGCGGCACGGTGGCTTAGTGGTTAGCATGTTCTCCTCTCAGCTCTAGGGATTCCCGGTTCGAATCCAATCTGGGTGCAGTTTCCATGTTATCCCCGTGTCCACGTGGGTTTCCTCTGGGTTTTCCGGTTTCCTCCCACAGTCCAAAAACATGGATCAAGGTCAATTGAATTCTCCAAATTGCCCCATACAGAGAGAGTGTGTGCGTGCGCGCGAGTGAGTGAGTGTGAGTGTGTGAGTGAGTGTGTGCCCAGCGATAGATTGCCCCCCTGTCCTGGGTGTATCAGCCCAGCGCCCGAAACGTTCTCCCCTGGATGGGAATGGGGAACCTGGGGAACCCCCCCTGGATGGGAATGGGGAACCTGGGGAACCCCCCCCCCGTGACCCTAATAGAGGATAAAGTGGAAGATAATGGATGGATGGTTCACATGATCATCACACAGTCTGTACATGGCTGTCCTACACTGTTGATGGAGGATGAGGATGAGTCCCCCACTGAGCCTCGGTCCTCACAAGGTTTCTTCCTTAAAATAACAACACAACAGGGAGTTTTGTCTTGCCACTGTCGCTTCAGCTTGCTCTTTGAATCTTCAAAGACTTATAAAACTTATAAAACCTGCTTTGTGACAATGTACTATTGTAAAAAAAAAACTATAAATAAATGACTTGAACTTAAACTTAAGGCGGAGACGTTTCAAACCGTCCTGTATTTATTTATAACAGACACCTCAAATCACCGACATCAACAGAGCGGAGCACTTTAGAGATTTAAACACAATTAAAGTGTAAAACTTCGCTTTCAGAGTTTAATGAGTCTTTATAATGTCTCACCCGAAGTCTCGATCATCAGCGGAGAGAATTATAATCTTCAGAATGGAATAATTAGCCTTCACTACGCCGAGCTTCCACAACGGGACACACGGGAAGCCATGACTGCCTGACCACGTGACTCCGCCAAAGCCATTGGATTGGTTGGATCGTGACGGGCTGCGTCCTAAATCGTATAAGAAAGTGTACTAAAGAATAGGGTCCTTTTTTACTGCACTCACTCTCAATTAGACCCGTCCCACTTACTCATTCATCCATCATCTCCCGCTTTATCCTCTATTTGGGTCGCGGTGGGGTTCCCAATGCCCATTCAGGGAAGAACGTCTCGGGCGCTGGGCAGATAGACCCAGGACAGGACGCCAATCCATCGCTGGGCACACACTTACTCACACAAACACACTCTATATGGGGCAATTTTGAGAATTCAATTAACTTGATCCATGTTTTTGGACTGTGGGAGGAAACCGGAGAACCCGGAGGAAACCCACGCAGACACGGGGAGAACATGGAAACTCCACCCAGATGGGGATTCGAACCGGGAATCCCTAGAGCTGAGAGGCGAACTTGCTAACCACTAAGCCACCGTGCACTTACTGTAAAGATGTAATTTAGAGTTTTACAACAACAGATCGCCATCTGTGTTTATTTCTAAAGCAATTGTTCGTCCTAATAACTGTTGTTAACTAATTAGGGCCACTACAGAGAGGGTATTTGGATAATAAATAATAAACACTGTGATGACACTGATGGTGATGGGGGGGCGGCACGGTGGCTTAGTGTTTAGCATGTTCTCCTCTCAGCACTAGAGATTCCCTGTTCGAATCCCAATCTGGGTGGAGTTTCCATGTTCTCACCGTGTCCGCGTGGGTTTCCTCCCACAGTCCAAAAACATGGATCAAGTCAATTGAATTCTCCAAATTGCCCCATATAGAGTGTGTCTGTGTGAGTGTGTGCCCTGTCCTGGATGTATCTGCCCAGCACATGCCCCGCGACCCTAGTAAAGGATAAAGCGGAAGATAATGGATGGATGGTGGTGAATTGGAGTGGATCAGACACAGAGGCCCGACTGCTGAGTCTTCACTGGTACTGCAACAATCAACAGTGACCTCTACTGGCTGTTTTAAGTCTGCAGCCACTGAGGAAAAAGGTGAAACAGGGATAGTTGCTATAATACTTTAAATTTAATTATATTAAAGCATGTATTAGATAGCGTGGCATTATTGTAAATAAATCATGGGAAAGAGGTGTTATTAATTCCTGCGCATAGCAGAGTACAGTTACATTTCTTTCCCGTGATTTATTTACAATAATACACAACCTCGAGTCACTTATTGCTTTTATAAAAGTTACACACTATAATAAAAAGGTTCGATTCATAAATGTGTTTATTAAAAGGAATCTGGTTTTTATTGTGAACGCTCATCGCTGAGTAACAGGTTTTCCTGTTTCTTAACAATCAAATACTATGTACAGTTGTGATCAAATTTATTCAACCCCCACTGAAATAAAGTGTTTTGGCCAGTTTGACATTGATTTGGATCATTTCAGTCATCTTATTTACAATTATATCAAAGAGGCACTTATAAATTAGACAAATATAACATAATATTTATGATGGAATAACCACAAATGTCTTTACTGTGCTCACATCATTATCAGTTTTATTCAACCCCCTAGTGACATTATTTTTCAGTACTTAGTACAACATCCTTTTCCAGTTATGACAGCTTTCAAGCGTGAAGCATAGCTTGACACAAGTGTCTTGCAGCGACCTATGGGTATCTTAGCCCATTCTTCATAGGCAAAAGCCTCCAGTTCAGTCACATTCTTAGGCTTGCGCACTGCAACTGCCTTCTTTAGGTCCCACCAGAGGTTCTCAATTGGATTTAAGTCTGGTGATTGCGATGGCCACTCTAACATGTTCCAGCCTTTCATGTTCAACCATGCTCTAGTGGACTTGGATGTGTGCTTCGGATCATTGTCCTGTTGGAAGGTCCAACGTCTCCCAAGCCGCAGGTTTGTGACTGACTCCATCACATTTTCCTCCAAGATCTCCTGGTACTGAAGGGAATTCATGGTACCCTGCACACGTTGAAGCTTTCCTGTACCATTAGAAGCAAAACAGCCCCAAAGCATAATTGACCCCCCCCGCCATGCTTTCACAGTAGGCAAGGTGTTCTTTTGTTCATAAGCCTGGTTCTTCCTCCTCCAAACATAGCACTGGTCCCATTGTCCAAAACAGTTCTAATTTAGTTTCATCTGACCACAGTTACACTGTCCCAAAACCTTTGTGGCTTTGTCTACATGACTTTTGGCATACTGCAGTCGACTTTTCTTGTTCTTTGGAGTCAGCAAGGGGGTGCGCCTGGAGTTCTGGCATGGAGGTCTTCGTTACGCAGTGCGCGCCTTATTGTCTGAGCTGAAACTTCAGTACATCTGACAGGTCTTTTTTCAGTTCCTTAGCAGTCACGCGGGGATTTTTCTCCACATTACGCTTCAGGTAGCGCACAGCAGTCGCGGTCAGGATCTTCTTTCTGCCACGACCAGGTAACGTTTCCACTGTGCCCTTTAACTTGAACTTGCGAATGATACTTCCGATAGTGTCTCTTGGAATATTTAACAACTTCGCAATCTTTTTATATCCATTGCCATTCTTGTGAAGAGCAATAACCTCTTCTCTTGTCTTCTGGGACCATTCTCTTGCCTTCAGCATGCTTGTAAACACACCAGTAGATGTCTAGAAGGAGCTGAGTATCACAGTCCTTTTAAATCTGCCTCATTGGTGCTTATCATGCTTCATTGCTGCTCGTTGACATCCACAGGTGTTTTCAATACCTGATTGAAAACACTGGAATGAACCTCTGTTCTTATGAGTGGTAGTTGTAAAGGGGTTGAATAATTGTGTCAATGAAGAAATCACAAAAAGGCCATTTAATACTTTATGACAAAAACAATTGATGCTATCTTAGTTGCATTTAGTTCTTTAACAAGTCCTTGTAAGATTTCATTATGAACACAATTACAAATGTGCACTGAATTCCATAAAACCCTTCGCAGCATTGGGGGTTGAATAAATTTGATCACAACTGTATTATTAAAATAATGTATTGTATTTTACATAATGAAACAAATGTGAAACGTTCAGAGGTGTGTGTTATGGTTAGAAATGTTGGTAAAACTGGACAAACGGCTTAGCCAATCAGATTTAAGGACTAGAACTACACGTTTTATAATGCATTTTATTCTTTTGCTTTTTTAAGATGTAATTATTATTAGTACTTGTATCCTTTATTCTTTTTTACATATTATAACACTGTAAATGGGGCATCTCTGACTACTGCAGCTTCCCCTCCAGGATTAATAAAGTATTCTGATTCTGAAGCGTAATGCACCACAGTCTCGTACATTGTGTGCCGGGTTGATTAAAAGATGCGACTGGCACTGCAAATGGTTACTCCATGATAATGGTGAGTGGCATAGAATTGAAAATACAATGCATAAAACACAAGGAGTTTAATACACCTTCCAATTAAAAAAATATAACTGGAAATACAAAATGAAATGCAATAATTCATGACACTTTTAGTTCAGTTCAGCGATGCAGCTCAACAGTGGATCCTGAGCTCAGGAATCTTCTTTCTCTTGATATCTGTGGTGAAATGAAATCAAAGACATTTCTGTTAGTGAGTCCAAGTAAAAAAAAAAAGTTGATATGATTAAAAATACAGACAGCTGAAGATCACAAATCTGCTCACATAAAATGCAGTCTACCCCCCATAGCTGTTAAAACAGCCTTCAGCCATCTTTTGAGTCTGCCTCCTTTATTAGCCCCATTTACAGTGTTCTCCAATGATCAAGACCCCTACAGAGCAGGTACTATTTTGATGGCGGATAATTCTCAGCACTGCAGCGTCACCAAAATGGTGGTGATGTGTTATTGTGTGTTGTGCTGCTAAGAGTGGCTCACATGTGGAAGTGCTGTTGGAAATTTAAGCACCTTGGTGGTAATGATGCTGCTGGAATGGAAATGAGCCACGACCAAAAAAAATGGATGAGTGGTGAACCTAATAAAGTGGCCGCTGGGTGCATCTGCACATATTCAAGATTCAAGAAAATTTTATTATAATTAATATTACATGTATCACACGAAATTATGGGTCACGGACCCCAATTAGCATGTTCTTTTGAAGTTATAATTTAAATTTAAAATTTAAAGAAGAAAATGAGATAAAAATAGTATATAGATATGTGAAATATAATAGAATATACAACTATGGATATATATATATATAATATCCTTCCATCCATTATCTTCCGCTTTATCCTATATCAGGGTCGCGGGGGGGGGGTTCCCCATGCCCATCCAGGGGAGAACGTTTCGGGTGCTGGGCAGATACACCCAGGACAGGACGCCAATCTATTGCTGTTCACACACTCACACAATCACACTCTATATGGGGCAATTTGGAGAACTCAATTGGCTTGATCCATGATTTTGGACTGTGGGAGGAAACCGGAGAACCCGAAGGAGACCCACGCTGACACAGGGAGAACATGGAAACTCCACCCAGATTGGGATTCGAAGCGCTGAGAGAAGAACATGCTAACCACTAAGCCACCGTGCCACCCCTTATATATAATATATATATAAATTTATACAGTATATAATATATATAAATAATATAGAATATTTTAACTATAAATATAATATATAAATATATGTATATAAATTAAATTATATATATATATATATATATATATATATATATATATATATATATATATATATATATATATATATATATACACACACACACACACACACACACTATATATAAAATATATAAAAAGTAGTATACAATAGATATAAATATAGAATATACATATAGCAGCATATAAAATGTATATAAACTGTACATGTGAGATGAGATGATGTATTTTGGTGGAGTGATGATAACATGTGTGAATGACTGTTTTTAGATGGAGTTTGTGGGTCATAAAGAAAAAACCTGAGACTGAACACCGATTTATTTCAAACCCCTGTTGAAGCTTTACCTGCAATGAATGCACGTGAAAAACACAGTCTGACCCTCATCTGCAGATCTCATCTGCCTCGTGTGGTACACCATGCCCTCCTTATTGCAGCGCGAACACCGTCTGTCCACCTGTCAAGCACAAGGCGGTAAATATTCAAATATTAAATAATATCCAAATATTAAATATCTTCATTAAATAAGAGAGATTTTTAAAAGAGAGGAATGTGCAGCATAATGAAGAGCAACATATTTTCAAATCCTGCATCTTACCACAGGTCCTTTAAGCTCCGAATCCTCATCACTCGGAACGGCCGATAAAGCCTTTTCTAATGGATTAAAGACCACCGATGATCTGATCACCTGCTTTTCAATTTCTGAAACATAAAACAACCTCCATCATCACACCAATGCAAGTTAATCTTCAGAATTCAGCATTTCATGTCTTCACTCCTGTGTGGTGTCGACCACCTCTTTGTACCCACCCTGCTACAGTGTACCACAGATGAAAGAGCATGCAGAGAGGGATCACGCGTAGAGAAACCATAGATGTTGTAAGTGAGCATAGTGGTTAACACGTCAGCCTCTCAGTAATGGGAATGCAGGTTGGAATCCCGAGTTTCCAAGCTCCTGTTTTGGTTTCTGCGGTTTCCTCTTACAGTCCGAAAACATGGATTCAGGGTGAATTGGTTTCTTTAAATGACCCCAATCTAAATTTCCCCTGGGCGGCACGGTGGCTTAGTGGTTAGCATGTTCTCCTCTCAGCACTAGGGATTCCCAGTTCGAATCCCCATCTGGGTGGAGTCTCCATGTTCTCCCCGTGTCCGCATGGGTTTCCTCCGGGTTCTCCGGTTTCCTCCCACAGTCCAAAAACATGGATCAAAGTCAAGTGAATTCTCCAAATTGCCCCATATAGAGTGTGTCTGTGTGAGTGAGTGTGTGTCCAGCAATAGATTGGTGCCCTTCCTGCGTGTATCTGCCCAGCGCCCGAAACGTTCTCCACTGGATGGTCATGGAGAACCCCACCGTTAACCCAGTAGAGGATTAAGCAGATTAAGTTTCCAGCGTTTTAAGTTTCCAGGGTGTATCTTCCCAGTGCCCGAGACATTGCCCCCCCCCCCAGCAGCAGTGTTTATAGTACTTAGACACTAAGAGCTTGTTAGAAAACATGTAATAACCACAAATGAATTTTGTTCTGCTCATTAACAATTGTTATTAATGAAGGGAGGGAGACAGATGAGTGATGTGTTCATGGGAGCAACTTGTGAATAAAAAGTTACAGCCGTTCCTTTATTCACCTCATTTTTAATGAACTGTTAAAGCAAAGTTTCACACAAAGAGGACAGTATGATGCTGACGAATGCAATCGTTCTGCTTATGTTTGTAATAATTGTGTGAACGTTTTACCGCGTGTTGGGATTTTGAAAGCACACCGAGGACAAGCAATGAAATCCTGCGGTCCGGGAACAGGGAGGATGTTACCACAGTCCGGACAGAAGTTAATATCCCCTTCAAAACACGACATTTCTGCGAAACAAACACAGGATTTGGGATTTAGATGATACAATAATTAAACAAATAAAATCGCGAACGTACAGTCACTACAAGAAACCAGGCGATACAAGTCTGTCAGCACGTGAAACCCGGTAAACATCACATTATATGACGCTTAACTTGCTTAAAACACTGTTTAAACTTACCGACTGCGAAAACGATACATAGGCACGATTTATACCCACAACATAAGTTTAAACAACATAAATAAATTAGAAACAAAACGTAAACAATCACTTAGGAAGCGCTTTCAGACCCAACAACTCCTCAGGCAACACACGAGGCAGGGCCGTATCCCAATATGCGCTCTGTTCCCTTTCAAGTGCACTACTTGATTTTGAACACGTGGTATTTTTAACATAACAAAGCGTTTTTTATTAAATTAACAATAAACCGTTTAAAGGAAACTTTCTGGTTCGTTTGTACATACAATCGGACGGTGGTGTTATAATCGCTATTAAGCAATTCGTAGCGTATAGGGTGTAGGGATGACGTCGCGATATCGGACGCAATCAAGGGGCCTTCGGTAGGACCGTGGCTCGCACATGACGTCAGCGAATGCGGGCAAGCACCAACAGAGGGAAAGGCGCTGCACGAATTTGCGACTTGCTTTGAAGTCGGTGTCACGTTGTTTTAACGTGAGGTAAAAATATAAGTTAATTTAATTGAACTGTCAGTCGCTTGCATGAGTTTAGCAAGGCAGCGAGCCTGCACGGTTAGCTGCACGAATTATGGACAGTTGTAAACGTATTAATAAGCCATTGATATTAATACGTAACTGTTTTTTTAAATACAAATCACAAAGTTTCACTTGCATTTTGCCATATTTTATAATACTGTTATAATAAGGTTGCAGTGTTAAACCGTTGATATAATATCGAGATATTTCAGACTATTTTAGATGTCAAAACCAACTATCGCGATATTTGAATCGTTAGGTTAATTAAGTCTGATCAATATAGTTTTATTTCTAATTGAAATAGTATGTTTCTAGTAAAACACGTTGTAAAAAATGTTACAAAGATCGTTTTTTAAAGGGGAACTCTTAAAAATTATTTTAATTCATTCATCCATCCATCTTCCACTTTATCCTCTACTAGGATGGGGTTTGGGTTGGGTGGGGGTTCCCCATGCCCATCCAGGGGAGAACGTTTCGGGCGCTGGGCAAATACACCCAGGACAGGGTGCCACACTCACTTAAACACACACGAACACACTCTATGGGGCAATTTGGAGAATTCAATTGACCTTGATCCATGTTTTTGGACTGTGGGAGGAACCCGGAGGAAACCCACGTAGACACGGAGAATATGGAAACTCCACCCGGATTGGGATTCGAACCGGGAATCCTTAGCGCTGAGAAGAGAACATGCCAACCACTAAGCCACCGTGCCACCCCAAAACATCCATACATTATCTTCTGCTTTATCCTCTACTAGGGTCACAGGGGGTTCCCCATGCCCATCCAGGGGAGAACGTTTCGGGCGCCACACTCACCTACACACGAACTCTATATGGGGCAATTTGGAGAATTCAATTGACCTTGAATCCATGTTTTTGGATTGTGGGAGGAAACCCACGTGGACATGGAGAATATTTAAACTCCACCCAGATTGGGATTTGAACCTGGAATCCCTAGCGCTGAGAGGAGAACATGCCAACCACTAAGCCACTGTGCCGCCCCTATTAATTCCTTATTAATATTAATTCCATAATGTCACAGTGAACATTAGAACTTGATTTTAAATAGCTTATGCTTTTTTTTTTATCTCAGCATGGCGGAAAACGACGTGGACAACGAGCTGTTAGATTACGAGGACGATGACGTGGACACGGCGGGAGGCGGCGGAGACGGGGATTGCCCCTTCGTGGGCCGCATGGCCATCATAAAGGAGGACGTGAAGGGATCCTACGTTTCCATCCACTCCTCAGGCTTCCGGGACTTCCTGCTGAAACCCGAGCTGCTCAGGGCCATCGTGGACTGTGGGTTCGAGCATCCGTCTGAAGGTGAGGAAGAGGAGCAGCCAGGGCACATGGTATATGGGTTCACGCAGAATTGAGGGTTTCTGAGCCGAATAGTTTTGTCCCCCTCACTATTCCGTGCAGTTCAACATGAGTGCATCCCTCAGGCCATCCTGGGCATGGACGTGTTATGCCAGGCCAAATCTGGCATGGGGAAGACGGCCGTCTTCGTCCTGGCCACGCTGCAGCAGCTGGAACCCGTCACCGGGCAGGTAACCTGCGGCAACACGACTGGGGTATTTCACCCGCTGTTTGTAGACCCTACACAGACCGGCCAATTTAATAAGCACACAGTTATCCATTTTATACGCTCCATTTAACATATAGATGGATTTTGTAGTTATACAATTACATTCTGTATTTAATCTGTGTCTCTATATACTCTCTCTCTTGCTCTCTCTCCTATATATATTTTTATATATATATATATATATATATATATATATGAATATATATATATATATATATATATATATATATATATATATATATATATATATATTCATTCATTCATTATCTTCCGCTTAATCCTACATACAATCCTACAAGGGATGCCGTCAAGCTGAAGAAGGAGTCCTATCAGGCATGGTTGGCTTGTGGGACTCCAGAAGCAGCTGACCGGTACCGACAGGCCAAGCGATTTGCGGCTTCGTGCGTCGTGGAGGCAAAAACCCGGGTGTGGGAGGAGTTCGGTGAGACTTTGGAAAGTGACTTTCGGTCGGCTCCTAGAAGATTCTGGCAAACTGTCAGGCGACTCAGGAGGGGAAAGCAGTGTGCCACCAACACAGTATATAGTGGAGGGGGTGCACTGTTGACTTCGACTGGGGACGTCATTAGGCGGTGGAAGGAATACTTCAAGGACCTTCTCAATCCCACCAATATGCCCTCCGGAGAGGAGGCAGAGTCAGAGGACCCGGGTGGAGGCTTGTCCATCACTGTGGCTGAAGTCGCTAAGGTAGTCAGAGGGCTCCTTGGTGGCAGGGCTTCTGGGGTGGATGAGATCCGCCCGTAGTTCCTCAAAGCTCTGGATGTTGTGGGGCAGTCTTGGCTGACGCGCCTTTTCAACATTGCATGGTCATCGGGGGCAGTGCCTCTGGACTGGCAGACGGGGGTGGTGGTGCCTCTTTTTAAAAAGGGGGACCGGAGGGTGTGTTCCAATTACAGGGGAATTACACTCCTCAGCCTCCCCGGCAAAGTCTATGCAGGGGTACTGGAGAAGAGAGTCCGACTGATAGTCGAACCTCGGATCCAGGAGGAGCAGTGTGGTTTTCGTCCTGGTCGTGGAACACTGGACCAGCTCTTCACTCTCTCCAGGATCCTCGAGGGTTCATGGGAGTTTGCCCAACCAGTCTACATGTGCTTTGTAGATCTGGAGAAGGCTTTCGACTGTGTCCCTCGGGGTATTCTGTGGGAGGTGCTTCGTGAGTATGGGGTACATGGCTCCTTACTACGGGCCATTCAGTCCCTGTATTTGCGAAGCAGGAGCTTGGTTCGCATGGCCGGCAGTAAGTCGGACTGGTTTCCAGTGAGGGTTGGACTCCGTCAGGGCTGTCCTTTGTCACCGGTTCTGTTCATAATTTACATGGACAGAATTTCTAGGCGCAGCCAGGGGATGGAGGGTGTCCGGTTTGGTGATCTGAGGATCACGTCGCTGCTGTTTGCAGACGATGTGGTCCTGTCAGGCTGTGAACTTCAGCTCTTACTGGATCGGTTTGCAGCTGAGTGTGAAGCGGCCGGGATGAGAATCAGCACCTCCAAATCTGAGGCCATGGTTCTCAGCCGGAAAAGGGTAGAGAGTCCTCTCTGGGTCAAGGATCAGA
The DNA here is from genome assembly GCA_019802505.1 of Corydoras sp. C115. Classification (NCBI taxonomy): domain Eukaryota; kingdom Metazoa; phylum Chordata; class Actinopteri; order Siluriformes; family Callichthyidae; genus Corydoras; species Corydoras sp. C115. Next base: position 75,039 of record JAFMOC010000273.1, read on the forward strand.
TCTTGCCTCAAGTGGAGGAGTTTAAGTATCTCGGGGTCTTGTTCACGAGTGATGGGAAGATGGAGCGTGAGATTGACAGACGGATCAGCGCGGGGTCAGCAGTGATGCGGACCCTATACTGGTCTGTTGTGGTAAAGAAGGAGCTGAGCCACAAGGCAAGGCTCTCGATTTACCAGTCGATCTACGTTCCAACCCTCACCTATGGTCATGAGCTTTGGGTAATGACCGAAAGAACAAGATCGCGAATACAAGCGGCCGAAATGGGTTTTCTCCGCAGGGTGGCAGGGCTCTCCCTTAGAGATAGGGTGAGAAGCTCGGTCATCCGGGAGAGACTCGGAGTGGAGCCGCTACTCCTCCGCATCGAAAGGAGCCAGTTGAGGTGGTTCGGGCATCTGGTAAGGATGCCTCCTGGGCGCCTTCCTAGGGAGGTGTTCCAGGCAAGTCCGGCTGGAAGGAGACCCCGGGGAAGACCCAGGACACGCTGGAGGGATTATATCTCTCAGCTGGTCTGGGAACGCCTCGGGGTTCCCCCAGTCGAGCTGGTGGAGGTGGCTGGGGCGAGGGAGGTCTGGGTCTCCCTACTTCGGTTGCTGCCCCCGCGACCCGAACCCCGGATAAGCGGAAGATAATGGATGGATGGATGGATAATCCTACATTAGGGTCGCGGGGGGTTCCCCATGCCCATCCAGGGGAGAACGTTTCGGGCGCTGGGAAGATACACCCAGGACAGGACGCCAATCTAACGCTGGGCACACACTCTATATGGGGCAATTTTGAGAACTCAATTGACTTAATCCATGTTTTTGGACTGTGGGAGGAAACCGGAGAACCCGGAGGAAACCCAGGGGGACACGGGGAGAACATGGAAACTACACCCAGATGGGCATTCGAACCGGGAATCCCTAACGCTGAAAGGAGAACATGCTAACCACTAAGCCACAGTGCCGTCCTCTCTCTCTCTATATATAAAACCCTTTTTTTTTAATCTAAATCACACACAGCCATCAATCACATAATGACACACAATCACACATAGCCACATGGGCAGGGGCATTTACTTTATATATATAGCCATAAGTATTGGGGCAATTAAACCACACACAGTCTTATGCCTTAGAGCAATTAATCTATTGTTATAATGTATCTTGCCCCTACATGTAGAGCTTGTGTGGTATAATTACCCCAGTGTGTAGTCCATCTTCAGTAGGAGTTAATAACCACTCATAAGAGTGGAGGTGCTGGTTATATATGAATTTGCTTTGTCCAGGTGTCAGTGTTGGTTATGTGCCATACCAGAGAGCTGGCATTCCAGATCAGCAAGGAATACGAGCGCTTCTCCAAGTACATGCCAGTCGTAAAGGTATGTTCACCCACCCGTCACGTTTTAAAGGCGTTTAAAGGTGAATTCAAGCAAGCCAAAACTGAAAAGCCTTTGTGTGCAAGGTGGCTGTATTTTTTGGTGGCTTGCCCATTAAGAAGGACGAGGAGACTCTGAAGAGGGAGAGTCCTCACATCGTGGTCGGGACGCCGGGCCGAATCCTGGCTCTGGCTCGAAACAAGAGCCTCAACCTGCGGCACATCAAGCACTTTATCCTGGATGAGTGCGACAAGATGCTGGAACAGCTAGGTGAGTTTGAAAATATGTCCCAGGTGGAGGGACAGAACAGACATGAAGTGGGGTTCTGATGGACGGGAAAATTAAAGAATTTGGGTATTATTCCATTCATTATCTTTTGCTTTATCCTCTATTAGGGTCGCGGGTGGGAGGGGAGAACGTTTCGGGCGCTGGGCAAATATACCCAGGACAGGGGGGCATTCTATCACTGGGCACACACTCACTCACACAGACACACACATTCTATATGGGGCAATTTGGAGAACTCAGTTGACCTTGATCCATGTTTTTGGACTGTGGGAGGAAACCGGAGAACCCGGAGGAAACCCACACGGACACGGGGAGAACATGAAAACTCCACCCAGATGGGGATTAACCCTAATCCATGTGAACTCTGAACATGCAGTGGGGTTCTGATGGATGGAACAATTAAATAATTTGGGTATTATTCATGGAAGAATACCGAAAAGTGATAAAGGGATCTGTTTTTCCTGCAGTACTTACACACAGAGGAGTGTGTCCTCCACATTTAACACACCCGTGCAGTGAAACACACACACACACACACACACACACACACACTGAAGGATGTGAGCACACGTATCTATCACACGTATCGAGCACACGACAGCCCTGTACACGGCACCCAGGGGGCAATTGGGGTTAGGTGCTTTGCCCAAATGTACTACAGCTGTAGTACTTGGTGGGCCCGGGAATCGACTGACAGCCATTGACTGACCCTGTTACATTTGGGCTCTAGGGTTAGGGTTAACCCCTAACCCTAATTCATGTGCACTCTGGACGTGATAAAGGGATCTGTTTTGCCTGCAGTACTTACACACAGAGGAGTGTGTCCTCCACATTTAACACACACACAGACACACACACCCTGAGTGAAGTGAGCACACATGTCCAGAGTGGTGGGCAGCCCTGTACATGGCACCCAGGGGGCAATTTGGATTAGGTGCCTTGTCCAAATGCACTACTTGGAGGGACCGGGAATCGAACCGGAGACCTTCAGGCAACTACAATCCTACAACTGACATTACATTTGAGCTACCCCTGGGAAGACCCCCCTCCCCAGGTCCCCCCATGGTGCCATGCTCCTCAAGCTCCATCTGTTTCTGTCCTCAGACATGCGGCGCGACGTCCAGGAGATTTTCCGAATGACCCCCCACGAGAAGCAGGTCATGATGTTCAGCGCGACCCTCAGCAAAGAGATCCGGCCGGTCTGCCGAAAGTTCATGCAAGATGTAAGTCCACCTCTTTCCTTCTATTTGCATCTCACCTAGCTGCATCCAGTCAACAGTGAGGCTCGGAAAACAGAGGCGTAGCTAAAAAATGGCCGGTTAGGGTTTTCTATCTGCCTTTAGTGCAGCTTTAATTAGACTTTGGAACGGAGTCGTAGAAATGTGTCCAACCTATAGCTGTCCTTGAGCTTGTGGAGATACATTAACACCATTCTTCCTAAATTTAGATGCATGTGCTAAAAAAATAGGACTATGTTTAGACTTATGGACTAAGATTCCATCCATCCATTATCTTCTGCTTTATTCTCTAATAGGGTTGCGGGGCGGGGGGGTTCCCCATGCCCATCCAGGGGAGAATTTTTTGGGTACTGGGCAGATCCAATCCATCGCTGGGCACACACTCACTCACACAGACACACTCTTTCATTCATTCATTATCTTCCGCTTTATCCTCTATTAGGGTCGCGGTGGAGTTCCCCATGCCCATCCAGGGGAGAACGTCTCGGGCGCTGGGCAGCTCCAATCCATCGCTGGGCACACACTCACACAAACACACTCTATATGGGGCAATTTGGAGAATTCACTTGACTTGATCCATGTTTTGGACTGTGGGAGGAAACCGGAGAACCCGGAGGAAACCCACGCGGTCACAGGGAGAACATGGAAACTCCACCCAGATTGGGATTCGAACCCAGCGCTGAGAACATGCTAAACACTAAGCCGCCCATGGATTAAGATTGGATTCATCACCCCTTCATGCTTTCAATACACACCGTCTTGAATACCCCCGCCCCCACCCTGTTATCCTGCATTCTGACCTCGTCGTCTCGTGGTTCTCCAGCCCATGGAGATCTTCGTGGATGACGAAACCAAGCTGACCCTGCACGGCCTGCAGCAGTACTACGTCAAGCTGAAGGACAATGAGAAAAACAGGAAGCTCTTTGACCTGCTGGACGTTTTGGAGTTCAATCAGGTAAAGGCCAGCACCGGGACACGGTTCTATACATCACATCATGTCATGTTCCCCTCACGGCCAGCTATTAATGATCTATCAGCGTTGCTGGAGCAATGAGGGTGGAGGTCCTTGCTCAAGAGCCCACGTCAGTGGACTGGAGCTTAGAACCCTCGACATTTAGATGAACAAGCCAACACATCAATGCTGAGCTGTTTAACCCTCCTGTACATCCATCCATTATAGTCCACTTTATCCTCTACTAGGGTCGAGGAGGGGGGTTTCCCATGCCCATCCAGGGGAGAATGTTTCGGGCACTGGACAGATACGCCAGGACAGGGGGGCAATTTATCACTGGGCACACACTCACTCACACAAACACACTCTATATGGGGTAATTTGGAGAATTTAGAGAACCTGGAGAAAACCCACACAGACACGGGGAGAACATGGAAACTCCACCCAGATTGGGAATCCCCAGCGCTGAGAGGAGAACATGCTCATCACTAAGTCACCATGCTGCCCTGACATCATCCATTATCTTGTGCTTTATCCTTTATTGGGTTCGCGGGGCGCAATCTATCACTGGACACACACTCACTCACACAGACACACTCTATATGGGGCAATTTGGAGACTTCAATTCACCTTGGTCCATGTTTTTGGACTGTGGGAGGAAACCGGAGAACCCGGAGGAAACCCACATGGACATGGGGAGAACATGGAAACTCCACCCAGATCAGGATTCGGACCGGGAATCCCTAGTGCTGATAGGAGAACATGCTAAAACTTGACTGTAAGGCTGTGTGTGTGTGTGTGTGTGTGTGTGTTGCAGGTGGTGATCTTTGTGAAGTCAGTACAGCGCTGTATCGCTCTGGCGCAGCTGCTGGTGGAGCAGAACTTTCCTGCCATCGCCATCCACAGAGCCATGCCTCAGGAGGAGAGGTGAGGATGGACACGGGACAGCCGACCAATCAGATGTGTTTTTATTACCTGCGTGTTAATCGGGCGTCCGGTCGCTTGCTCTCGGCAGACTGGCTCGATATCAGCAGTTCAAGGACTTCCAGAGACGCATCCTCGTGGCTACGAACCTGTTTGGCAGAGGGATGGACATCGAGAGGGTCAACATCGCCTTTAACTACGACATGCCGGAGGACTCGGATACGTACCTGCACCGGGTGGGTCGGACTTCCTGACTGTCATGTAGGGGTGTGAATCTCTCAGTGTCTGGCGATTCGATTCTGATTTGTGAGATCACGATTCGATTCAGAAACGATTTTCAAATCAGAAACAATATTTTTCCCAGTATAAATGCTCTTTAAATTTAGTTTAAGTGATTGAGATGAAACGACGATGTAAACAAATAGAACATTTATTTAAAACAATACTTTCAGGTTCCTTCCTGTATCAAATCTTTCTGCATCATTTCATATTTATATAAAAATTGGATTGCGCTAAATTAAAATGAGCAGTGTTAGGTTCGCTGAGCTGCCCGGCTTTTTCTCACATAAAAACATCCATCAATGATCATTCATTCATTCATCCATTATCTTTATCCTCTATTAGGGTCGTGGGGGGGGGGGGGTGTTCCCCATGCCCATCCAGGGGAGTTTCAGGCGCTGGGCAGATACACCCAGGACAGGGGGGCAATCTATCACTGGGCACACACTCGTGTCGATCGTTATGAATCGGTGCTTTATGGACACGCCTCTTTTCCCAGGTCGCCCGAGCGGGCCGCTTCGGAACCAAAGGCTTGGCCATCACGTTCGTGTCGGACGAAAACGACGCCCAGACGCTGAACGACGTCCAGGACAGGTTTGAGGTGAACATCAGCGAACTTCCCGATGAGATCGACATCTCGTCGTACAGTAAGTGCTGCTGAATGAGAGTCCCAATGCATTCTGGATCCATCCATCCATTATCTTCCACTTTATCCTCTATTAGGGACGCGGGGGAGTTCCCCATGCCCATCCAGGGGAGAACGTTTCAGGCGCTGGGCAGATACACCCAGGACAGGGGGCAATCTATCGCTGGACACACACTCACTCACACAGGCACACTCTATATGGGGCAATTTGGAGAATTCAATTTGGAGAATTCAATTGAATGTTTCAGGCGCTGGGCAGATACACCCAGGACACAAACACACTCACACAGACACACTCTATATGGGGCAAGTTGGAGAACTCAATTGACCTGATCCATGTTTTTGCACTGTGGGAGAAAACCGGAGAACCCGGAGGAAACCCACACGGACACGGGGAGAACATGAAAACTCCACCCAGATTGGGATTCAAACCTGGGATTCCATCCATCATCTTCCGCTTTATCCTCTATTAGGGTCGCGGGGGGAGGGGGGCGTTCCCCCATGCCCATCCAGGGGACTGTGGGAGCAAAACGGAGAACCCGGAGGAAACCCACACGGACACGGGGAGAACATGGAAACTCCACCCAGATTGGGATTGGGAGAACATGCCAACCGCTAAGGCACCGTGCCGCCCCATTCGGGATCCATTCGTAGGAATTCGCTCCCCCTGTTTAAACCCACTGTGTAATTCTGCCTGTAACCCCCCCCCCCCCCGTGTTGCAGTCGAGCAGACGCGGTAAGGACGGACGGCGTGCAGACCAGACAGCGAGCGCAGCCGGCTTCTGTCTGTACAGCATGCATGCTACAGCGGCGTCCAGGAGCCCGCAAACCGCTGCGGTAACATTTAGAAGAATGTAGTTCTGAACTCGTGCGGAGCCGGCGTTCCTCACGCTCACAGCCCGACCCCAGCCGCCGGCCCCGGCGTTCCCCGATCATCCTTCACAGACGAGGCCGAGGAGCGCCATGCGTGTCCGAAGGTCCGTTAGGATTGTTATGTTCTCCCTGTTCAGGTTCGGTGGTTGATCTTATTTTACACTTGTGTGCAGTGTGGACCTGACGCGTAGTTATTAAGTTATTAATGAGCATTATGAATAATTGGTTGGATAATTGGGGTTGTAGGCAGAACCCTGACGTTGGGATCGCTCTGTTCGCAGTGTTCAGTGTTCGATGCTGGTTGGAAGAGCATCCTCTCTACATATCGTTAACTTTTCTTTATAATCAGCTGGCGTTTTGTGATGTCACACTAATAACGGAACAGAGAACCGTATACAGCACCACAGGTGCGTTAAGGACCAGTTTTTTGGTCATCATTATGTAATATGTAATAACCCTGTATCTCATATACTTAAAAAAACAACCTGGATTTCATAATTAAACACCAAAACCATGTTTCTATACAAAGTCGTCTCTCTGCTTCTCTTGGGAATAAAACTAGTTTATCCTTCATCGTTAAATCTCTCTGCAGATGTTTTTTTTTTTTTTTATTACCCAAAGCGACTTAGATGAGGGGCTTAGTGGTTGGCATGTTCTCCTCTCAGCGCTGGTTCGAATCTCAATCTGGGTGGAGTTTCCATGTTCTCCCCGTGTCCGTGTGGGTTTCCTCCAGGTTCTCCGGTTTCCTCCCACAGTCCAAAAACATGGATCAAGTCAATTGAATTCTCCAAATTGCCCCATATAGAGTGTGTATGTGTGAGTGAGTGTGTGCCCAGTGATAGATTGTCCCCTAAATAAAGATTGCCCCCTGGATAAAGTTAATCCATCCATCCATTATCTTCCGCTTTATCCTCTACTAGGATCACAGGGGGTTCCCCATGCCCAACTAGGGGAAAACGTCTCGGGCGCTGGGCAAACACACCCAGTAGAGGGCACCAATCTATTGCTGGACACACACTCACTCACACACTCTATATGGGGCAATTTGGCGAATTCAATTCACTTGATCCATGTTTTTGGACTGCGGGAGGAAACCGGAGAACCCGGAGGAAACCCACGCAGACACGGGGAGAACATGGAAACTCCACCCAGATTGGGATTCGAACCGGAAATCCCCAGCGCTGAGAAGAGAACATGCTAAACACTAAGTCACCGATAAAGATAACGTGAATTATTACATAATAATCGTAACATCCAAATCTGTAATGGTTTCGTCTCTACTCTTAACACAGTGAAGGATCATGTGCTCTGACTTTTACCATCATGCCCCGCCCCCCCACCCCGTTCAAAGTTCAGGACGGGTATAAGATACGGCATAGGAATTGGCACCGTGGTGAGGTGGAGGCACCAGCTGGCACTCGTCAATAGACGCAGTGGAGCAGGGCGAGGCGAGACAAGAGGTAGAGGGTCCTGGTCCTGGTCCTTACTACTGAAAGCCACAAGAAGAGATGAGGAGTTGTTACCTGAATGGCTGAACACCAGCCGAGGTTTGTTCCTGCAATGCATTCCAGTAGAAATGGCCCGGATGAGGATGAGGATGAGGATGAGGAAGATGTCTGATCCTGATCTTTCAAAAAGCTTTAAATAGTCACAGAAAGGTCAGACTTTTGGCTGGAAGATGAAGAAAAAGGGCAAAAAGACCGAATATTAAAAATAGTCATTTATTTTCACTGTAATAAATTTATAAACACATCAGGCAGTGGTTTTACTTTCATTCATTCTTCATTTTTTTGTTTTTTAACCATACAGTCATTACAGTGCTCACAAACACACTCCCATAAATGGCGTCTTTAACCCCGATCTCTACGGATCGACCGAAACGACGGCATTCAGAAGATTTCAAAGCTCATTGGTTCTGCATTCTGCGACCGAAAGACCTCCGTCTCAGAAGGGGCTCTCGCGATGTTCTTGCGATGGGGAACGGGACGTTCTGGTTCATTATTAAAGGAAATGTAACGTGAGGATGAAAGGCGGTGCTCATAAACCCCTTTCACACAGTTAACCAGATAACAAAACGTCTGTCGCGCTAACCTGGTTATGGAGACCGGAGCGTCTGCTGAGTTTAGAACCCTCCACCTCGATTGGCTGTTACCTGCATGGATCCCGGACAGCCAATCGTATTCATCTGAAGCAGGTTTGTGGTTGGAACCGAACACAACAGGAGTCGAGTACAGGTGGTGGGTCGTGAACCGATACTAGACTAGTTCTACCCACTAAGGTGCGGGGTGTGGACCATCACAGTGAGGAAACAAGCTGAGGATCAAGATCAGCTCGTGTTCTGCAGGCCGAAAGTCACACGTTAGAACCCGACCCACGACGTACGTACAACAAACTAACAATCAACAGCAAATTCGAATCCCCATCTGGGTGGAGTTTCCATGTTCTCCCCGTGTCCGCGTGGGTTTCCTCCGGGTTCTCCGGTTTACTCCCACTGTCCAAAAACATGGATCAATGTCAATTGAATTCTCCAAATTGCCCCATATGGAGTGTGTCTGTGTGAGAGTGAGTGTGTGCCCAGTGATAGATTGCCCCCCTGTCCTGGGTGTATCTGCCCAGTGCCCGAGACGGTCTCCTCTGGATGGGCATGGGGAACCCCCCGCGACCCTAATAGAGGATAAAGCTGAAGATAATAGACGGATGGATGGACTTTTAATCTGGACTGCACCGTGGCTTAGTGGTTAGCATGTTCTCTCAGCGCTAGGGATTCCCGGTTGGAATCCCAATCTGGGTGGAGTCTCCATGTTCTCCCCATGTCTGCGTGGGTTTCCTCCGGGTTCTCTGGTTTCCTCCCACAGTCCAAAAACATGGATCGAGGTCAATTGTGTTCTCCAAATTGTCCCATATAGAGGGAGTCTGTGTGAGTGTGTTTGTGTCCTGGGTGTATCTGCCCAGCACATGAAACGTTCTCCTCTGGATGGGCATGGGGAACCCCCCCCGTGACCATAATAGAGGAGAAAGCGGAAGATAATGGATGGATGGATGTTTACAGCTAAATAAAAAAAAATTAAGAGCACCCTGTTGTTTCATCAAGAGTCGACGGTAGGGGGCGCAGCAGCGCAGGACGGGGATGGACCTTAGAGATAATTAATGCACATAATTAATGCTCCCCGCGGCATGAGAACCACACCCCACCCCGGCGATGCCGCACCTCCCGATCACAGAATCATAAGGCAAGGTGAAGGGGGCAATTCGGGTGTCGGTCAAGTTGTAAGCCACGAGGTGGGGATTTCATGAAACCCCTATTTATTTCGATCCTGCTTAGAACCCGGGGCTGGATACGGACGCCACGCTCTTCTCTTTCCTGTCCGTATAACCTTTATAAGCTGGGATTAGTTTAATAGGATGGAGTTACATAAGGTACAGGACAGTAACATTTCGGAGGTACTCCAGTAGTAATGACATCATACTCGCTCTGTGACCTCGATAGCAGAACAGTCAGCGTTGGAGTCGGTCACGCCGATGAAGCAGCATAATCAAAAAGGATCACGATCGACGGAACCGGATCGTCATCCGGTATGAGGACAGTGAGCCTGGGTTCTGAATGTGAAAGGGGCTTATGGTCCGGACAGAACTGTTGAAAGTTCCGTGGTTGCATCTTGGCATCGTTGAGAACGTGTCCGTAAGTCGCTAAAAACACACGTTGTGTCTTTAAGCCTGGCTTACATTAAACCAGGATATTTTAAGCTGGACTGAGGTGCAGGAGAACAACAGTCTCCCTAATCGGGGAGGAGCATGAGGATCCCGCAACAAACGTCCAGATTTTGACCTCGTACCCCCCACCACGCCCCAACCCCCCGCCCCCACCATGCTGCCTGTGTTCTTTGGTTTTCGAGGATCTTCATGGTCGGCCCGTCACACTCCTCAGCTCCAGCTGACGTCATATTTTGTCCACCCCTCCGGAGGTGCGAGGAAGACCCTTTGGCCGCGGAACATGAAGCTGACCACGCCCCTGTAGCCAGCACGCGGAACCCCGGACTTCAGGTCGTCCATGACGCCCAAATTCCGCGCCAGGACTTTAAAACTGTCCCTGCTGGAGTAGGTCACCCTGAACGGACCCGGCCCCTTCAAGCTGCCCTGCAGGAGCTCCTCCACTTTGACCAAGGGGGCGCTGTAGACATCTTTCTCAAAGTTCTGGGGGTAGCTCTCCCGCTGGAGGTGGGACAGATCCTGCTTAGTGAAAGGCACGAATTCAGTGTTGAGTCTGATGTAGCGCAGGTACTGGTCGAAAAACTGACCCAGGCTGACCCCCTTCCGCCCGAAGGTCATAGTCCTGGAGATCTCCGGCCGAATGCAGGAGCGCTCCTTTCGCTGCTCGGGGTGGCGCATCCAGTCGTCCCAAAATGCTTTGGGCCACTTGGGTTCCAGCTCTGCCCACACCTCCTTAAGCAGCATCCACCCCAAACCCGGAAAGAAATCGGTGCGGTACAGGAGGTCCGGCCTGCCCGGGTCCACCAGACCTTCTCGGCCGTTATCGTTCCACGCAGAGATGCACCACAGCGTCGGGTCCGAGAGCAGGAGCGGATGCAGGGCGCGGAAATACTCGAAAAAGTCCGGCGCCACCTGCAGGGTCACAAAAGAAAGTAGTTAAGGACAGGGTGGAGATTTTGAACCTTGCACCTAGTTGTGGTCAATGGATTGTGTGGTGGGTCAGAGGGTCTACCCTGCAGGAAGTCAGTTCTACTGTGCATATGGGCCACCACATGGTTAATGCACAGAGTTAAGTGCTAATCTGGGAGAACAGACTAGGATTATAGCAGTCAACAGGATTAGTGGGTGATTACAAACTCGTCCTTCAGGGATGGACACGTAGTCTCTCTTGCAACTTATATCACTTATGTATAGAGGTTCGGTGGCCATCCTTTAATGCAGTGCCGACCACATCTTTTAAAAGAACCTGGTGGCCGGGTTCAGTGCAGTGTGCAGCCTCCTGCAGACTTAATGCTGGAAGCTAACGCAGCTTGTAGATGTTGCTCTTTGAGTAGCTTTTAAAGAAAATTCTCCAATTTAGCACCCCCAACCCCAAGTGTGTAGGACGGTGGCACGCCTCAACACCCAAGTAATAGTAATAATAATTCATACATCCACCCATACATTATCTTCCGCTTTATCCTCTACTACTTAAATTTATATAGCGCCCAGGGACGCTATATAAACATATACAATCAATACTGTGAAGTTTTTAGTTGGGACATAAATAAAAAAAAAGCAAAAAAACAGAACAGTCACGAAGAGTTTGCAGTAAAGAAAGTAGCTGTGTGGTCAGCTTTGGAACTGGAAAATGATCGAAAGTAATAATTGACATTTCCATTAAGACTTTAATTTGAATTTAATCTGAGGGGCCAAGTTTAGAAACAATCGAATCCCAATCTGGGTGGAGTTTCCATGTTCTCCCCGTGTCTGTGTGGGTTTCCTCCAGGTTCTCTGGTTTCCTCCCACAGTCCAAAAACATGGATCAAGTCAATTGAATTCTTCAAATTGCCCCATATAGAGTGTTGTCTGTGTGAGTAAGTGTGTGCCCAGTGATAAATTTGCCCCCCTGTCCTGGGTGTATCTGCCCAGCGCCCGAAACGTTCTCCCCTGGATAGGCATGGGGAACCCCCCCCCCCCCCGCGACCCTAATAGAAGGATAAAGTGGAAGATGATGGATGGATGGGTGGGTTTAGAAACAAATTGCAGTTCAAAGGTGAAGTTTAATAAGAAATGCGTTAAGTACCTGAAAAAAAAAACATTATTCTGATGTTTTATGAGGTTTTCTCAACAAGCGTGACCCTGGTTTACTGGTTTGGATTTCTTATCGTTTTGGGATTAGTAACCCTGCCCAGTGATAGATTGGCACCCTGTCCTGGGTGTATCTGCCCAGCGCCCGAAACGTTCTCCCCTGGATGGGCATGGGGAACCCCACCGTGACCCTAATAGTGGATAAAGCGGAAGATAATGGATGAATGGATTGATCGTTTGGTGTTCACGGTTTGTTTAGCTGAATTTGTCATCAACTGAATTTCATTTGCACGTAGAAACAGCTCCACGCTGGAGATTTGGCCGCAGCACAAACGGCACATTGTTCATATTTCCATATGCAAATATGGCAAGCATCACCTTGGGGAGGTCAAAAGATGTTACTCCCTTCTTTATCTCTTAGACCCGAGTCGCGTGTCAGCTGTCTGAGATGCAAATCTGCTGACGGACACTTTGAAAAACGGCTTCAGTAAAACATTTTAACGAACAGAACTCCCGCCGACTCAAATGGTTGGCACGTTCTGAGACGCACAGCATGGCATACAGTGTGTCACCTGATTGGCACAAGGCACAAACTATTGTTGAAGCCCATCCACCTAAAGATTGGTTGGTATTGGCAAGTGCTCACAACAGTGCCACCACCTGGACATTTTATCCACGGTACCTTAGGGGAAGTCACAGGTGATTGTCAAGTATTTAAAAAACTCAAAATGAGCCGACTGGGGTCAACAACCATGTCAATGTCAAACATCACATATTACATTTTAATTACTACATTATACTAATAGGCGGCACGATGGCTTAGTGGTTGGCATGTTCTACTCAGCGCTGGGGATTCCAGGTTCAAATCCCCATCTGGGTGGAGTTTCCATGTTCTCCACGTGTCCGCGTGGGTTTCCTCCAGGTTCTCCGGTTTCCTCCCACAGTCCAAAAACATGGATCAAGGTCAATTGAGTTCTCCAAGTTGCCCCACATAGAGTGTGTCTGTGTGAGTGAGAGTGTGCCCAGCGATAGATTGCCCCCCTGTCCTGGGTGTATCTGCCCAGCGCCCAAAACGTTCTCCCCTCCCCCGCGACCCTAATAGAGGATGAAGTGAAAGATAATGGATGGATGGACTAAAGGTTTAAATAGGTTTTATGTTAATAGGCTGAAGTTCCCAGCATGGTGTCTGCAAGGTTCGAATACCGATCTGGGTGGAGTGTTCATGTGCTCCTCGTGTCTGTGTCCAAAACATGGATTCAAGGTGAATTGGCTGCTCTAAATTGCCACAATATAGCCTGTGTGCAAGTGTTTACCAGCCATGTCCTTGGTGTATTTGCCCAGCACACGAAACGTTCTCCCCTGTGAGACTGGATTGAGACTGGACAGGGTGGATTGGGGGGGGGCAACCTCATAATGTGGATGGAGAGAACAATCTGTATACTCTTGCTACACCTTTTAACGCCGACTCGACTGTAACTGCTGGAGGTTGACATTCAAATGTTGGAGGATGGTGTAAACCGCACCTGTGTGGTTCCTCCATTAATTTGCATGAGTCACAGTGCTGACTGGGTTCTGAAACACCAGTCTCAGAGTCAGAACAATAAAAAGAGTGTTCAAAGGCTTTAAAAGGTATGACGCGGCACCACCGACGTCGGGTTAATACGTCCGGCGAACCTGCAGAGAGGGAAGTGACTGAGCCCGTAATTTACATAGAGCGTAAGAACGGGGAAACTATGAGCTCAGTGATTCTCAGCTCAGCGTGATTATTGCTGCCAGATGGACGAAGTTGTGTATTTTCTAGAAATGCTGATCTGCTGGAACTTTCACACACGCAACAGTTTCCAGAGTCACTCGGAATGAAGCAATAATAAAAAAAAAGAACAAACTGTTAGCAGCGGCATCGTGGAGAGAGGAGACCTGCTAATGAGGAAGGTCGGACGAGGGCGTGGACGGGCAATAGACTCACGGGGCAAGTTAGTATCTCTAATACCCACTGATATGTTGAGTGAATGTGTGTGTGTGTGTGTGTGTGTGTGGGGGGGGGGGTTCTATGTTCCTTAAGGAATCCCACACAGGTATAGGGAGAATAGGCATGGTCTATAGAAAGGCTCTGTCCTGACTGTCCACTTCTGTGAACTCAGGACCCCTGACCCCTCTGCTGCCCCCATGAGCTACAGGAATAAGGAAGACTACAGGAATAAGTCTGCGTCACACATCCAATCACAGGTCAGATGGTTTAATATTGCATTTCTAATAAAATGCTTTGTAAGTGTATATTAACACAAGAGTTAACAATTAAGCAACAAAAAGTCGTCAACAAGTCTTATAAAGAGTCCATCCATCCATTATCTTCCACTTTAGCCTCTACTGGGGTCATGGGGGGGGGTTACTCATGTCTATCCAGGGGAGAACGTCTCGAGCACTGGGTAGATACACCCAGAACAGGGGGGCAATCTATCGCTGGGCACTCACACACACACACACACACACACTCTATATGGGGCAATTTGGAGAATTTAATTGACCTTGATCCATGTTTTTTGGACTGTGGGAGGAAACCGGAGAACCCGGAGGAAACCCACACGGACACGGGGAGAACATGGAAACTCCACCCAGATTGGGATTCGAACCGGGAATCTCTATTGCTGATAGGAGAACATGCTAAACACTAAGCCACAGTGCCGCCCCTAATAAAGAGTCATAGAAGTATGTAAAGTATCATTAATGATTCTATTAAAGATTAATAGAGTTATCAGACACCTCAAAGAGTCTTTAAAGAGTCATTTGACGAGACTTTAACAAGTCTTCAAAGAGTCGACAAAAAATCTTCAGGGACGACGACGACGAGCTATAAGTGTCTTCCAACTTACAAAGAATTTTTTAAGGAGTCAAACGGTATCTAGGGAGTCATCAAAGTAGAGGATAAAATAATAATAATAATAATAATAATAATAAAAAAAAAAAAAAAGAGGCAGAACCACCGCAGAAAGCTGGATGTTATAATCTATAAAAAAATAAACCTGGACATCGTAGTTCCACCATTCCAGACTGCAGGCCATACGTTTCTCTATTTACCACCCCCCCCTCCCTATTTACTTGGTTCTATAAGACACGAGAACCCCCACAAAACAGGTATTATTTTGGTGGTGGATGATCAGCAGGGTGGTGACGCTGGTGTGGTGGTGGTGGTGTTAGGGTGTTGCACTGGTAAGTGTGAAGCAGATACAGCAACCTTAGTGACGATGCATGACTGATTGCATGATGAGTTGTGGAGGTGGAGCAGTGAGGTGGATGTGTCTAATAGATGGCGCTATCACCACCATGTCAGTGTCACTGCAGTGCTAAGGATGATCCACCATCCAAATAATACCCATCTCTGGACTGGGGTTTTGGTAAACCAGAGCCTGATTGGTCAAAGCGAGCTCCTTACCTCCAGATCATCTTCCACGATGACGACGGTGGAGAAACCGAACGTGTTGAAGACCTGGTTCAGCGCCCAGCGGTAGTGCCGGGCGATCTTGTAGTATCCCTGGAACTTCCTGTGATCTGGCCTCACGGGGATGTTGGAGAGATCAGGTTGGCGGATGTGGGTCACCTGACTGCCATAGGAGTCTATGACCTGCGCCGTCTCGCCGTGGCCGCAGTCCTGACTGACGATGATGGGGAAGAGCTGCGCAGACGGACGGTACTGAATCAAACGGTCCAAGCTCCTCCTGACCGTCACCCTGTCGCAAGCGATGACCAGGATCGGGATGACGGCTTGGGAACTCAGCGTGGTGAGGCCTGGATGGACTTCAGCAGCCTGCTCCTCGCCACGCGGCTCCTCCCCCTTATGCTCCCCGTCGCCCCCCTGCTTCGACTCTGGAGGAGGGTTGTTGATGGAATTCTGGGACTCGCTTTTCGACCGGTCCTGCTTCAGCTGTGGAGTCTGTATCGCGAAGATCTTCTCGGCCTCGTCTCGGTGCGCCCACCTGCCCCCCAGGTCGATTCTTCCAAAGTCTATATTCTGTTGCCACAGCGACCTGTGGTTCTGGATCTGCTTCAGCAGCTTCTTCTGCGTCTCCAGCTCCAGTTCCATCTCCTCCGCCAGCCGAATCACTTCCGCGGCCAGGCCGCCGGTTTCACCCGCCTTCGCCTTTCCAGTCCTCCGTTCGTATTCTGCGCCGGGCTCAGCCCCGGCTCGCTGGTTGAACCGACCGATCGGTGACCTTCCCCACAGAAACAGGAGCAGCAGGGCATTCCAGGCGACAAACAGAATCGCTCCGCATAGAATGAGGGAGCCTTTCTTACGAACCATGGCCCAGTGACACCAGCGTGAAGGGAGAGATGAGAGAAGGCTGGAAACAGAGAGCCATGTATGAAAACACAATGGAAACACTTATACAGTGGAGGAAATAAGTATTTGATCCCCCAATGACTTTAAAAGCTTTAATACAAAAAAACAAATGAAACGTCTCATAATTTTATGCCAGTTTTATTTTAACAGTGCCACATAGAATATCAAAAGAAAAATGGAGAAAATGACATGAAATGAGAAATATAAAATAATTTGCACTTCATTGAAGGAAATAATTATTTGATCCCATAGTAAAACCATGACTAATGTTGGCTCCCACAGACCACTGACACACCCTAATCACAGTGAAGTCATTACCTGAATGAGAGACACCTGTCCCAAATTATCACCTGTATAAAAGGCCACCTGACAACAGTCTCAGTGACACTCCAACATCTCCACGAAGGGCAAGAGTAAAGAGCCGTCTAAAGATGTCAGGGACAAAATTGTTGACCTACACAAGGCTGGAATGGGCTACAAAGTCATAAGTAAAAAGCTGGATGAGAAGGTGGCAACTGTTGGTGCAATTATTTGGAAGTGAAAGAAGTACAACATTACTGTCAATCGACCCAGGCCTGGAGCTCCATGCAAGATATCACCTCGTGGAGTCTCATTGATCATGGGAAAGGTTAAAAATCAGCCAAGAACTACACGGGAGGAGCTGAGTAATGATCTCAAGGTCCACAGTCTCCAAAAAAACCATTGGTAATACACTGAGACGTAATGGTTTAAAATCATGCAGTGCACGACAGGTTCCTCTGCTCAAGGAGGCTCACGTCCAGACCCGCCTCAAGTTTGCCAATGAACATATTAATGACTCCGAGAGAGACTGGGAGAAGGTGCTGTGGTCAGATGAGACCAAAATTGAGCTCTTTGGCCTTAACTCAACTCGACGTGTTTGGAGGAAGAAAAATACAGAATATGACCCTAAGAATACCATCCCCACCGTCAAGCATGGTGGTGGAAGTATTATCTTTTGGGGGTGTTTTTCTTCTAAGGGCAAAGGCCAACTTCACCGCATTGACGGGAAGATGAACGGGACCATGTATCGCAAAGTCCTGGGTGACAACCTCCTTGCCTCTGCCAGGGCACTGAAAATGGGTCGTGGATGGGTCTTTCAGCACGACAACGACCCAAAACATACAGCCAAGGAAACAAAGGACTGGCTCTATAAGAAGCATATCAAGGTCATGGAATGGCCTAGCCAATCTCCTGACCTCAATCCCATCGAAAATCTATGGAGAGTGCTGAAGTTTCATGTTTCCAAATGCATGCTTATAAACCTTAAGGATTTGGAGGTGATTTGCAAAGAGGAGTGGGCCAAAATTACTCCTGAAGTATGTGCAAACCTTATAAAAACTATAAGAAACGTCTGACTGCTGTGCTTGCCAACAAGGGTTTTGCCACCAAGTATTAAATGATGTTTTACTAGGGGATCAAATACTTATTTCCCTCAATGAAATGCAAATTATTTTTTATTTCTCATTTCATGTAATTTTCTCCATTTTTCTTTTAATATTCTGTGTGTCACTGTTAAAATAAAGCTGGCATAAAATTATGAGACGTTTCATTTGTTTTTTTGTATTAAAACTTTTAAAGTCAGTGGGGGATCAAATACTTATTTCCTCCACTGTATATACGTTAAAAGTAAGCATCTAGTCATCCAAACAAGTGACGAGTGTTGATACCAGATGGGCTGACCTGAAGAACCCTACAATATACAGTATATATATATATATATACACACACACACTCTCTCTCTCTTTACATTATAATTATTATATATATAATTATATATATCCATCCATTATCTTCCACTTTATCCTCTAAGAGGGTCGCATGGGGTTCCCCATGCCCATCCAGGGGAGTACGTTTCGGCAATCTATCACTGGGCACACACTCACACAGACACACTCTATATGGGGCAATTTGGAGAATTCAATTGACCTTGAATCCATGTTTTTGGATATGGGAGGAAACCCACGTGGACACGGGGAGAACATGGAAACTCCACCCAGATGGGGATTCAAACTGTGAATCCCTAGCGCTGAGAGGAGAACATACTAAACCACTAAGCAACTGTGCTGCCCCCAAAACATCCATCCATCCATTATCTTCTGCTTTATCCTCTATCAGGGTCGCGGGGGGGTTCCCCATGCCCATCCAGGGGAGAACACTTTGAGCGCTGGGCAGATACACCCAGGATAGGGGGGCAATCTATCACTGGGCACACACTCACTCACACAGACTATATATGGGGCAATTTGGAGAATTCAATTGACCTTGATCCATGTTTTTGGACTGTGGGAGGAAACCGGAAAACACAGACATGGGGAGAACATGCTAATCACTAAGCCACCGTGCCACCCCAAAACATCCATCCATCCATTATCTTCCGCTTTATCCTCTATTAGGGTCACGGGGGGGCGGTGGGGGGTTCCCCATGTCCATCCAGGGGAGATCGTTTTGGGCGCTGGGCAGATACACCCAGGACAGGGGGGCAATCTATCACTGGGCACACACTCACTCACACAGACACACTCTATATGGGGCAATCTGGAGAATTCAATTGACCTTGAATCCATGTTTTTGGACTGTGGGAGGAAAGCGGAGAAAACTCACACAGACACGGGGAGAACATGCTAACCACTAAGCCATGGTCACATGATCTTGATCTTTAAGTGTTCGGGCTTAAAAAAAGCTGTAAAGCTGCTTTTGGACACTGATTTTAAAACGTTCTATATAAATAATCCAAGTTATAAATGTAAATATAATCAAAATAATCCAAACAAAATAATGCCTCATCATCAGGCTGGGAAACAAATTGTATGAAGACGGTAAAGCTCGGTGATCTTTAATCAGACAGGTTCCTTGTTTCCGTGTGTTAGTCACACGCTGACCTTTCTTTAAACCCGGCGCTGACATTTATCAGCGAGGGAAGGTTAGCGTTCGCACATCCTTCACCACGCCACACGCAGATCGCCTCCAGTTGGCGCTATCCCGCTAACACAGGACACCACCGGGGTCACACGCTTCGCGGTCAGGTCGGGGTGGCTTTAAAGTTCACCCCTCCCCCGTCCTGTATCAGAAACGGAGGAAGTTTCTGTGGCACCCAGGGAGTTCACGGGGTCATAAACTTTCTCCGAGCAGCACTTTTTTCCGTAGGTGGCGAATGCAGATAACACCACGAAGCAGAACTGATGACAGGAAGACGAAATGCCGATCAGCGAAATGAAACAAGCACTAAATCACACGATTGTTGTTCTTCAACTCGGTCCGAAGCCGTAATTGAAGGCCCTTTGTTTTTCTCGCCGTTTGCGGTTGCGTCACAGGACTGAGAGCCTGTGAAGTTCTTTGAAATGACAAAGTCCATTCAGTTCTCGTGCTTGCCGCGAGCACACACTGGAAAGTCAATATCACCCGCTGCGGCGCTGACAAAGTTAACCACATCGACAGGTGGGAATCATGCAGGAAAGACTTTTGGTAAACATTTATATTAATATTGATATCCAACATCCAATAACACGATCAATAAACATGAGGGACACCCGTACAGGAGCGACAGCCTAACATGAAAACCACCTAAACACGAGGGACACCCATACAGGAGTGACACCCGAACACAAGAACCACCTAAACACCAAGGATACCCCAATGTGAGGGACACCCGTACAGGAGCGACACCCTAACACGAAAACCAACTAAATGCAAGGGACAGACCAATGCGAGGAACACCCGTACAGGAGCGACACCCTAACACGAAAACCAACTAAACACAAGGGACACCCGTACAGGAGCGACACCCGAACACAAGAACCACCTAAACACCAAGGCTACCCCAATGTGAGGGACACCCGTACAGGAGCGACACCCAAACATAAAAACCACCTAAATGCAAGGGACAGACCAACGTGAGGGACACCCAAACACGAAAACCACCTAAATATGAGGGACACCCCAACACGGGAGACACCCGTACAGGTGCGATACCCAAACACGAAAACAACCAAAACATGAGGGACACCACAATGCCAGGGACAGCCATACAGGAGCGATACCCGAACACGAGAACCACCTAAACACGAGGGACACCCCAATGTGAGGGACACCAGTACAGGAGCGATACCCGAACACGAGAACCACCTAAACATGAGGGACACACGTACAGGAGCTATACCCGAACATGAGAACCACCTAAACACGAGGGTCACCCCAACACGAGGGACAACCCAACACAAAAACCACCTAAACGTGAGGGACACCCCAACACATGGGACACCCGTACAGGAGCGATACCCGAACACGAAAACCACCTAAATGCAAGGGCCAGACCAATGTGAGGGACACCCCAGCACGAAAACCACCTAAACAGGAGGGATACCCCTACACAAAAACCACCTAAACATGAGGGACACCCCAACACAGGGGACACCTGTACAGGAGCGATAACCGAACACGAAAAGCACCTAAACACGAGGAACACCCCGTCGAGAGGGACACCCGTCCACGAGGATCACCTGGTATGTTATGCACGATGCTCGGACCATGACATGTATGTCTGTAATTTTACCCTCATCAGCCACCTGAGGGCAGAATCATGTTTACAACCGTGTGTTCTAAAACTCCTGCTCAGTGTTCTAGTCACACTACTAAGTGTGACTGAGTAGAACACTGAGGAATGTTCTCCCTCACTATTCCACATACATGAGCTTACGGCCACTTGTAATTGGTTAGCCACTCCGTGATTGATAGGAGCTGAGGAAAGCCACCGTGCCTCTCCCTCAGTCCCTAACCGCCACATCCTCGGTATTAAAAAAAAAGTGGCGCCCACAACAAATGAGTGATTAAAAAATGCTTCATACTCTAATAACAGAGTCCTAAATGGCTTCATCCTGGGTCCCGACGCACACATCAGGTGTTTGGCATTAGCAGCATCCGATGTTAAGACCAGATCCCAATTTAGAAGGCATCCACCAGGCAGCGTCATCTGCGCAGACGGACCTGACATCACGTCCAGGTTATTAAAGCTCTATTATCACCGCTGTTCCTTCCAGACCACTCGAGACAGATCAGAACTCTGCGGGGGGGACTCATATTCACTCATCCTCTGAACAGATGGCTCTCCATGCTTAAAAACATTATTTACATCGAGCTGCATATACACACCATCAATAGTTTGGCCACGCCCCCTTCTTCCTCCACTTATCATATAGATGGACTTTGTAGTTCTACATTTCCAGACTGTAGTCCATCGGTGTTCTTTGTTGCTGTTAGTCCCATGTTAGTTCTCTGTTCTCTATTGGTCAGGAGCATCACAGAACAGGCATCATTTGGCTGGTGGAGTGTTGATCGTCGGGGTGCCACGGTGGCTTAGTGTTTAGCATGTTCTCCTCTCAGCACTAGGGATTCCCGGTTCAAATCCCCATCTGGGTGGAGTTTGCATGTTCTCCCCGTGTTCGCGTTGGTTTCCTCCGGGTTCTCCGGTTTCCTCCCACAGTCCAAAAACATGGATCAAGGTCAACTGAGTTCTCCAAATTGCCCCATATAGTGTGTGTCTGTGTGTGTCCAGCGATAGATTGCCCCCCTGTCTTGGGTGTATCTGCCCAGCGCCCGAGACGTTCTCCCCTGGATGGGCATGGGGAACCCCCCCGCGACCCTAATAGAGGATAAAGTGGAAGATAATGGATGGATATTTTTCCTTTAAAATGTTATTTATTCAGATTCAACTAAAATATTGACATTTGCCGTCTCCACATATTTGCATTCAGATTTTATTCACAATTTGTTTGGTGTCTCAACTTTTTTGGAATCTGGTTTGTAAATCAAAACTTGTTTTTCTATTATGCCGTGTATGTAACCATTTTCTTAGAGCAATAAGCTGCTCGAGGGCGTACATAATTGTGAATAAATTTATTAACACACGCAAATGTATTCACACTAATGCACACCCTCGAGCGGCTTATTGCTTTAATGCTTTATGCTTCAAATAAAGAAATCCGTATTTATTTGAGAAGGAATTGCAATAAACATAATGGATAACATAAGATAATAATATAAAAAGACCATAAGTAAACTAATTTTTTACATTATACACCGACACCAGAGTCTAGATGAGCAAAACGAATCAGTTAGAGTCAACAGGAAAAGTCGTTATTGGCAGCGCTAGGAAAGTTTTACATTGCAAATGTAAACAAAGATGACTTTATTCAAAGCCTGCATTACATTTCCAGCAAACGACACCCAACTGGATGCCTCCAGCTCCGAATGAATGAATACATCTCGTAGACTAAATGAAATTCACTGCTTGCTTAATAAAACCTGGTCTTTTATACAGTATCATTCATAATGGTGTAGAAAATCAAGCACCTGGGCAGTGGATTGTTTCAGAACGTTTCGTCGCACAAAGGAGAATTTTTAAAGGTTTAGAGGTGAGTTTGGTGTGAAAGAACTCGACTGGCCTGAACTCAGAACCATTAAACGCGTTTGCATGAATTGGAAGGAAGATTGTGACTCAGGTCCTTTTATCAAAACATCAGTACCTGACCTCACACAATTCCGCAATTATACTCGACAGCTTGTAGAAATGAGGAACATGGGCCTGTAGATGTGTCGCATCGCTTCCCCAATACCTCTCTCTATATAGTCTATATAACTATTGATAAGGGCAATGCGCTGGTTGTCTGTAAGAATTTGGAGAAAATTTCACAGGTCATTTTTTTTAACACCAAACTCACCAATCATTCCTTTAAAGACCTTTATTGCTTATTATATGTCGCTGCCCCAATACCTTTAGAGTACCTCCATATACATTTACATTTGGTCATTTAATCAGACGCTTTTATCCAAAGCGACTTACAAGGTGAGCACAGGGTTAATCACAACATCCCTGGAGCAATGAGGGTTAAGGGTCTTGCTCATACACCCACACTGGTAACTTTAGTAGACCTGGGATTTGAACCCCCAACCTTCAGATTGATAGCCCAACACCCTAACCACTGAGCTACCACACCCACTATATATAGGGTATACAACTATATTGATTATAGCACTGTGCTGCTTGTTATCTGAATATACAACTTAAGCAGTTTGCCTTTTTTTTTTTTAGCTGATCAGACCTTCTTGGTGCTGATAAGATAAATAAATAAATGGATTTTTGGCAAAAGCTGTGCAGAGAGCAGAGAGGTCACACGGTGCTACCAGTTAATTGTTAATCAGCTCTAATGCATAAACTCAAAATGGACAGAAATCAAACCCTGGTGTGGGACAGACAGGGTTGTAGCTCGGAAATAATCGGGCTTATCAGCTTTATAAACCGAGAAGAGCTTCCCTGTAAGACAGCAGTCAGTATTTAATCTATAAGGATTTTTTTTTATTTTAAAACTCTTCATTGGTAAAACTCCCCATTTTCATTCCTCCACTTGCAGAATTCAGTGAGAGAGGCATACCTGCTCATGCCAACACGCGAGTGTGCATCCAAATTAAAACCACATGCCGGATTGGAGCCCTTCACCGACTGAAAAGTGTGAAAGTAAAGCCAAATAAGTCGGAGGGAAGCTGAGAAGCCCGAACCCCTGCAGCCTGGTAGAGCATTCAGAGCAACGTCTAAGTTCTACTGAGCAAGAAACTGAAGAAGAGCTTCAAAGCAGACCGCGAAGACGACGTGAGCAGAGCCGAAAAGTTCTAAACAGATCGCGGCGAGTGATACCTGGAGAAGAAGCAGCCAACTTTGTTCCACGTCTCCCTCTCTGTCCCACGTCTCCCTCTCTGTCCCAGCTCTGAAGAAGCTGGTCAGAAGGAAACAGATGAGACAGACCAGGGGGAGGAGGGAAGGAAAAAAAATGGGGGCGGGCTGTATGCCACTTTCAGCCTGCCTCTTCACCCCCTCCTCCCCCTCCTTTCTGTAGACTCGCTCCTGTAAACGTGGAGGTGCCTGGTAGGCTGTTTGGATCTCCAGCATCTGGCACGGTTTTCAAATCCTGCTTTCCTCAACAATGTACAGCTTCCTCTTCCTCCAGGCTGCGTATTAATTAAAGGTTCACGTGCTTAAGTGAACGGATGGATGGGTTTGCAATCCACCACAGTGGCTTAGTGGTGGAGATCTTAGTGCTGGAGATCCAGGTTCGAATCCCGAACTGTGTGGAGTTTCTATGTTCTCACCGTGTCCATGTAGGTTTTCTCCTGCTTCTCCATTTTACTCCCACAGTCCAAAAACATGGATTGAAGGTGAATTACCTGCTTTAAATTGCCCCTATATGGCGGCACGTGGCTTGGTGGTTAACATGTTCTCCTCTCAGCGCTAGGGATTCCCGGTTCGAATCCCAATATGGGTGGAGTTTGCATGTTCTCCCCATGTCTGCGTGGGTTTCCTCCGGGTTCTCCGGTTTCCTCCCACAGTCCAAACACATGGATCAAGTTAATTGAGTTCTCCAAATTGCCCCATATAGAGTGTGTTTGTGTGTGAGTGAGTGCCCAGCAATAGATTGCCCCCCTGTCCTGGGTGTATCTGCCCAGCGCCCGAAACTTTCTCCCCTGGATGGACATGGGGAACCCCCCCCCCCCATGACCCTAATAAAGGATAAAGCGGAAGATGATGGATAGATGGGTTTGTAATGAAACGGTGGCTGCAAACAGCGACACACTTGCGTTTAAAAAATACCAAGGCAAGGGGGGTCAGAAACACTCCACTCCAACCTGAATTAAAATGCCCTTAATGAACATCGAAACACAACTTAAAAGCTAATTTACAGCCATTATCTCATCTAATCTCATTATCTTCAGCTTAATCCTCTGATAGAGTCATGGGGGAGAGGTGGTTCCCCGTCCCCAACCAGGGGAGAAGGTTTCAGCGTTACACCCAGGACAGGGCACCAATCAATCGCTGGGCACACACTCACTCACATAGACACACTCTATATGGGGCAATTTGGAGAATTTAATTGAACTTGATCCATGTTTTTGGACTGTGGGAGGAAACCGGAGAACCTGGAGGAATCCCACGTGGACACGGGGAGAACATGCAAAACTCCACCCAGATTGGGAATCCGCAGCACTGAGAGGAGAACATGCTAAACCACTAAGCCACCGTGCCGCCCACATAAAGTATATATTCAAATTTACAAATTGCGTGAGTGTGTGCCCAGCGATAGATAGATTGGCGTCCTGTACTGGGTGTATCTGGCCAGTGCCCCAAACGTTCTCACCTGAATGGGCATGAGGAACCCCTGCCCCCCCACCACCGTGACCCTAGTAAAGGATAAAGCGGAAGAAAAAAAATGGATGGATACTTTATGTGGACGGCACGTTGGCTTAGTATTTAGCATGTTCTCCTCTCAGCGCTAGGGATTCCCGGTTCGAATCCCCATCTGGGTGGAGTTTCCATGTTCTCCTCGTGTCTGCGTGGGTTTCCTCCGGGTTCTCCGGTTTCCTCCCACAGTCCAAAAACATGGATCAAGGTCAATTGAATTCTCCAAATTGCCCCATATAGAGTGTCTGTGTGTGCCCAGTGAGTGAGTGAGTGAGTGTGACTCCCCCCCCCCCCCCCAAGACCCTAGTAGAGGATAAAGCAGAAGATAACGGATGGATGGATACTTTATGGATCCCAAAGGGAGATTTAGGGAAATTAATAGATGAACAGATGGATGGCTGATGTTGTAATGTGTGTGTGTGTACCTGTAATCATTGCAGTCGAGCCATGCTGGATCAAGCAGCTTAACCTCGGTGTGTTCTTTGGTTTCTATGGTTCTCCTTCACCAAACCTTTGCTCCACACTCCATCCCCTCATCCTCCTGCTCCTCCATCCGCGTCTCCTCCATCCGCTGCCCCCCCGCACCTCCACCTCCCTCACGTGGAAACGGGCATTACTCCATACAGCGGCTTCAACGCGCCGTTTATGAGACTCTTATAACGCGTCGTGAAGCGGAGCAGCCACCAGCATCCACCGCCGTGTGTGTGTGTGTGTGTGTGTGTGTGTGTGCAGAACGCCGCTCGCCGGATACTTCCGGGTTGACTCATTTTACGCCCCGCCCCCTCCGCCCAGCTCCTCCCTTTCCAGTTTCCCCTAGCAACAACGCTGCCTTGACGACCGCAATATTTCATTGTACTGAAGTTTAGTGACGTTTAAATTCAAGGTTAAGATCTAAAGTGTATACAACGAGGTCAGTTTTAAGTGAAGCTGGTGATTTTCCATCAACAATCGTTACTTTTATATTTACACTACATTATATTAGGGGTTTTTTATATTATATTTATCCAGGCGGCACGGTGGCTTAGTGGTTTAGCACGTTCTCCTCTCAGCGCCAGGGATTCCCGGTTTGAATCCCCATCTGGGTGGAGTTTCAATGTTTTCTCCGTGTCCGCGTGGGTTTCCTCCGGGTTTTCCGGTTTCCTCCCACAGTCCAAAAACATGGATCAAGTCAATTGAGTTCTCCAAATTGCCCCATATAGAGTGTTGTATGTGTGCGTGTCTGTGTGAGTGAGTGTGTGCCCAGCGATAGATTGCCCCCTGTCCTGGGTGTATCTGCCCAGCACCCGAAACGTTCTCCCCTGGATGGGCATGGGGAACCCCACCACGAACCTAATAGAGGATAAAGCGGAAGATAATGAAAGAATGAATGAATATATTAATCCATCCATCCATCCTAATTATCCTCTATTAGGGTCGCGGTGGGGTTCCCCATGCCCATCCAGGGGAGAACGTTTCGGGTGCTGGGCAGATACACCCAGGACAGGACGCCAATCTATCACTGAGCACACACTCACTCACACAAACACACTCTATATGGGGCAATTTGGAGAACTCAATTGGGAGGAAACCAGAGAACCCGGAGGAAAACCACATGGACATGGGTTAGAACATGTAAACTCCACCCAGATTGGGACTCGAACCGGGAATCCCCAGCGCTGAGAGAACATGCTAAACAATAAGCCACCATGCTGTTTGTAAAAAAGATGCGTCTTCAGTAGTTTCTTTAAAATGCCAAGTGACTCCGTCTTACGGACAGAGTTGGGAAGATGGCTCCACCATTTTGCAGTGGTGAACGTCACGGAGTGAGAATCACCTCGGTGAGGTGGAACCACCAAGCGACAATCATCACTAGAACGTAATAAACGAGTAGGAATTGCCTCCGGGTTCTCTGGTTTCCTCCCACAGTCCAAAAACACGGAACAAGTCAATTGAATTCTCCAAATTTCCCCATAGAGAGAGTGTGTGTGAGTGAGTCTGTGCCCAGTGATAGATTGCACCCCTGTCCTGGGTGTATCTGCCCCTTTGTCGCTTCTTGGTATAAAGAGTTTCTAAACCTCCACTGATTTATAGCAACAATGTGGATTTGTATAGGACGCACAAACTTAAACACACACACACACACACACACACACACACTTAACTAAATATCTCTCTCTCTCTCTCTCTCTCTCTCTCTCTCTCTCTCTCTCTATATATATATATATATATATATATATAACATCAGTGTTTGTAGATGGAAGGTTTGTTTCCCTTAGAATAATCAGAGAGATTAAAATTTCCTCTAATCTCATTTAATAATCTGTTACATACAGACGTCTATGAGACACTGGAAGACATGTCCATGATGGGTCATGTTGGATTATCGGTCTTTAACTCTTTACTGTGGGATTCCGAAGCAGAAAGCTGGTTCTCGATGCCTTTCAGCTCTTGTTCCAAAACTGTAATCTGAGCACAGAACAAGAACATGAGATTACGCCATTGGTTTTTAATGTTCTTCTATTGGTGCTTCATCTGAAATTCTGTTTTTCTCAGTTGCCCCGGTGACTGATTTACTTTTTTTTTCACTGCTGCAGTGGTAGGCTTGTGGTTAAGGACCCTGCCTTGTGACCTGAAGATTCCCGAACCCCACCAAGAAGTGCCCCTTCGGCAAAAGCACCTAATCCTAATTGCCTCCTGGGTGCCGTATAGAAGGCTGCTCAGTGCTCCAGGCATGTGTGTTCACTGCACTCAGTGTGTGTGTGTGTGTGTGTGTGTGTGTGTGTGTGTGTGTGTGTTTCACTGCACTGATGGGTTAAGTATGGAGGACATATTCCTCTGTGTGTAGTTACATTAGGCAAAATAGGCACTTTATTACTCAATATGACATGATTTTCAAATTAAAGGCTGGTAATCCGCCACAGTGGCTTAGTGGTGGAGAGTGTTTTCTCAAAAACATGGATTGAAGGTGAATTACCTGCTTTAAATTGCCCCTATATGGCACCACGGTGGCTTAGTGGTTGGCATGTTCTCCTCTCAGTGCTAGGGGTTCCCGGTTTGAATCCCAAACTGGGTGGAGTTTACATGTTCTCCCAGTGTCCGCGTGGGTTTCCTCCGGGTTCTCCGGTTTCCTCCCACAGTCCAAAAACATGGATCAAGGTCAAATGAATTCTCCAAATTTCCCCATATAGAGTGTGTCTGTGTGAGTGAGTGTGTGCCCAGCAATAGATTGTCGCCCTGTCCTGGGTGTATCTGCCCAGCGCCCGAAACTTTCTCCTCTGGATGGGCATGGGGAACCCCCCGCGAATGGGTTTTATAGGATAAAGCAGAAGATAATGGATGCAAATTGCCCCTATATTGTGTGTCTGTGTAAGTGCTCAGTGAAGGATTGGTGCCATGCCCTGGGGTATCTGCCCCCACAACCCTAGTACTGTACTATGACAGGATAATGGGGCGAGGCTTGTAATCAAATGTGTTGCCGTGTTGTTGTCTTATTCACTGAAGAGAAAGAGAGACACTGCAGCATCCTGTTCTCTCTGTAGAACCCAGTACCAGCTCACCTTATTCCTAATCTCCTGCTGAATGTGTTCCGGAACCTTTGTGAGTAGTTCAGCATTCGGGTTCGAGACAGAGTCGTCTCAAGTTTGACCAGAAGTCTCTCTCTGCGCTGTAACAGCAGGACTCTCTGTTTATCTCCTAGGTTTGTGTTCTAACAGAAAAAAAGAGAAAAAGAAAACACTGGTACTTGTATTTCGGCACGGTGGCTTAGTGGTTGGCATGTTCTCCTCTCAGCACTAGGGATTCCCGGTTCGAATTCCTATCTGGGTGGAGTTTCCATGTTCTCCCCGTGTCCTCGTGGGTTTCCTCCATGTTCTCCGGTTTCCTCCCACAGTCCAAAAACATGGATCAAGTCAATCGAGTTCTCCAAATTGCCCCATATAGAGTGTGTCTGTGTGAGTGAGTGTGTGCCCAGTGATAGATTGCCCCCCTGTCCTGGGTGTATCTGCCCAGCGCCCGAGACGTTCTCCCCTGGATGGGTATGGGGAACCCCCCCCTAATAGAGGATAAAGCTGAAGATAATGTAAGCAGGTTTGAACGCACAATCTAGAACTGAAGACTTCAATACTAAAACCTGCCTTTTAAAGGTGAATGCAGGTCAGAATTATTTCTATTGTACTAAGAAGCCTTTAGAACATACATACTTGTACCACATGAGATTTTAATTTAAGTCTATAAGTTGTTAAACTAATGGCATCGGTGGTGTGAGTGGTCAGCATGCCCGCCACTCAGCACTGGGGATCTAGGTTTGAATCCCGATCTGGGTGGAGCTTCCATGTTCTCCACGTGTCCATGTGGGCCTCCTCTGGGTTCTCAAGTTTCCTCCCACAGTCCAAAGGCGTGGATTTCAGGCGAACTGGCTGCTTTATATTACTCCTATATAAATTGCCCCACATAGTGTGGCTGCGATGGACTGGCGCTTTGTCCTAGGTGTGTCCTGTCCAGCGCCTGTAAAATTCTCCCATGGGGTGGGCATAGGGCAGGCATGGGATTCTCCCCCCCACCCCTGACTCCAGAGGATAATGAGCTGAGTTAAATCAGTGTTCATGTTCATCACCTGCACATGGAGGTGTATCTGGACCGAGTGATCAGTCACCCCATAAACACTGCCTTCCTCAGGAGGTGGTGCAGAAGCAACCTGGCAGGAGGGTGGGTCCCCTGCAGGACAGTGCACATGCAGGACGGAGACGCGAGCCAGCACGCAGACGGCCCGGCTGAAGCTGGTGAGGGTTTGGGCCTGGTCTGCTGTGCACACCGCCCACACTGGAGATTCAAAGAAAGCCAGGGTTAGAGAACCTAATGTAGTAACCATCTCAAATGAATGAACTCACAACAGCCGTTTATTTCATAACGGCCAGTGGAGGGAACCTGAATGGCCAGTGGAGGGAGCTGTTGCAGGACCAGCATTTTCTTTCTTTTCTTAAACAGCCACTGACACTCAAACATTTTCATTGAGTCATTTAGCAGACACTTTGATCGGAAACAAGTCTCCCAACTTGGGCGGCACGCAGGCTTAGTGGTTTAGCATGTTCTCCTCTCAGCGCTAGGGATTCCCGGTTCGAATCCCAATCTGTTTGGAGTGTCCATGTTCTCCCCGTGTCCACATGGGTTTCCTCCGGGTTCTCCGGTTTCGTTTCCACAGCTCCAAAAACATGGATCAAGTCAATTGAATTCTCCAAATTGCCCCATATAGTGCGTCTGTGTGAGTGAGTGTGTGCCCTGTCCTGGGTGTATCTGTCCAGTGCCCGAAACGTTCTCCCCTGGATGGGCACGGGAAACCCCCCCCCCGCGACCCTAATAGAGGATAAAGCGGACTATAATGGATGGAATGGATGGAAGTGTCCCAACTTGATGGGTAGGGTCAGAACCCCTGAAGCAATGACGGGATAAGGTTCTTGCTCAAGGACCCACTTTGGTATCTTCTGGACCTGGAATTGGAACCCACAACCTTAGGATTGGGGTGGCACAGTGGCTTAGTAGTTGGCATGTTCTCCTCTCAGTGCTAGGGATTCCCGGTTTGAATCCCCATCTGGGTGGAGTTTCCATGTTCTCCCCGTGTCCGCGTGGGTTTCCTCCGGGTTCTCCGGTTTCCTTTCCACAGTCCAAAAACATGGATCAAGTCAATTGAATTCTCCAAATTGCCTCATATAGAGTGTGTGTGTGTGAGTGAGTTTGTGCCCAGCGATAGATTGGCGCCCTGTCCTGGGTGTATCTGCCCACTGCCCGAGACGTTCACCCCTGGATGGGCATGGGGAACCCCCCCGCGACCCTAATAGAGGATAAAGTGGAAGATAATGGATGGATGGATGGAAGGAACCTTCGGATTGATAGCCCAACACCCTAACCACTGAGGTACCACACCCTCTACAGTGCATCAAGATTATGATGTCATCATGTGGGCACGTATGAGCATCTGCACATTGGACTTTATTGTTACTCACCCTTTAGTTCTAAGAGTAAACAATCAGAATGAAGGTTCTCATGTTATTTTGTAAAGGACCTGCTGATGGAACTCACTCTCAGGCCTCTCCTTCGTCATGTGACTGCGTGCCCGGAGTGACCTCGCCACCCGCACCACGTCCTGTACCAGCGGGAAGTTGGCTTCTTCCTCAGGAAAATGCCAGTGCACCTGATGGGACGTGGGTCAGAGATACAATAAGGGAGGAGTCAGGAAACAGATGGACTGTAGGCACTGGAATCAAAAATAAATAAAGGTATCGGGGCAAAGAGGGCCAGGATGCGGCTCTCGTACCAGCTGGGAGGATGTCGGGTAAGGCTGCACACACACACTACTCCACTCCGGCACGGGTTCGGGGCTGAATGGCTGCAGCCTCTGCCAGAGCTCCTCCGTGAGGAAAGGCATGAACGGGGAGAGGAGGCGCAGGGAGATGGAGACGCAGTGATACAGCACAGAGGTGGCCTCCAGCTTCTCCTCGGGCGTGCCGCCTTTCAAAACCGGCTTGACGCACTCCTGGGGTGAAGAGGAAGAGTCTGGTTATGATATCAGACCATGTGGTGCGGCATGTTGCCTCTGATTACAGCATGAAGATTGTACCACACAGGGGCATGCTGGAACAGGTATATATATATATATATATATATATATATATATATTAGGGGTGTATTCAACTACAGATTTTCGTAGTCGAATCTGATTCGTCAGATTTTCCCAATAGAGACTGATAGTTGAATCAGGTGTAAAAAACCACAAGTGGCGCTATAGCATGTTTTTAAAAAGGGGGCAATCACTTTTTCACAAAGGGCCATGATGGTTTGTTTTTTTTTTTCTCCTTTAATAATGAATACCTTCATTTACAAATTGCATTTTGTGTTTACTTGTGTTGTCCTTGACTAATTGGTTTGATTTTCTGAAACACTTAAATGTGACAAACATGCAAAAAAACAGGAAATGAGGAAGGGGGCAAACACTTTTTCACACCACTGTATATATATATATATATATATATATATATATATATTATTGGTGGCACAGTGGCTTAGTGTTTAGCATGTTCTCCTCTCAGCTCTAGAGATTCATCCTTCGAATCCCCATCTGGGTGGAGTTTCCATTTTCTCCCTGTGTCCGCATGGGTTTCCCCTGGGTTCTCCGGTTTCCTCCCACGGTCCAAAAACATGGATCAAGGTCAATTGAATTCTCCAAATTGCCCCATATAGAGTGTTTGTGTTAGTGAGTGTGTGCCCAGTGATAGATTGCACCCCCCTGTCCTGGGTCTATCTACCCAAAGGAAAACGATGGATGGATGGATTATTGGTGGCACGGTGGCTTAATGTTTAGCATGTTCTCTCTTATCACTAGGTATTCCCGGAATCCCAATTTGGGTGGAGTTTCCATGTTCTCCCCGTGTCCCCCTGGGTTTCCTCCGGGTTCTCCGGTTTCCGCCCACAGTCCAAAAACAGGGATCAATGTCAATAAAATTTTCCAAATTGCCCCATATAGAGTGTGTTTGTGTGTTTGTGAGTGAGTGAGTGACCCCCCCCCCTGTCCTGGGTGTATCTGCCCAGCGCCCGAAACGTTCTCCCCTGGATGGGTTTCCCGACCCTAGTACAGGATAAAGTGGAAGATACAGTGGGTTGCAAAAGTATTCATACCCCTTGAACTTTTCCATATTTTGTCACATTACAACCACAAACATAAATATATTTCACTGGAATTTAATGTGAAAGACCAACACAAAGTGGTATACAAGTGTGAAGTGGAAGGAAAATTATACATGAATCAACATTTTTTTTTACAAATAAAAAACTGAAAAGTGCGACGTGCAAAAGTATTCAGCCCCCATGAGTCAATACTTTGTGGAGCCACCTTTTGCTGCAATTACAGCTGCAAGTCTTTTAGGGTATGTCTCCACCAGCTTTGCACATCTAGTGACTGAAATTCTTGCCCATTCCTCCTTGCAAAACAGCTTAAGCTCAGTCAGATTGGATGGAGAGCGTTTGTGAACAGCAGTTTTGAGATCTTGCCACAAATTCTCAATTGGGTTTAGGTCTGGACTTTGACTGGGCCATTCTAACACATGAATATTCTTTTTTTTTAAACCACTCCATTGTAGCTCTGGCTTTATGTTTAGGGTCGTTGTCCTGCTGGAAGGTGAACCTCCGCCCCAGTCTCAAATCTTTTGCTGACTCCAACAGGTTTTCTTCCAAGATTGCCCTGTATTTGGCTCCATCCATCTTCCCATCAACTTTGACCAACTTCCCGGTCCCTGCTGAAGAGAAGCACCCCCAGAGCATGATGCTGCCACCACCATATTTGACAGTGGGGATGGTGTTTTCAGAGTGATGTGCAGTGTTATTTCTTCGCCACACATAGCGTTTTGCATTGTGGCCAAAAAGTTCAATTTTGGTCTCGTCTGACCAAAGCACCTTCTTCCACATGTTTGCTGTGTCCTCAACATGGCTTCTGGCAAACTGCAATCGGGACTTCTTATGGTTTTCTTTTAACAATGGCTTTCTCCTTGCCACTCTTCCATAAAGACCACATTTGTGTAGTGCACGACTAATTGTTGTCCTGTGGACAGTTTCCCCCACCTGAGCTGTGGCTCTCTGCATTTCATCCAGAGTCACCATGGGCCTCTTGGCTGCCTCTCTGATCAGTGATCTCCTTGTTCGGCCTGTAAGTTTAGGTGGACGGCCTTGGCTTGGCAGGTTTACTGTGGTGCCATACTCTTTCCATTTCCGGATGATGGATTGAACAGTGCTCCGTGAGATGTTCAAAGCTTTGGAAATCTTTTTATAACCTAAGCCTGCTTTAAACTTCTCCAAAACCATATTCCTAACCTGTCTGGTGTGTTCTTTGGACTTCATGATGCTGTTTGCTCCCCAATATTCTCTTAACCAACATCTGAGGCAGCTGTATTTGTACTGAGATTAGATTACACACAGGAGGACCCTTTTGAGTCATTAGCACTCATCAGGCAACTTCTGAATGCAATTGGTTGCCCTCAGGGAAAAGGGGGCTGAATACTTTTGCACGTCGCACTTTTCAGTTTTTTATTTGTAAAAAAAATGTTGATTCATGTATAATTTTCCTTCCACTTCACAATTGTATACCACTTTGTGTTGGTCTTTCACATTAAATTCCAGGGAAATATATTTATGTTTGTGGTTGTAATGTGACAAAATATGGAAAAGTTCAAGGGGTATGAATACTTTTGCAACCCACTGTAACTCACCAGATAGACATCACAGAGGCTGTGCAGCCAGTAGGAGTGCAGAGCAGCGGTGACGGTGTGGAGCTCGTAGCGTTGAAAGCCGCGCTCACATTGCAGCAGGGTGCTGTAGAGCCGCGAGCAGATCCAGCGCTCCATCCTCGAGGTTGGAGAGGTCTGAGGATAAAAAGAAAAACATGAATCCACACCAACAGCTACTCAACGTCCTTTTCTGGGTCTGAAGTATGTTTAGAGTGGAGCTTCCATGTTCTCCTAGGGTGACCAGATTCCAATTCACCTGATGTGGGACAATGTGGGACACCAATGCATCAAGGTTGTCTAAAATAACTTAAAACAAAAAAAAAAAGAAACATCTCTACTCTGCCCCTTTAGCACATAACAGACTGCAAATAAAAACATATATATATATACACGTGTACAATTAAACAGAACAGACAGTTCTTTAATGTGCTTTAAAAAGGGTATGACGTTCCTGTATTTCTCAAACAGTATATATGTATATATAACTTGTATATCGTATTTAAATGTACCTTTCTCTAACGTAAAAAAACATAGTAAGCATTGAGCTTTTATACTATTTCACAATGCTTCCCAAATTAAAACACCCGACTGTACAATTAAACAGAACAGACATGCGTCCGCGTTCCCGATTGGTTGACATTCAAACAGCCCGCCTCTCCCCCGATAACAGATAACACAGCCGTCCAATGTCGGATTATAGAACACGCATTTCAAAACTGCAGTCTGACTTTCAATAACAATGCGGGACAACGTCTCAATTTGCGGGACGCGTGAAAAGTAACGATATTGCGGGACATCTGGTCACCCTATGTTCTCCTCATGTCCGCGTGGGATCTCTCCATGTTCCGGTTTCCTCCCACAGTCCAAAACGATGGATTCAAGGTGAATTGGCTGCTCCAAACGACCCTTAGGTACAGGAAATTGCCCCTACATAATATGTGTGAGTGTGTGCCCAGCTTTGGATTGGCACCCTCACCTGGGTGTATCTGCCAAGAAATGATCTCCCCTGTTCTCCCCCGTGATGATAATATAGGATTAAATGGAAGATAATGGATAGATAATGACATGAGATCAGATAAAAGATGTGGAAATGAGAGAGAGGGGGGGGGTAGAACACCGGTAGTCTCTACCTTAATAAGTGGCTTCAGTGCTCCATCCGTCTCCTCCAGCGCTCCCAGAGTGAAGCGCATCGTCTGCCAGATCTTATTACAGAAGTGTCTACAGCTCAGCACCTGAGACACGGACATGCTGATGTCCTCTCCTGCTCGGACACACACACATGAACAGCGCTGACTCTTCTGAGAGGACTTTCCACAGGATTTTGGAGTGTGTATGGGGGGAGTTGGAACAAAGGCCCTGGCTCCCTATCGGAGTTCTCAGCTCATCCTGAAGTATTTGTCGGGGTAGAAAGGAAGGCTTCATCGGCTCGGTCCTTCCATTCAGCAAGGCAGCACTGGGATATAGTATGGGCCTTCCCTAAACTGTTTCCCATTGGATCAAAATGCCCGGCGGAATGCTTGACTTTACACATCTGTGGTGATACGACTGTCCCGGTACTTTTGGTCATGGAGTGTATATGATCTGATCCCCTCGTACCAACACAACACCACCATGTCATTATCACTGCGGTACCGAGAGGGTCCTGCAGTACTCTATGAGGGCCCTGATCATGGGAGAACATACTGAAGTGGACTAACAAAGTACATCGAGAAACAAACGGACTACAGAACGTAACTGTAGAACTACAAACGTCCATCTTTATGATCAGTGGAACTAAAACAAAGAGTGATTCTGGCGGTCCTGCAGGACACCCTCAATGGACCTACATATAATAAATAATAATATTAATACATTTTATTTATATAGCGCTTTTTTATTTATTTATATAACCTCAAAGACGCTTTATAAAAACAAATTACAATAAAAACTTAAATACAGGTCACATGATCATCACACAATCTGTACATGGCTGTCCTACACTGTTGATGCTGCCCCCCCCCCGCTCAAGGAGGATGAGTCCCTCACTGAGTCTCGGTCCTCACAAGGTTTCTTCCTTTAAATATCAACACAATAGGGAGTTTTGTCTTGCCACTGTTGCTTCGGCTTGCTCTTTGGGGGTTTAAAGGCTTTTCATTCATAAAGCTGCTTTGAGACAATGTGCTGTTGTAAAAAGCGTGATATAAATAAATTACTTGAACTTAGTTAGGTAGGTAGACAGGTAGTTAAATAGATAGGTAAATAGGTAGGCAGGTAGGTAGGTGGATGGATGGATAGATAGGTAGGCAATTAGATTATAAATAGGTAGGCAGGTTGGTGAATAGATGGGTAGGTAAGTAGGTAGGTAAATAGGTAGGCAGGTAGGTAAATAGATGTGTAGGTAAGTAGGTAGGTAAAGAGATGGGTAAGTAGGTAGGTAAATAGATGGGTAGGTAAGTAAGTTGGTAAATAGGTAGGCAGGTAGGTAAATAGATGGGTAGGTAAGTAGGTAGGTAAAGAGATGGGTAAGTAGGTAGGTAAATAGATGGGTAGGTAAGTAGGTAGGTAAATAGATGGGTAAGTAGGTAAATAGGTAGGCAGGTAGGTAAATAGATGGGTATGTATGCAGGCAGGTCAACAGATGGGTAAGTAGGTAGGTAATTAGTTATGTAGGTAGGTAAAATAGATGGGTAGATAAGTAGGTAGGTAAATAGGTAGGCAGGTAGGTAAGTAGATAGGTAGGTAAGTAGGTAGGTAAATAGATGCGTAAGTAGGTAAATAGGTAGGCAGGTAAATAGATGGGTAGGTATGCAGGTACGTCAATAGATGGGTAAGTAGATAGGTAAATAGGTATGCAGGTAGGTAAAATAGATGGGTAGGTAAGTAGGTATGTAAACAGGTAGGTAAGTAGATGGGTAGGTAAGTAGGTAGGTAAATAGATAGGTAGGTAGGTAGGTAAATAGGTAGGCAGGTAGGTAAATAGGTAAGCAGGTAGGTAAATAGATGGGTAGGTAAGTAGGTAGGTAAATAAGTAGACAGGTAGGTAAATAGATGGGTAGGTAAGTAGGTAGGTAAAGAGATGGGTAAGTAGGTAAAAAGGTAGGCAGGTAGGTAAATAGATGGGTAGGTATGCAGGTAGGTCAATAGATGGGTAAGTAGGTAGGTAAATAGGTATGTAGGTAGGTAAAATAGATGGGTAGGTAAGTGGGTAGGTAAATAGGTAGGCAGGTAGGTAAGTAGATGGGTAGGTAAGTAGGTAGGTAAATAGATGCGTAAGTAGGTAAATAGGTAGACAGGTAGGTCAAATAGATGGGTAGGTAAGTAGGTATGTAAATAGGTAGGCAGGTAGGTAAGTAGATGGGTAGGTAAGTAGGTAGGTAAATAGATGG
This sequence comes from Corydoras sp. C115, assembly GCA_019802505.1. NCBI lineage: Eukaryota > Metazoa > Chordata > Actinopteri > Siluriformes > Callichthyidae > Corydoras > Corydoras sp. C115. The sequence continues at coordinate 113,564 of JAFMOC010000273.1, forward strand.
GTAGGTAGGTAGGTAGGTAAATAGGTAGGCAGGTAGGTAAATAGATGGGTAGGTAAATAGGTAAGCAGGTAGGTAAATAGATGAGTAGGTAAGTAGGTAGGTAAATAGGTAGGCAGGTAGGTAAATAGATGGGTAGGTAATTAGGGAGGTAAAAAGATGGGTAAGTAGGTAAATAGGTAGGCAGATAGGTAAATAGATGGGTAGGTATGCAGGTAGGTCAATAGATGGGTAAGTAGGTAGGTAAATAGGTATGCAGGTAGGTAAAATAGATGGGTAGGTAAGTAGGTATGTAAATAGGTATGCAGGTAGGTAAAATAGATGGGTAGGTAAGTAGGTATGTAAATAGGTAGGCAGGTAGGTAAGTAGATGGGTAGGTAAGTAGGTAGGTAAATAGATGGGTAGGTAGGGGTGCAGGTAGGTAGATGGGTAGGTAAGTAGGTATGTAAATAGGTAGGCAGGTAGGTAAGTAGATGGGTAGGTAAGTAGGTAGGTAAATAGATGGGTAGGTAGGTAAATAGGTATGCAGGTAGGTAAAATAGATGGGTAGGTAAGTAGGTAGATAAATAGGTAGGTAGGTAAATAGATGGGTAGGTAGGTAAATAGGTATGCAGGTAGGTAAAATAGATGGGTAGGTAAGTAGGTAGGTAAATAGGTAGGCAGGTAGGTAAGTAGATGGGTAGGTAAGTAGGTAGGTAAATAGATGGGTAGGTAGGTAAATAGGTATGCAGGTAGGTAAAATAGATGGGTAGGTAAGTAGGTAGGTAAATAGGTATGCAGGTAGGTCAATAGATGGGTAAGTAGGTAGGTAAATAGGTATGCAGGTTGGTAAAATAGATGGGTAGGTAAGTAGGTAGGTAAATAGATGGGTAGGTAGGTAAATAGATGGGTAGGTAGGTAGCTCTCCATAAGTTTGTTGCTTATTTACAGAATAAACCTTTTATTAAATACAGGTCACATGATCATCACACAATCTGTACATTAATGTCCTACACTGTTGATGCTGCCCCCCCCCCCCCCACTCAGGGAGGATGAGTCCCCCACTGAGTCTCGGTCCTCACAAGGTTTCTTCCTTAAAATAACAACATAACGGTGTTTTTTCTTGCCACTGTCGCTTCGGCTTGCTCTTTGGGGTTTAAAGGCTTTTCATTCTGTGAAGCTGCTTTGTGACAATGTACTGTTGTAAAAAGTGCTCTATAAATAAATTACTTGAACCTGAACTTGTGTGTGGAGGATTTGTGCACATGCTCAGTGTGAGAGGTGCTCTACAGAACGGTTCCGGCAGGTCACTCACCCTGAGCTTTGTAGGAACAGAGAGCGAAGCGCAGCGCGTCGGTGCCACATTCAGGGATTCCGTTTGGAAAGTCTTTTCTCTGAATGAGAGAGAGAGAGAGAGAGGGAGAGAGAGAGAGAGAGAAATCATTATGGACCAGCATTAAAGAACCTGACGGAAACCATCCATCCATTATCTTCCGCTTTATCCTCTATTAGGGTCGCGGGGGGGGTGGGGGGTTCCCCATGCCCATCCAGTTTCGGGTGCTGTGCAGATACATCCAGGACAGGGGGGCAATCTATCACTGGGCACACACTCACACACATACACACACTCTATATGGGGCAATTTGGAGAATTCAATTGACCTTGATCCATGTTTTTGGACTGTGGGAGGAAACCGGAGAACCCAGAGGAAACCCATGCGGACACGGGGAGGACATGGAAACTCCACCCAGATTGGGATTCGAACCGGGAATCCCCAGCGCTGAGAGGAGAACATGCTAAACCACTAAGCCATCTGACGGAAACCATGAAGCTTTTACGAACCTGCGCTTCTGAAGCCACAGCCGTCTCCCGGGGATCGGAGTTGCCCTCCAGCACTTTCTCCTGAAGTCTCTGTACAGAACACAGAACATGGAGTGATGCAACACTACAGAACATCTCAAAGCTCCTGCAGCTGTAACAGCGGGTCGGCTCTCAGCGGGTTGGATCCACAGCGGCGTCCTTCAGACTGAGAACATGTTCTCTGCCTTTTCTCTTCTGAACTCTCACTCTGAGAACATGTTCTCTGCCTTTTCTCTTCTGAACTCTCACTCTGAGAACATGTTCTCTCTCTTTTCTCTTCTGATCTCTCACTCTGAGAACATGTTCTCTGCCTTTTCTCTTCTGATCTCTCACTCTGAGAACATGTTCTCTGCCTTTTCTCTTCTGATCTCTCACTCTTAGAACATGCTCTCTCTCTTTTCTCTTCTGAACTCTCACTCTGAGAACATGTTCTCTGCCTTTTCTCTTCTGATCTCTCACTCTGAGAACATGTTCTCTCTCTTTTCTATTCTGAACTCTCACTCTGAGAACATGTTCTCTGCCTTTTCTCTTCTGATCTCTCACTCTTAGAACATGTTCTCTCTCTTTTCTCTTCTGATCTCTCACTCTGAGAACATGTTCTCTCTCTTTTCTCTTCTGATCTCTCACTCTGAGAACATGTTCTCTGCCTTTTCTCTTCTGATCTCTCACTCTGAGAACATGTTCACTCTCTTTTCTCTTCTGAACTCTCACTCTGAGAACATGTTCACTCTCTTTTCTCTTCTGAACTCTCACTCTGAGAACATGTTCACTCTCTTTTCTCTTCTGAACCCTCACTCTGAGAACATGTTCTCTCTCTTTTCTCTTCTGAACTCTCACTCTGAGAACATGTTCACTCTCTTTTCTCTTCTGATCTCTCACTCTGAGAACATGTTCTCTGCCTTTCTCTTCTGAACCCTCACTCTGTCGGGTGAGCCATGCTGAACGGCGAGCGTACCTCCAGAGAGACTCCGGACATCACGTCCAGGGGGTCGATGACATTTCCCAAGGACTTACTCATCTTCCGGCCGTGCTTATCCCTCACCAGAGAGTGAAAGACCACCTGAGAAAGAGAGAGAGATGCTCTGAGAAGAACTAATGATTTCTTTTGTTTCTTTGGTTCTTTCGTTCTTTGGCAACGATTGGTTATAATGGATTATACAAGATATGGCAACCATTGCTTGTGCAATTGATTGCAGTGAGTGTGTGCCCAGCGATGGATTGGCGCCCTGTCCTGGGTCTATCTGCCCAGCGCCCGAGACGTTCTCCCCTGGATGGGCATGGGGAACCCCACCGCGACCCTAATAGAGGATAAAGCAGGAGAGAATGAATGAATGAATGAATGGCAACCATTGTTTATTAGGGATTAAACAAGATATGGCACCGATTGCTTATAAGGGATTATAGAAGATGTGGCAACCATTGCTCAGAAGGGATTATAGAAGTTGTGACAACCATTATTTATGGTGGATTACAGTAGTAGTGGCAACCACTGTTTATAATGGATTATAGAAGATATAGCAACCATTGTTTATAAGGGATTATAAAATATGTGGCAACCATTACACAGAAAGGATTATAGAAGTTGTGGCAACCATTATTTAAGAGGGATTACAGTAGTATCAGCAACCATTATTTATAAGGGATTATAGTAGTAGTATTTATAAACTATAAACTATTGTTTATAAGGGATTATACAAGATATGGCAACCATTGTTTATAAGGGATTATAGAAGTCGTGGCAACCATTGATTCTGAGGGATTACTCTAGTTATGGCAACCATTGTTTATAAGAGCTTATAGTAGTAATGGCATCTATTGTTTATGAGGGATTTTAGTAGTAGTGGCAACCATTGCCTCTGTTATGCACAGACAGGCACATTTGAGGGAACACTGGTTTACTGCACCTGTCTGAAGGGCAGCTGTCCCGTCAACTCGGTTCCCAACATCACCATACGGGCCACCCAGAAAAAGATGAGGTCACTTCCTGTCTCCAGAATGGTGTTGGGATAAAAGCGCTTCAGATCTTCAGTCTGTAAATCAGGAGGCAGTGTTCTAAAAATCCGACTGCGTTGAATCTGCATGCAGGTGTGAGGCAGACGGGTTCCTACCTGTCGAGGCCATCCCAACATGGCGAACGGGAACAGCGCAGAGGAGAACCACGTGTCCAAGACGTCTGGATCTACAGACAGTTACAGCTCAGTGAAAACTGCAGGACAACTACAGCCATCAAACCTCTGTGTTCTTCGGCTGTTGTAGCCCATTCAACTCAAGGATCTGAGTATATATCTGAGTGTTCTCGGGTTCTGCAGCTGGGTGACCTCAGGGTCTGCTGCTTACATGTGTTCCATTCAGAGTTATCCCATTCTGGGTGGAGTTTCCATGTTCTCTCCATGTCCGCGTGGGTTTCCTCCGGGTTTTTGGGTTTCCTCATACAGTCGAAAAACATGGATCAAGGGCAATTGAATTCTCAAAATTGCCCCATATAGAGTGTTTGTTGCCCAATGATAGATTAGTGCCCTGTCCTGGGTGAATCCGCCAGCGCCCGAAACTTTCTCCCCTGGATGGGCATGGGGAACCCCCCGTGACCCTAGTAGAGGATAAAGCGGAAGATAATGGATGGATGGATGGAAAGTTAAGTCAGATTAGAAGAACCTGCAAATCGGCAAAGACATGGGATGATCCTCTGTTCCTGTGTGTGTTAGATTAACCTGTCTGGCAACCACACTCCCGTCGTGGATTTAGGTGCTAGATTAAGGGGTGGAGGGTCTAAAATTCAAATGTGATGTGGAGAACCATGATTCCCAAGACAGTCCGTAATATAACATATAAAAAAACATTTTGGTGGTTTAATACCATATATGGTATGGTTTGTATGGTGGCTTGGTGGTTAGCATGTTCTCCTCTCAATGCTGGGGATTCCCGGTTCGAATCCCAATCTGGGTGGAGTTTCCATGTGCTCCCCGTGTCCGCGTGGGTTTCCTCCGGGTTCTCCGGTTTCCTCCCACAGTCCAAAAACATGGATCAAGTCAACTGAATTCTCCAAATTGCCCCATATAGAGTGTGTCTGTGTGAGTGAGTGTGTGCCCAGTGATAGATTGGCGCCCTGTCCTGGGTGTATCTGCCCAGCGCCCGAAATGTTCTCCCCTGGATGGGTATGGGGAACCCCCCTGCAACCGTAGTGGATGATAAAGCGGAAGATAATGGATGGATGGTATTATTCTAATATGATGTGTACATGGGTGCCACGGTGGTTTAGTGGTTAGCATGTTCTCCTCTCAGCGCTGGGGATTCCCGGTTCGAATCCCCATCTGGGTGGAGTTTCCATGTGCTCCACATGGGTTTCCTCCGGGTTCTCCGGTTTCCTCCCACAGTCCAAAAACATGGCTCAAGGTCAAATGAATTCCCCAAATTGCCCCATATAGAGTGTGTGTGTGTGTGAGTGAGTGAGTGTGTGCCCAGCGATAGATTGCGTTCTGGATGGGCATGGGGAACCACGCCCCCCCCCCCCCCCCACTAATAGAGGATAAAGTGGAAGATAATGGATGGATGGATGGATGGATGGTTGAATAATACTCACCACGCATCAGGATAACAGAACTGGCGTTCAGTCCAAACTGGGCAGCGGCTCGGTCCCTGGCCTCTGCTTCACTACGGCCCCAAACCCAATGTTCCTTAAAAGGAAACCACAGAACAATTACACACAAGGCATTAACACATGAACACAGGCGTCGGTTGCTACGACAACGCGCCTTACCTCTGTTGTGCCGTCTGAATCTGGTAAAGTCACTCGATATGCTGGAATCTGATGTCCCCACCACAGCTGCCTGGAAATGCACCAGTCACTGCAGGAAGAACGACATGGCACTGTGAGCCGCAGCGCTGTGAGCCCTGTCTATCTACAATGGGGCAACCTTCCACTAACCTGATGTTTGAGAGCCAGTTCTTCCACGTTTTAGTGTAAAAGTGAGGAATTATCTGCAGCTCCGCGTCTTCCACAGCCTGAAAGGGACAACGGTGGATTCACTCACTATGTTCATCTAATTTTTCAGCTAATGAACCACCAAACACGTAACTTTGATTCTGATCAGTGTAAAAATATATTAATGTTGTTCAAGCAGGTAAAAGCGGGCGGCGCGGTGGCTTAGTGGTTTAGCATGTTCTCTTCTCAGCGCTGGGGATTCCTGGTTCGAATCCCAATCTGGGTGTTTCCATGTTCTCCCCGTGTCCCCCTGGGTTTCCTCCGGGTTCTCAGTTTTCCTCCCACAGTCCAAAAACATGGATCAATGTCAAATGAATTCTCCAAATTGCCCCATATTGAGTGTGTGTGTGTGAGTGAGTGTGTGCCCAGTGATGGATTGGCGCCCTGTCCTGGGTGTATCTGCCCAGCCCCTGAAACGTTCTTCCCTGGATGGGCATGTGGAACCCTAATAGAGGATAAAGCGGAAGATAACGGATGGATGGATGTTTAGCAGACACTTTTATCCAAATATAATGGTCAGAACAAAGGGTCAGCCATAACACCCCCTCCCTACTCTATCTACCTCTATGATGCGATCTGTGGTGTAAGTGGGGAGTGGGTATGTGAGAGTCTGGAGAGATAGTGGGATGCCACAGAGGAAGGAAGAATGAAGGTAAGCAGGGGTAAATATTAGGGGTTGAACGGTGGAGTGAACGGTGATGTGGTGCAGGAGTTTCTGGGGAGGATGAGGATTGTACATGATTAGAAATGGGGTAGGTAGGCAGATATAGGGAGGTGGGAGGCAGGATGGAGGTTGTTGGACCAGTTGACTGATGTGGTGAACGAGGACATGCAGGTTGTTGGGGTGATGGAGCAGGAAAATCAAGAAAGGGGTTTTGGCGCCCTCTATTGGACACAGCCGGAAAAGCAGTATTTAAACTGTGAATGAGTGAATGTACAGACATCCCTCATTGAGTGCTAGGTGAGCCTACACGCTCGTACATACCTGAACCGCCCTTTCAGCCATTTTCTCGCAACGAACAAACCACTGCTTCTTTAATAGAGGTTCCACGATGTCCCCAGAACGGCTGAACCAGAACACAAAATCAGAACGGGACAGTTTGTTTAGCCAGAACAATTTATTTTGATGTAATATGTCTGCACCATGGGTGGCTTAGTGGTTGGTACGTTCACCTCTCAGCACTAGGGATTCCCGGTTTAAATCCCCATCTGGGTGGAGTTTCCATGTGCTCCCCATGTCCGTGTGGGTTGCCTCCGGGTTTCCTCCGGGTCTCCCACAGTCCAAAAACCTGGATCAAGTCACTTGAGTTCTCCAAAATGCCCCATATAGAGTGTGTCTGTGTGAGTGAGTGTGTGCCCAGCGATAGATTGCCCCCCTGTCCTGGGTGTATCTGCCCAGCGCCCGAAATGTTCTCCCCTGGATGGGCATGGGGAACCCCACCGCGACCCTAATAGAGGATAAAGCGGAAGATAATGGATGGATGTCTGCACCACAGTGCAATAAGAAAAATACTTAGAATGCAATACGTTAATAATGGGAAAGTTAAGTGGTGACACGGTGGCTTAGTGTTTAGCATGTTCTCCTCTCAGCACTAGGGATTCCTGGTTCGAATCCCAATCTAGGTGGAGTTTCCATGTTCTCCCCGTGTCCCCGTGGGTTTCCTCTGGGTTCTTCGGTTTCCTCCCACAGTCCAAAAACATGGATCAAGTCACTTGAATTCTGCAAATTGCCCCATATAGAATGTGACTGTGTGAGTGAGTGTGTGCCCAGCAATTGCTTGAGTGTATTTGCCCACCCCCCCCGACACACACACACACAGCGACCCTAGTAGAGGATGAAGCGGAAGATAATGGATGGATGGATGGAAAGTTAAGTCAGATTAGAAGAACCTGCAAATCGGCAAAGACATGGGATGATCCTGTGTTCCTCTCCACAGCTTCCTCTCCATCAACGCACCAATCACACGCTCGCGAGCTTCGAACCGCTTTACTCCCTGAGTAAAGAAATGTTAAACACTAATATCACATTTCCATATGTAGTACTGCATCCCTCATCCATCACCATAAAACTACTCTGGTACCTCCAGCCAGGGACCGCAGAGAGCCGTCATGGTTCCGTCTCCTCCAATGACGGTGAAGTGAGGCAGCGAGTGTCTCTGAGAGAGCTGGAAGTCTGCGTGATCGTGGGCAGGGGTCAGTTTGACAGCTCCTAGGACCCCCAACAGAGATGGTATTGTGACATGGTCATCAGAATAATCAATTTTAATTAATTAACAGGTTGACGTAACGACACCTGTTCCCAGCTTCATGTCCACCATGGCGTCGGTGATTACGGGCAGCAAGCGCTCTGTAAACGGGTGTCTGCAGCGCTTCCCATGTACAGACTAATAAGAAAAACAACAAGTCACGTTTGTCAATAAGTCACAAAATGACCCGCAACTGTGTGTCACAACAAAAAATGTCCACCCAAGTCCACTAAATAAATTCATACATCCATTATTTTCAGCTTAATACTATACTAGGAGGACGGCACGGTGGCTTAGTGGTTGGCATGTTCTCCTCTCAGCGCTAGGGATTCCCGGTTCGAATCCCCATCTGGGTGGAGTTTCTATGTTCTCCCCGTGTCCGGGTGGGTGTCCTCCGGGTCCTCCGGTTTCCTCCCACAGTCCAAAAACATGGATCAAGTCAAATGAATTCTCCAAATTGCCCCATATAGAGTGCATTTGTATTAGAGTATAGAGTGTATTTGTGTGAGTGAGTGAGTGTGCCCAGTGATAGATTGCCCCCTGTCCTGGGTGTATCTGCCCAGCGCCCGAAACGTTCTCCCCTGGATGGGCATGGGGAACCACCCTGCAACCTTAATATAGGATAAAGCGGAAGATAATGGATGGATGGAATCTCTGCACAGGTTCCTACCTGGTATCTCGGATCTTCAGGATGCACGGCAATGGCCACGTCGCCCAGCATGGTCTCAGGACGAGTGGTTGCTACAGCAACCTCTCCCTCTTTTAGAAGGAAATACATAGACATTAAATACATCATTCATTACAGGTGGGAATATAATTTAAAAAATCTAATGAATAAACCCACGCTCTCCGTCTATTGGATATGCAAACGTGATCATGGTTCCAAACTGGACCTTCTGCTGGTAACCCGGAACTGAGAGCAGGGTCCGACCCGGTATCTGCTTCGAGTCGACCTGCACACAAAGATCAGGTCACACAGTTTAGCTTTATAAGGGCAAATCCTACCAATCTGTTAAATAAATCTGATTTTGGCACAGGTTTATCATCTATTTCAAGTCTTTTAATTGTTCGGCTGAATTGTACTGACCTCTTTCCTCCGTTGCTTTTTTTTTAAAATATTTAATTTTACATTATTTTCGATCTTTTCCTTTCTTTTTTCTTTGTTTGTTATCAATATTCTACACTTCTTTTCCTTTCTTTTTTCTTTTCTTCCTCTCTATATTACCTGGCTGTACTATTGGGTAGGTTTAATTGGGTTTTATATTATAGGTAATGGGGTTAATGTTAGTTATTTGGGGGGGCTAGGTTGGAAGCAGTTTTTTTTTTTTTTTTTTTTACAATAACATGTTTCTGGGTGGCGGCACGGTGGCTTAGTGGTTAGCACGTTCGCCTCTCAGCGCTAGGGATTCCCGGTTCGAATCCCCATCTGGGTGGAGTTTCCATGTTCTCACCGTGCCCGTGTGGGTTTCCTCCGGGTTCTCCGGTTTCCTCCCACAGTCCAAAAACATGGATCAAGTTAATTGAGTTTTCTAAATTGCCCCATATAGAGTGTGTTTGAGTGTGTGAGTGTGTACCCGGCGATGGATTGGCGCCCTGTCCTGGGTGTATCTCCCCAGTGCCCGAGACGTTCTCCCCTGGATGGGCATGGGGAACCCCACCGTGACCCTAATAGAGGATAAAGCGGGAGATAATGAATGAATGAAAGTTTCTGGGTTTTTTATATGCGCACCAGTGTGTAATTGTGTATTTATGCGTGTATAAATCATGTACAGTGTGTATTCATTTTAACTGCTCTTTAATAAAAATAAACTGATTTATATATAAAAAAAATAATAATAAATCAGATTTGTCTTTGTGCTGTACCTCAATGTCTGAGATGGCAGACTCCAGGGCACAGCTCCAGTTCACCAGACTCTCTGCACGATAGATCAGCCCTGAATCACACATCCGAACAAAAGCCTCCGTCACCGCATTACTGAAACCCTGGAAGAAAAACAGCACTGCCATCCGTCAATAGATAAAATATAAAATGTTCAAATAAAACATGGTATGCTGATATTATGCAGGTTCCCATCCACATGGCATCAATTGGAATATTCATAAATATACATCTCGTACTTGATAGTGTATATCCCCACAGTTTGGGGATGGCCCTGTGAGATTCATAAATTGGGATTGCAGAAAGTCCTTGACCTCAAGGTGGATGAAAAGTGTCAATCAGCATCCATCAGACTTTATATCGAAATCTAGGCTAACATTAATGAAGAGTCTGGCTAAATTAAACCCGTATGGAAAATTAAATCAGGTTCAGAATCGAGCCTGGAGGAATGCCTCTGGGTCAGTGCTCAGTGTGAAAGTCAGTCTTATCCATTACTGGGTCCATGGTGAAACAGGCTCTGCTCCAATCCAGCGATGCGCCCAGTTTTTTCAGCTGATTATAAATCTCGTCTCCTTTTCTGTAAAAGAATCATTTAAATTAAAAGATTGGATGCTTTATCTCGAAGCACATGCAGAAATAATGAAACCAAATCAAAAGTAGTGACATTAAGCATTAATATTCGGTGATGTTTATACACTCTCTAGCCACTTGGCCTGAACATGTGATGACATTTCCGGCAAATGGTGTAAACAATAATTTACACGTAATTATAATTATACGCCCAGGACAGGGCGCCAATCTATTACTGGGCACACACTCACTCACACAGACACACTCTATATGGGGCAATTTGGAGAATTCAATTGACCTTGATCCATGTTTTTAGACTGTGGGAAAAAACCGGAGAACCTGGAGGAAACCCACGCGGACACGGGGAGAACATGGAAACTCCACCCGGATTGGGATTCGAACCGGGAATCCCTAGTTCTGAGAGGAGAACATGCTAACCACTAAGCCACCATGCCGCCCTTATATACTATATATATATATATATTTTTATATATATATATATATATATATATATATATATATATATATATATATATATATATACACACTGTATACACAAACACACACTGTATAAATATATATATATATATATATATATATATATATATATATATATATATATATATATATATATATATATATATATATGAACTGATCCTATAACAGTGTTCATTGTTTTTTGTAGTATTAGAGATGATGAAATGAGGTGTTCCTGATTACAACACATCCTCCAGCTGATTTAGATTTCGTACTCAACGTCTGATGCATCATCTCCTTAATCTTTAATTAAAATTGATTAATCAGTCTTAACTCCATCTAACTAACATCTGCTCCAGTAATTGTGGAGGCCGTTACATACTACGTGGATAAACACGATGGCTGTATGTTCTAGGCGTCAGTATGCTTTCCCTATAAAGTGTAAAAATGAACCTGCAGACTAGAACTCACTCTGTTTTCCATTTCCAGACCTCCTGAAGAAATTCCTCTCTGCTGTAGTCCCGTCTGTGCTTCCCATGATCTCGTAACAACTTCCTTTCAACCACAGACTATTAAAAACAGACGATGCTTCAGACCAAGGCGTGTACGTGTTTAGATAACATTCTGAACATACTGTGTGGCTTTTTTAACCATGCAGAACTACATAACAGCGCAAGTATGCACATTATAACTAATAAAAGTTATGTATTAAAACGTGTCTGAGAGATGAAATGCTACATGTCCAGTCTGATAGGTGAGGGGCCGAATCAGGGGGGATTACCTGTGTTGCAATGCCAGCATGATCACAGCCCGGTACCCACAGCACCTTGTAGCCCTGCATACGTCGCCTGAGCAAACACAACATCGCTGAAGTAAAATGTTCTATGGATTCACATTGTGCTGATGTTCTGATTGTTTAATAAATACAGGTTTAGGTGGTGGATAAGTAAACAAGGCAGTAACACAGTAGTAACACACCAGCGAGCCAACGCATCCTGTATTGCCACAGTGAGAGCGTGTCCAAGGTGCAGTGAGCCGGTCACATTCGGAGGCGGGATGCAAAGGGAGAAATACTTATTGATGGCATGAGGCACCTCCACCTGTAGAGAATATGTAAATGCATTTAATACACAAACCAATGATCGATGCTCATGATTTTATATATATATATATATATATATATATATATATATATATATATATACATGTGTGTGTGTGTGTGTGTGTATATATATATATATATATATATATATATATATATATATATATATATATATATATATATATATCATAAGCATCAATTATTCTACATACATATATACACAAACATATATTCATATATACACATACATATATTTATGAAATCTGTACTGAGTCGTCTTACATGCTTCTCAGGACTAAAGAATTTCTGCTTCTCCCACCATGAATACCAACAGGACTCTACATATTCAGGACTGTAGGACTGAGGAAGAGGAAGACTGGTGTCTATCAAAAATCAAAACAAGAACTAGATGTATGCTTGTGGTATCCAAAATTAAAGTTGACAATAGTGTCTAAAATATATATTTGCACACACACGTGTATATATCAGTACCTTTTTTGTCTCCTGGTGCAACAGCAGCAGTGTATTGTATCTTTTCCATGTCAGACCATTTCAGCACATCTCCAGCCTCCTATAAAAGTGTCAGACAGATTTTATAACGCAGAGCGTGTTTCAGCACAAACACAGTGTGCAGAACCGGAGCAGCCAGTTCCTTTTTAATACACAAATGTGGAAGACTTCAGTCATCCTGGCAACAAGCTCTTCACTCTGTTGCCATCAGGACGGCGTTTTCGTGTCCTGAAGGCAAACACAGCGAGGATGAGGAGGAGTTTCTTCCCAACAGCGATTCGGACCCTGAACCAAGACTACACGGACACAATCCCACCCACAACACCTTCATAACTCTGACAACTTTTAACCCTGCACTGCATTACTTGCACATAAATGCACAACTCACTTTTAGTTGATATCTGTTATAGTGCAATAATTGTACGGTTTCTCTTGTTTTTATGTAAATTGCACAGTGTAAATACATTCATTCATTCATTCATTTATTCATTCATTATCTTCCGCTTTATCCTCTTTTAGGCTCGCGGTGAAGTTCCCCATGCCCATCCAGGGGAGAACGTCTCGGGCGCCGGGCAGATACACCCAGGACTGGGCACCAATCTATCGCTGGGCACACACACACACTCTATATGGGGCAATTTGGAGAATTCAATTTACTTGATCCATGTTTTTGGACTGTGGGAGGAAACTGGAGAACCCGGAGGAAACCCACACGGACACGGGGAGAACATGGAAACTCCACCCAGATTGGGATTCGAACCGGGAATCCCTAGCGCTGAGAGGCGAACGTGCTAAACCACTAAGCCACCGTGCAGCCTAGTGTAAATACATATTTCATTTTATTTTTGTTTTAACTTTTTTTTTTCTTTATTCATTTAACTTTATGTGGAGATGTCAGGAAAGAAATTCACTGCTGGCTGTGCCATGTATATCCACGCATTGGACCAATAAACCTGATTTGATTTGACCTCTGTAATGTAATGAGGGACGGGCCTGAAGAGTGTGTTAGTCATTTATACACTGTCCTGTACACCGTCCAACTCTCACAATAATGACTGCCACTCACACCATTCAGCGGGGCAGAACCAGATCTGTGGTGGTCTTTAGAGAACCTGACCAACAGACAGAAAACGTTCTGTGACAGACAGAACCACAGAGTACATCTATGATGGGGGTATAATGGGGGAGGGGGGGCAGGTGAGTGATGTGCAGGTGACCTACACTGCTAAACACAGCTGTTTCTCTTCTCTTTTTCCGTTTGGCCTTTTCTGAGTGGGACCTACGAGACTGTAGGGGCTGTGATAATGAGGAAGATGAGGAAGATGATGAAGAGGAGGAGGTGGAGGAGGAGGTTGCAGAACACAGCCTGCGTCTCCATACACAGCACACTCCTCCTGGTCGCAGATATCTGCAGCAGTGTGGCTTCCACATCCTAAAAATACAGATCTTTTATGCATCGTGTTTAATTTTTATGTTTAATGTTTAATGAGGCGATTAAGTGAGTAAATCCGCCGCCGTACCTTCGCTGTGTGCTGATGTTTTCAGGGCGCTGACATGTTGGGAGGCGTGAGCTTCTGGTGCTACATTCAAGAGCGCCGTCGAAATGAAAATCTCACTGCTTTCGAACACACATTTCAAAAGGCGTCGTATATATATATAACACAGCTGAATGTCCCAATGCACCGTCTAACATTTTAAACTCACTTTAAACGCGTTTTTCACCTTTTAAATAGTTCTTGTACTTCGTCATGTTAATTAAATGACGCCAGAAGTTGGAGAGCATTTGAAGGAATCGTGTCCATTTCGACCTATGAGACGTTCTGACAAAACAAAAAAATTAGAAAACACTGCTTTTAATGGAGTTCAACGCTGTAATGTGTTTTAGATTTTATTTCAGCAAATTAAACAACACATACACTCAGAATTTTAGTTTTAAACAAAAATCGTATAAACACTTGTATGCCGTCGATACCAAAGAGAGTCGATTCTTTTCCTCTTACGGCAGTGAAGGCTGGCGATTTGGAGTCGACTCTTAACTGAAAAATCGATTTATTTATTAAAGCCATTAATTCTTTTAGGTTTATTACATCACTGTGTAATAAAATGACTTCTTCTGCAACAGTATATCGAAATAAAATGTAAAATAATTCGTGTCACAATCGTATTTCCTTTATCTGTTCCAAACAGGACTCATAAATAACATATTCATATTACAAATATCACATTTATTTTATATACGTGGTGGATGTACATTTAAATGTATTGGATTTTTTTTAAATAAGCAACTGTATCGAGTGGACCAACGGAGTTTATTTAATTATCTTCATATTTGATCGCGTTTGTTCGAAATCGAATCTTTCCATTGAACCGATACTCTGCTTTTCGACTCCGAACTTTCAAGCCTTGAACGCAATGTTGGGTACGTTCAAAATCCATTCTCGCGCACTCCGTTGTCCGTCGACGCCTCGAAGTGGACTTTTTAGAACACTATCAAGTGCCCTATCATGCCGATTGAGACACCACCCGGGAGGGGTCCGTCGGCGAAGCGTTTCCCCCGAACAGCGGTCAGAGTGGAGACGCGACTGCAGCCGTGTCGGCCGTACGCTTTTATTTCCCTTATTTATTACTTTTAGAATTAATTAACGGAATTGGGATCAAAGCAGGCGGCGGGCAGGACGTCGGCTTGGCTGCGGGGAGCGTGAACGTTGCATTGAGCGTCAGTTAGCTTAGCGCGGAGGGCGTGTTGTCATGGCTGAGGTAACAGCGGGTCCGTCCAGCGAAACCATAACCGAGACCGTCCAGACCGGGACGCCCCCTCCGCCCCAGCAGGTGGGTACCACCTCTTCCTCATCCTCATCCTCATCTTAAATAAAATCACTACCGCCGATTTGATCACACTCTGGATTCGGCAGACAACAAGTCTGGATTCGGTCCAAAGGTTGATAATTAACGAGCGAACATCGAGATACTACATTAGAACCTTCAGTATCCGCATCAGAAACTCACCTTTAATCATTCATTCATTATCTTCGGAGGAGGGGGGGGTTCCCCACGTCCACGTCCATCCAGGGAAGAAGTTATCGGGTGCTGGGCAGAGAGAGCCAGGAAAGGGCACACACACACACTACATCGGGGCAATTTTGAGCAGTCATTTACCTTGAATGCATGTTTTTGGAACGTGGGGGTAACATGGAGGGGGGTTCCTTATGTCCATCCAGTAAGAAGTTATCGGGTGCTGGGCAGATAGAGCCAGGGCAGGACACACACACACTGCATAGGGGCAATTTTGAGCAGCCATTTACCTTGAATTCATGTTTTTGGAAAGTAGAAGTAACCTGGGGGGGGGTGTTCCTTATGTCCATCCAGTAAGTTATCCAGTAAGTTATCAGGTGCTGGCCTGATACAGCCAGGACACGCTATGTAGGGGCAATTTGGAGAAGCCATTCATTTTAATCCTTGTTTTTGGACTGTGGGAGTAACGGGAGGGGGGGTTCCTCATGTCCATCCAGGGAAGAAGTTATTGGGCGCTGGGCAGATAGAGCCAGGATAAGAACACACACATTATGTAGGGGCAATTTAGATAAATCCTTCACCTTTAATCCATGTTTCTGGACTGTGGGAGTAACGGAGGGGGGGGTTCCTTATGTCCATCCAGGGAAGAAGTTATCGGGCGCTGGCAGGACGGACACACACACCCACAATATATGGGGGCAAGTTTGAGCAGCCATTCACCTTGAATCCATGTTTTTGGAATGTGGGAGTAACCTGGGGGGTCCTTATGTCCATCCAGGAACAAAGTAATCAGGACAGGACATACATGCTATGTATGGGGCAATTTTGAGAAGCCATTCACCTTTAATCCATGTTTTTGGATTGTGGGAGTAGGGGGGGTTTCAATGTCCATCCAGAGGAGAACTTGAGGAAGAGAACGCTGGGCAGATACAGCCACGACAGGAAACACACACTATATAGGGGCAATTTTGAGCAGCCATTCATCTTGAATTCATGTTTTTGGACTGTGGGAGGAAACAGGAGAACCCGGAGGAAACCCCCACACGGGGAGAACATGGAAACTTCCACCCAGATTGGGATTCGAACCTGGATCCTCAGTGCTGAGAGGTAGATGTGCTGACCACTACACCACCGTGTTGCCCTCAGCAGTTTCATGGTCGTTCATGATACTAAAAGAACATTAAAAAAAACATTAAATAGCAAATATAAGAATCATTTGATTACCTTCAGGTTACAAGGCTGGTTCCTTACCCACAAGACTACGGCTTGGTTCCCTTACCAAATTGTTGTACACATCTGGCAATGGAAATAAAAGAAACTCTTCACTATACAATAAAACTGGAACTGTTCTGAGCGGTGGGCGGCACGGTGGCTTAGTGGTTTAGCATGTTCTCCTCTCAGTGCTGAGGATTCCCGGTTCGAATCCCAATCTAGGTGGAGTTTCCATGTTCTCCCTGTGTCCAGTCCAAAAACATGGGTCAAGGTCAATGGATTTCTCCAAATTGCCCCATATAGAGTGTGTGTGTCTGTGTGAGTGAACGTGTGCCCAGTGATAGATTGGAGTGTATCTGCCCAGCGCCCGAAATGTTCTCCCCTGGATGGGCATGGGGAACCCCCCCCCCCCCGCGACCCTAATATAGGATAAAGCGGAAGAGAACGGATGGATGGATGTTCTGAGTGGTGTGTTCCAGTTGGGATGGTTCTGGTTCTAAACTGTGATTGGCTGAGCTCTGTTTGTTACATGCAGGAGGGCAGAAGCCTGACCATCAAGCTCCGGAAAAGAAAAACCGACAAGAAGGTGGAGTGGTCCAGTGACACGGTGGATAACGAGCACTTGGGTCGGAGATCCTCGAAGTGTGAGTACGATGCGCTTCGTTTCTCGGTTCCGATACCTGGAGAACAAATCAGTGTAGAGGTTCATGTCCAGGCTGGAACGATTCTCACCTGATGCCCCCCTCGGCAGGTTGTTGCATTTACGAGAAGCCCCGGCAGTTCGGCGAGTCCTCCACGGAGAGCGAGGGCGACGACGACGAAGGCTGCGGCAGCGCCCACTGCATCCTTGGCCACGGCCGAACCCACGCACAGAGAGAAACCGGAGGGACCACGGCACCGCCCAGCTCCGGCGGTACCCACCCTCACTAATCAGTGGGAGTGGGAGATGGGGGGGCACTTAATCTCATGGAACAGATTAAAGGGGCAGAGCGATCGTCTGCACATTTTTCCATTCAGCTACACACATTAAATTAGTCACTGCGTCATCGCTGCGTTTTATTCTCTGGTCTGATAAATGTGGAGACTTACGTGCAGCGGCATCATCCACCTGAATGCTGTAAAGTCTATGGGATGTAAATAGGACACAGGAACCAGATTTCTCTCTCTTTTTTTTGTAAATCCTTGTGTATTTATTTTGTCTCGATTATTAATATCAGGTTTCATTTTTTTGGGCTTCTTTTTTCTGCAGCAATTATACTTCTATAGAAATATCTGATCAATACGGTGAATCTGAGCGCGTTATTAAACAAAGCTTCGTTATTCTTGCCCTTATCTGATTTTTATCTCATTCGAGGAACGAGAGTCGTGGTGGACCGCCGTCATCGCGTCATTGTTTTTAATGCTACTGATTCTTTTCGACAATCAGACGAGCGAAGCTAATAACAGGCGAACGTGCATGTACATACAGGTCGAACGCTTCCGGAGAACAATAGGACTTAGATCGACATCATTTTGGTATTAAAGTTGACTGTGAGGTATTAGAACTGTCTGTTTGAAGGTTGAACGGGAGACGTGGCTGCTGCAGGGGCACTGTTGTGATTCGCTAGTGATGTCAGCATGTTCAGTCAAATAAATAATTTGTTACAGTATTCCCCCCTCCCGAGTTCTGATTTCATCAGCTGGGTGTCCGTCGCTCGCATCATCTCTGCAAAAACACAAGAGGGAGCAGAACAAACGGGGAATGTCAACAACCCAATGCTTTTTCTTTATTATACAACTTCGGTGTGAAGATCCCAGTCCAGAAATCAATCTGTCTGCTGCCAACAATCGTGTCAAGTTCAAAATTCTGACCCCATTCTGACGGTTGTCATTAACATGAAGCAAACAAAGCAACCAGGCTGTAAAGATTTTTACTATTGTGCATTTCAATTTATTAAAAGCTCACTGTAACCAACATCGCAACAAAAAGCTCTTTCTAAATCTCAACGTTTGATTGACTTTCTCGCCACCAATCATGCAAGATGTACAGGCATGTGCACGGAAAAGAGTGGTGGAGGACAAGTCCATCCTGATCTCGTTGCCATGCGGCTCTTCAATTCCTGGACATTAACATGACATGGTTATTCAAATTCGTGTCATGGTGGAGCTGACAACCATCCCCCTTCACACAGCTAACCTGGATCTGCACTGTAACCACCTGAACATGCACAAAAATGACCCCACCTGTCCACCTCAGAACCCAAACCGATGACATAATTACAACAAAAAAAGGGAACTTTGTTGCTATCGCGAGATAGAACAACCATTAAGCAATGTTATAACAGGACAGTCCAGCAATCCCAATGTTTTACAGCCAATACGGAGTGTGACGACGATAAAGCAGGACTTTAGTATGAGGCACATAGTGTTTCAAATGACAAATCAATTACAACAAATATGAAGGTTAAATAAATACAACTAGATATAACATGCACCACTGGCAGGACATTTTAGGCATCAGAACCAAAAGTGTGTTCTCTTATGGTTGTTGGGGAGTTATTTGTGTTTGGTTTCTCGACCCGGAGGTGTTTGAAGGATTCAGGCAGCACTGCTGTGTCTGATCTACTCATAAAAACCCAACACAGTAATACACCACCTCCACCAGCTTAGTGTCACGAGCCTACGATGTAGTGATCCTGATCACACAACAAAGCATGCAGATTAACAGATGGACTACAGTCTGATTGTAGAACTACAAAGTCCATTTATAAGTGCAACTGAGTAAAAAGGAAGTCAACCTAATAGACTGGCCTGTGGAGTATTTTGTACTAAATAATTAATGGGAAATGATGTCTATATAATAAGCCTGTTTAACAGTATCGGTATTACGGTACCGCAATATTAAAATTTCGTTCCTCGGCAAGACAATTCTCCAAGATGCCAAAAATGTCCTTATGAAAGCTCCTTCTGATCACAGCAGAAACGCCCGACCCCGACACCTGAACACTGATAATATGATAAACATCCTACTAAAAACAAATCACCAGCACAAATAAAATTCATTCCTTTGCCACTGTGTGAAATAAAAGTTCAACTGGTCTAGTGGCTCTATTTGTTCCCGAGTACCCCATTTAAATAGTCTATGTGCAAAGTACACTAAAAACACACACTGAATTATGAAATAAAGGTCTAAGTTTTAAGGCTGGTGCATATCCCAGCATCCCCACCCTGGAGTCACATGGAAATCTCTGCATGTCGGTTCAGGCAGAATCCAATGGAAATGGTTCAAGTGGCAAATGTCACTATAACACTGGGTCTCTCGCTCTCCCTCTCGCTCATACGTTAAAAGGTGCCGCCACGCTCTCATTTGCAACTTCCCACGACGAGACATGAGTAATCAAATGCAGGAGAATTGTTCATCCTCAGGCTCAATGCATGTCTTTCTATGTGCATCACATAGAAATTCACTAAAACAACAATATCGAGTTGATATTTTATAGCAGATGGGTGAAGGGCTTAGGCTTAAGTTTTGCTGGTCGGCATCATGTCTTGATCAGGGCGTTGATTCGGATTGACTGTCGTGCAGTGGAAACAGCAGGGCCTGTAAAGACAGATGAGGTGTTGATGTCAGCAGGTGGAAAGATATTAAAATATACTTTTGGCAGATGCATTTTTGGCAGATGCTTTTATCCATTAACAGGGTTAATCACAACATCCCTGAAGCAATGAGGGTTAAGGGCCTTGCTCCAGGACTCACATTGGTAACATCAGTGGACCTTTGAATCCCCAACCTTCAGATTGATAGCCCAATGCCCTAACCACTGAACTACCTTGCCCTCTATACTATACACTATATAATATACAAAAATATTGGAACACTTTTAACCAGCAATTTAAGTCCATTTCCACAGAGTGTCACCTCTGACCTGTGGTTTGAACCATGCTGGGACAGGATATGGCCTTCCCCAAACTGTTCCCACAGAGTTGGAGGCATACACTTGTCCATGTGTTTGCATTTGGAGAATTTGGTGTGAAAGAACCCACACAGAGGGTTGGGATGAATTAGAATAGAGACTGTGAGTTTATTATTTTTGGGAAGACGCATGTGTGTGTGTGTGTGTGTGTGTGTGTGTGTGTGCGTGCATGTTGGAAGGGATTGGGGGGGGGGTGCTGACCTACCCAAAAATGGCTTCCTTCACAATTATTTATTTCTTCGCACCGCTGGTTTCATCACATCGCCACTCGTCCTCCATCTCTTCCTCGTTGTCCCCTTCCTCGTTTCCATCCTCCACCTCGTCCCCGGTTCCGACAGCCGGGCGCTGGCGCACGCTGACGGAGATGACCAGCGCCTGCACGATGCCGTACAGCAGGGCGAACTGCGGCAGGTACTCCTGAACCAACCAGAGCAGCCCCGCCATGCCAACGGAGGACACGAAGAACATGGCCATGCCGTGGAGCCAGAGCTTCAGCGAGCCCTGCACGCCCAGGACGTCCAGGACGAACCGGGCCGGGGGCGAGACAGTCCAGAGGAATCCCACCACGAACAGGTCGAAGAGGTGGCGAAGGAAGTTGAAGCAGATCTCATAGTGTTCCGGCAGGATCTCCCCCGACCACGAGCGGGCGAAGAAGCGGAACGCGGACGTCCGGGACAGCGGCGTCGGGGACGGCGGAGGAGTTCCATAATCGGAAAGATCGCAGTCTTTACTCTCGGTATCCGGCACGTTCCTCTGTCTGAGTCCGGCGGCGCCTCCAGACCAGGGCCAGACGCTGAAGCCCGATGGGAGCATGCGCCGCCACCATCGCGGGGGACTTTCGGGTGGAGGCGCTGTCGCACCCATTTCTGCCTTTAAAACTTCTATTTCCTTGGGCTTGGGAATGTCCTCCTGCGCTTCCCAGAATTCCTCAGGCATCTTGGGCTCACTCTGGCCTCTCCATCCCCCCCACATGAAGGCGGTCAACCCTCCCAGGCCCCATCTGGTTCCCTGTTTTTTCAGCTGGGGCTCTGGGGCTGTTACAGGGGGGGGCTCAGATTTGGGTTTGCTACCCCAGGGACTTAAGGATGACCAAACTCGTCCTAAAACAGCCGACATGATTATTCGCGGGTTCGAATCTCCACTACTCAAAAAATAAAGAACATCTGGACTTTATCCAGATGTTCGGTGGGGTGATATAACTTTGCTTAAATATTCATATATATAATTAAAACCCCTTTTAAAGTGAAGCACAGTGCGTTTCTGTCACACCTGAACCTGTCGGCAGAACAAGTTGAGCTGAAGTAATTTATGACACACCCATTAAAACAAAGCAAACTAAACCGTTCTCCTTGCCTATTTTTGAGTTTAATCACTAAAATCGCCGATTAAAACGTAAATTCACCGACAAGTTGATTCTAAACACCGTATATTTTAATTTTAATCCTGAGGCGCCGAGACTAACCAACTATTACTGCGTCCGGTCGTTAGCTTGCAAGCTAACGTTAGCTTCTTGTAATTATTTACCAACTAAATAAATATCACGTCGATTTTTCACTCGAAATGTCATCGAAATGAAGTCATTGTTGAGGAAAAGGTGTTGTTTTGTTGGCTGGCTGCCTACCTACATGATGAAGCCGACAGCCCGGAGTGCTGCCCGGACAAACAGCACAAAGCTGGAGCTGCGTGTGAAAGCACGGGGTTGCCAGATCCACCGTTTATCAGCGGCCATAAACAACAATAAACGAAATGCGATTTAAATATATAACGAATACATCCTTTCCATCCATTATATTCCGCTTTATCCTCTACTAGGGTCGCGGTGGGGTTCCCCATGCCCATCCAGGGGAGAACGTTTCTGGCGCTGGGCAGATACACCCAGGACAGGGGGCCTATCCATCGCTGGGCACACACTCACTCACACAGACACACTATATGGGGATCCATTGTCTTCCGACTATATTAGGGTGGGGGGGGGGGTTCCCCATGCTCATCCATGGGAGAACGTTTTGGTCCTGGGTGTATCTGCCCACACCCAAAACGCCAATCACACAGACAAACACACTCTATATGGGGCAATTTGGAGAATTCAATTGACCTTGATCCATATTTCTGGACTGTGGGAGGAAACCGGACAACCCGGAGGACACCCACGTGGATATGGGGGAGAACATGGAAACTCCACCCAGATTGGGATTCGAACCGTGAATTTCCTTACGAATTCATACGTTTGCTATATTTTCCATTGTTTTAAATAGATTTTAACAACTGTTGGGGTTGTGATGTCATTGAAGCCCAACAGTCAAAAGTTATAGTGGTTGCTGAAGTAAAACATGATGAATAAAAATAAATGCTTTAAAGTTTGAGATAGGACGTTCTACACGCACCTAAACACTACATATGGAAATGTATGAGGAAACCTACAGATTTCACATCAGATTTGTGCTAAAACGAATGAGGGTCACACTAAATTGTTTATTAAAGCTTTACTGTAGTCCCACATCATTGGAAGCTTACATAATTGTGTTGAAATAATGTTCATACATTGAATTTTAATATGAACTAGTCAGGTTTACATTAGTTTGAACTCATGAGAATGCCAGTTAGCCATGTCTTAGTGTGGTATAAATAATTCTATTTAAAAGTGCAGCAAGTTACCAAAATCTGAATTCATTCAACCAGATTTAATAACGCAAAGCATGCAACTCTAAAAGTAGTTAACTAAAAACCAAGAACTTAAAAAAGTTATCAGAGCACTCCACATTCTTATATTTGGTCATTTAGCAGATGCTTTTTTTTTCCAAAGCAACTTACAAGGCAAACACAGGGTTAATCACATCCCTGGAGCAATGAGGGTTAAGGGCCTTGCTCAAGGACCCACATTGGTAACTTCAGTGGACCTGGGATTTGAACCACCAACCTTCTGATCGATAGCCCAACACCCTAACCACTGAGCTACCGAGCCCATTAAAGGTCAATCAGTTCTGTGAAAATGATTTAACTTAATTACACAAAAACCCATTACAGAAATCACACATGCACGTTACTGTCCACTCAGAAAAAGCGAGCTCATCGGACATTGCGATGCATGAGGTTATCACTTCACACCATAACCTCCTGATCCAGTCTTACTGATTAACCTTGTTTATTTTATTGACTATAACAGAACAACTTTAATGCAACAGGGATAATGAATTAAAACCTTATGCAAGTAAACAACAATGCAGCCAACAGTTCAGACAAATGCTTTTATTAGCCAAACATAGCAAGTTAGTCTAAAAGTTCAATTAAAATAAAGCATTCATGTAATTACACAATCTCAAAATGGTTTTAAAACAAGTTGTCTCCACTCCATCAGGTTTGCACGGTTCTGCTCATCAATCACGAAGACGTTGCGAACAGGATGAGGAACAGCAACCTATCGAACACAAGTCAGCATCAGCACCTGAGGAAGTCATTATAAAGGACTAAAGATCACAGCAGGGTTTCAGTGCGCTGCGAGCAAACTTCATTCTAGTTCAGCTGAACCGATATAGCAACTCATCATTAACACCCTCATTAGGATCAACAGACACAAAAGTCCAGCTCACCCGGAACACTGTCGTCATCATGGCAACCTCAGACTCCAACTGGCAAACCTGCAGAAGAGACGTCAATGTAACATCTTCAGTTTAAATGAATAACCCACACAGAGCAGTGATGCGCTCAGTATGTAGTCAATGGCATCATCAACTCAGAGACTCTAGTCTGCAAAAATCATTACACAGAGGAATGCAGAGCAACGTTCTCAGAAAACTAACCTGTCAGGACACAAAGTCTCTGTATGAGG
Organism: Corydoras sp. C115; assembly: GCA_019802505.1. Taxonomy (NCBI): domain Eukaryota; kingdom Metazoa; phylum Chordata; class Actinopteri; order Siluriformes; family Callichthyidae; genus Corydoras; species Corydoras sp. C115. Next base: position 138,166 of record JAFMOC010000273.1, read on the forward strand.
CAGGAACCATCAACCACTGAGTCCTCAAAATCCATCTAGGAAGACAGATTATAATTAAGATTAGTATCAAATTAAAGTAGCACCAAAACTGACAAATCTGGGTTTCTGATCTACAGGAGATAAGTCTAGACACTGGAGATTAGGAACCCATGGAACATTCCCATAGCTACACTGCAGCACAGTGCCAGATCTTCTGATGCATGGTCACCATGGCATCTAAAACCATGGAGACACAACCCTGCACCAAAGAAAGGCAGGATTCATCTCTAACTCAACACTAATGCAGAATAGATCATGGTACCATGTGGATTAGACACCATCTGGTAATAACCCCAATGTGGCTAAAGGTTCTGCATGGAGGAACATGTTAACTTTAAAATGCCACTACTGCCACCTACACTAGAAATTCACTTTGGGTAAAACCAAATGAAGATAACCCACATTTGCATAGTTCATTTGGTTCATCAACGTGGTTACCCATTATGACATCATGCAGAGACATCATGGAGATCTTTTGTTGCGAGGGCCATCAGGCTCTATAATGCAAGTTTTGGGCCAGGGAAAAAATAAATAAATAAATAAAAAAAAAAATAAAATAAAAAAAGAGGACATTTAAAAACAGTCTATTGTATTTTGCACAGTACCACTTGGGTCTCCATCCATACTGGACACTATTTTTGCCATTACACACTTGACACTTTATAACATCCATCAATTATCTTCCACTTTATCCTCTATTGGGGTCGTGGGGGAGGGGTTTCCCCATGCCCAACCAGGGGAGAATGTTTCGGGTGCTGGGCAGATACACCCAGGACAGGACACCAATCTATCACTGGACACACTCACACTCTATATGGGGCTATTTGGAGAACTCAATTCTCCAAAACAGACACAGGGAGAACATGGAAAGTCCACCCAGATTGGGATTAGAACCGGGAATCCCTAGCACTGAGAGGAGAACAGGCTAAACCACCAAGCCACTGTGCCACCCCACTTTATAACAGTAAAATGTATGTGTATATATATATAATTTTATTTTATTTTTTTAACTCATCCCCTCTATTAAAATACAGTATTTATTCTACTGTTACTGGCTGCTGAAGTTCCTTCGTGATAAATATTCCATCTATGCAGGAGTCAATTCGATGATGCATGACCAACCACGTCCGTGTGGGTTTCTCCCACAGTCCAAAAACTTGGATCAAGTCAATTGAGTTCTCCAAGTTGCCCCATATAGAGTGTGTGTGTGAGTGCCCAGCGATAGATGCTGCATGTCCCCTGACCCCATTGACCTGAAACAGAGTTATGCACACCCCCATCCACAAACTTACTTCACTTCGAACCCAGTTTTTTTATTTGAATTTAGTACATCACAAACATTTTTGCACCACCCACCCCAGTTTTTAAGAGATTACTACAACTCACCACGGTGGTCAGCCATCATGCAGCTCATCCACCAGTCCATCCATTAAGGCCTGTAAAGACAACGCAGGTTACCATCGGGCCCCTTAGCGCCAGCACGTGCTTGGCGATCGCGCACGTGTTCAGTGTAAAGTAAACATCTCCACGTTACAATCAGAGACTCTAGTCTGAGGAATCGTCATAACACGATCTCCAAAAAGCCAACTAACGTTTTTAAATCCGACTCACCTTCCCCTCCGTCAGCGGGGAACCCGGACCCCACCTCCATCAGCCCGCAGTCAGGGGTTCGAGTCGCTCCCGCGAGTCCGTTCAAGCTCACAGACTTGTATTTTACTTAATAACCCGCGAACACACGTCAGCATGGTGACCTCAGTGTGTAAATAAACGCTTTAGTTTGAAATAAAACGTTTCTTAAAACTGAACATTTGCATAGAAACTCTGAACAGCGCGAAGGTGAAAGAACAAGCGAGAGCTCCAACGCCAGCTTTTATAGGCCGGGGCCTTTTCTGTACAGAGGCGCCACTGAAACGCGCCTGCGTTAAATAAAACATTCAAATATTTATTATAAAGATATAATGTAATATTTATTATAAAAAATAACCGAGCATGTATAAAATATAAAATAAAACAATGACACAAAATTTTGGATATGATATATATTAATATAAGCGCCGACAAAATCCGCTATCTTCTTACGATCACGCCGATTTTTGTAACTGTTAAATTATGTGCCTCCAGAGGGCGCTGTATCACTCACCGACCACTTTATCAGCAATATACAGTATATATATACTGTTGGAGGAAACCAGAGAACCCGGAGGAAACCCACACAGACACGGGGAGAACACGGAAACTCCACCCAGATTGGTATTTGGAATCCCTAGCGCTGAGAGGAGAACTAAGCTATCCACTAAGTCACCGTGCCACCACACACACAATATATATATATATACACACACTCATGGCCAAAAGTTTTGAGAATGACACAAATATTATATTTTCACATGTTCTGCTGCCCTCTGGTTTTTATGTGTGTTAGTCAGGTGTTTTTATCACATACAGAAATAATTGCAATCATATTATGAGTAACAAAAGCTTTTATTGACAGTTGGAATGAGTTAATGCAGCAAGTCAATATTTGCAGTGTTGACCCTTCTTCTTCAGGACCTCTGCATTGTCCCTGGCATGCTCTCAATCAACTTCTGGACCAAATGCTGACTGATGGCAGTCCATTCTTGCACAATCAATGCTTGCATTTTGTCAGAATGTGTAGGTTTTTGTTTGTCCACCCATCTCTTGATGAAGTTCTCAATGGGATTAAGATCTGGGGAATTTCCAGTTCATGGACCCAAAATCTCTATGTTTTGTTCCATGAGCCATGTAGTTATCACCTTTGCTTTATGGCAAGGTGCTCCATCATGCTGGAAAAGGCATTGTTGATCACCAAACTGCTCTTGGATGGTTGGGAGAAGTTGCTCTCGGAGGACATTCTGGTTCCATTCTTTATTCATGGCTGTGTTTTTAGGCAAGATTGTGAGAGAGCTGATTCGGTGAATGGTTTCAGGATGCTTTACAGTTGGCATGAGACAAGACTGGTGGTAGCGCTCACCTTATCTTCTCCGAATAAGCTGTTATCCAGATGTCCCAAACAATCGGAAAGGGGATTCATCAGCGAAAACGACTTTACCCCAGTCCTCAGCAGTCCACTCCCTGTACCTTTTGCAGAATATCAGTCTGTCCCTGATGTTTTTTTGGATAAAGTTCATTTTCTAGGCAAATATTGACTTTGCAATTAATTGCTGTTAAGCTGATCACTCTTTATAACATTCTGGAGTATATGCAAATTGCCATTATAAAAACTGAAGCAGTAGACTTTGTAAAAATTAATATTTGTATCATTCTCAAAACTTTTGGCCATGACATCTGTACTGAGTCGTCTTACATGCTTCTCAGGACTGAAGAATTTCTGCTTCTCCCACCATGAATACCAACAGGACATATTCAGGACTGTAGGACTGAAGAAGAGGGAAGACTGGTGTCTTAGGTTACACAATCCTTACCCTGAGAAAAGAACACACGGAGAAGTTCAGGATTCGAACCTGGAGCCCTCGCAGAGAGGTGGACGTGTTCACCTTTACGCCACCAATTTACACTGAGTACATGTTTTTGGACCCTGTGAGAAACGCGCCCTCTGGCGGCACAGCATTCCATGAGCACAGAAAGCTGTACAACACCGTCGAGGCGCCTGCGGTTCGCATTGTATCGCGTTGTCAAGACGAAGCGGAACGACAAGACGCTGAATCCAAATCCAGCCTCGCTCCCTTTGTAGGCGCACTATGCCGCCTTAACAACAATAGCATCCGCTTCGCTTCTAAGGGACTTTTTTATGGAATACTTCTGTTTTGAGATTCGACCTTGCCATTTTTCTGATTTCAGGCACGTTTGGGGGTTTTAATGCTTTTTAACCACCGCTCGCTTGTTGGCGTTTGTTTATTTATTGGATAATAAAATAATAAATACATTTTTTAAAAATAATATAATATAATCTTTTTTTAAGATACCAAAAACACATCTTGTAATCTTATTAAAGATAATCCCGTTAGCGGGGCGTTATTCCGTTCGGACTCATGTTTCCAGTTAAATGATGTAGCAGCAGGAGCAGGGACGTGTTTGTGTGAGGGGGATTTTTGAATCACTGATGAATAAAGGGTAATTAAGGGGTAATAAGGGTGGATGTCAGGTTGTCCGTGTGTAGCAGGGCGTAGCGTTCTTTCCTTCATCGCTGACCGCTGGACGATCCGTCATGGACTTTCCCTTCGACCTGAACCCGCTGCTCCCTGAGCGGATCTCAGTGCTGGACCAGAATCTGTGTGCTGCTCGAAACCCGCACAGAAGGTAAGACCTCCATCCAAACATCTAACCACAAGCTGCTCTACCTCCATATGATCAGTTTAATCAGTCTGCTGTTTGCTTCATCCATCTTCATCCATCCATCCATCCATCCAGTATCTTCAGCTTTATCCTCTACTAGGGTCACGGGTCCTCATGGCCATCCAGGGCAGAACGTCTTGGGCGCTGGGCAGATACACCAGGACAGGGCGTCACACACACACTCTATATGGGGCAATTTGGAGAATTCAATTGACCTTGATCCATGTTTTGGGACTGTGGGAGGAAACCGGAGAACCCGGAGGAAACCCACGCGGACACGGGGAGAACATGGAAACTCCACCCAGATTGGGATTTGAACCGGGAATCCCTAGAGCTAAGAGGAGAACATGCTAACCACTAAGCTACCATGCCACCTATTAGGGATTATCCATCTATCCATCCATTATCTTCTGCTTTATCCTCTACTAGGGACGCGGGGGGTTCCTCATGCCCATCCAGGGGAGAACGTCTTGGGCGCTGGGCAGATACACCCAGGACAGGGGGGCAATCTATCACTGGGCACACACTCACACACACACACAAACACACTCTATATGGGGCAATTTGTGTCAGATTGTTGGAGGAAACTCCACCCAGATTGGGATTCGAACTGGGAAGCTCTAGCGTTGAGAGGAGAACATGCTTACCACTAAGCCACCTATTAGGGATTATAGTAATTGCAAATGTTCTATATAAAAAGTTGTGGCCAAAGTTTTTGAGAGATTTTGGAAGTTGAGGCAACCCTCGAGCATGAGGGATTATAGTAATTAAGGGATTATAATAGTTGTGGCAACCGTCATTTCTATTGAGCCTAGACCAATGCAAGTAATATAATACAAGAATATGACTTGTTAGGTGCTTTATATAAAATTGTAATTTAAACTGATATATTAATACACTATACTATTTGATTTATATTTGTGTATTTCAGATCAGACGCACAGAATCAGACGGCCACAGTGATCGATGAGCTGGGAAAAGCTTCAGCCAAAGTAATTCCTCATTTTGAAACAACTTACATCTATTTTTATTGTCATATTATTTATATCTATAAATGTTATGTGTTTCAGGCCCAACAACTGCCAGCACCGATAACTAGCGGTGCAAAGCTCCAGGCCAACAGACATTACCTCTACCTGCTGAAGGATGGAGAACGAAACGGGTGAACAGCTTCTCTTTATTTTCCATCCATTATCTTCCGTTTTATCCTCTATTAGGGTCGCAGGGGGTTCCATGCCCATCCAGGGGAAAACGTTTCGGGCGCCAATCTATCACTGTGCACACACTCACTCACACATACACACTCTATATGGGGCAATTTGGAGAACTTAATTGATCCTTGATCCATGTTTTTGGACTGTGGGACTCCACCCAGATGGGGATTCGAACCGGGAATCCCTAGCGCTGAGAGGCGAATGTGCCAACCACTGAGCCACCGTGCCCGCCTTCTTATTATTTTGTTGTATATATTAAAGGAATACAAACAGCTAGCAATCAGTTTTAAACAGCTGGATGCTTCCAGACTAGTTCAGCTTTTCCTGGCCATCATCAGGGCCTGACCTTACAATTCCCAATTCTGAATGACACACCGGGGTTATACTGGATTACTTTGCATATATTTTAATCCAAAGCGATTCACAAATATCCCAACCTGATGGAGCTGCATCCCTACAGCAGGGAGAGTTAAGTGCTGCGCTCAAAGCATCACATCGGTAAATTAGATGGAGTTTGGGATTAAATCCCTGACCCTGAAATTAATATTCCAACACCTTATAACCCTTCAGTCACTATGTTAGAAAGCAAGTTAGAATGGGATGTCATTAAAGCAACCGCAGGTGTAATTTGTCAGGGTCCCAATTTCCACATGATGTTTAATAAGAAATAGCAAAATAGTAAGGAACGTGAACCTGAGCCCCGACACTACCTCTCCCACAGGGGCCGCGGGGTTGCCGTGGGATACCTGAAAGTTGGATACAAGAAGCTGTTTCTGCTGGTAAATATAACTCACTATTATATTATTAATCTGCTTCTTGTGTGATGTTTATCAGGGGTATGATGTTGTACATATTCTATTTGATTTAAACTTCATGCCTTTTTATTATGACATCATGAGCATTATTAAAATGTTATATCTGTATCAGTCATACACTTTTTTCATTTTTACACATACTGCATTCAATTATTATTGTTATTATTATTATTATTATTATTATTATTATTATTATTATTATTATTATTATTATTATTATTATAGTGAGTCATATAATGGATGCACTTGCTCTGATGTAATCATCTTAATAGAGGTGCAGCAGCTACAGTAGGGCGGGACCTTAAACCGCTATTGTTTTTGTGTTAACGCTGCAGGACCAGCGGGGGGCGCACTTGGAGACAGAGCCCTTGTGCGTGTTGGATTTCTACGTGACTGAGAGTCTGCAGAGACATGGATATGGGCTGGAGCTCTTTCACTTCATGCTGGAGGTCAGATGTTCTGGAGTGGTTTATTAATACAAACAAACACATGCTTTAAATGTATATATATATATATATATATCCAGCGATGGATTGGCGCCCTGTCCTGGGTGTATCTGCCCAGCGCCCGAAACGTTCTCACCTGGATGGGCATGGGGAACCCCACCGTGACCCTAATAGAGGATAAAGCGAGAGATAATGAATGAATGAATATATATATATATATATATATATATATATATATATATATATATATATATATATATATATATATATAATATGCTGTGAATGGAGGTTGGAAAAAAACATTGATCTTTAGCCAAATATATACAGGCATCTATCAGACTTCCCCCTTGTTTCTAATTAAGTGTCCTATTTATCAGTGCCCCTTGGAAGGTTCAGTTAATTACAGACTGCTAACGATTCAGACCCCCATGTGAGCAGGTATTATTAGGGTTGGGATTGATTCTCAGCATGGCAGTGATGTAGTGGTGGTGTGTCACTCACAGTGCAGCTCTGTTAGACACATCGTCCTTCTTGCCCCACCTCAAAGACAGCAGCTTAGGTGTTTGCGGATGCCGTTTCCAAAACGCTGGTGGCGGAACCTCGTTGGTTAGTGTCCGGCCGGGTCACTGAGGGCTTCATATATCCAGCAGCAGTGCTTACATGTACAACACACCACCACCGTCACATCCACCAACTAAATTATACCTGCTTTGTGAGGGTGGTGATCATCCATCCATCCATTATCTTCCACTTTATCCTCTACTTGGGTTGCGGGGGGGTTCCCCATGCCCATCCAGGGGAGAACGTCTCGGGCGCTGGGCAGATACATCCAGGACAGGGGGGCAATCTATCACTGGACACACACTCACTCACACATACACACAATGGGGCAATTTGGATAATTCAATTGACTTGATCCATCTTTTTGGACTGGGCACGGTTAGAGGTTGGCACGTTCGCCTCTCAGCTCTAGGGGTTCCCGGTTCGAATCCCAATCTGGGTGGAGTTTCCATGTCCTCCCCTTGTCCTCCCACAGTCCAAAAACATTGATCAAGTCAATTGAATTCCCCAAATTGCCCCATATAGACTGTGTCTGTGTGAGTGAGTGTGTGCCCAGTGATAGATCTGTCCAGCGCCCGAGACTGTAATTTTAAATCCATCTAAGTGAGTGGAGCTGATAAAATGGACTGTGAGGCAGGGATGACGAATAACGTTCAGACTTTTTCTCTTCGCCCTTCCAGCACAAGCGGGTGGAGCCTGAACAGATGGCTTACGACAGACCCTCCCAGAAATTCCAGGCCTTTCTTGAGAAACACTTTGATCTTAAGCACACCGTGCCTCAGGTAGGATTTAATGACTTCATCACGCCACCGTGTGCCGTGTTCTAAACGATGGCTGTCTAAGCCCCAGGGTGAACATCTTAAATCCACAGAATACAGAGGGGGTGGAACCTCACGGACTACAACCAACAAACAAACTGAAACCATAACTCATTCCACGTTAGAACTTTGGGCTCATGTACCATGTTTTGCGTTCTTTTTTAAAAATCATTTCTCAGGACTGAAATCCGTCTCTTGCATCGATAAAACCCTGACACGCTCTCTGCAGGTTCCATCTTTGAGAGCTGAGAGAGCTTTTCTGAACATATATTCGACTGTAATTACAGCAGCTTTTACAGCAGAACATTGTGTTACAGAGGAACCCTGATGGTTTTTAAACACACCTATATTTTAAATTATATAAAAAGTGGGTTATCTGTTCCAGGTGAACAACTTTGTGGTGTTTGACGGCTTCTTCACAAACAGATCAGGTGAGTCGTTTTTTTGGGGGGTGAAGTTAATTATGGTTCAAAGCTCCTGTTCTTCAGTTTAGAACTTATTAATCTCAGTATAGAACTCATTCAGCATCATTTACAATAAACTTCCATCTATCCATTATCTTCCGCTTTATCCTCTACTAGGGTTGCGCGGGGTGGGGTTTGGAGCACTCGGCAGATATACCGAGGACAGGGCGCCAATATATCGCTGGACACACACTCACCCACACAGACACATTCTATATGGGGCAATTTGGAGTTTTTGGACTGTGGGAGGAAACCGGAGAACCCGGAGGAAACCAACGCGAACATGGGGAGAACAAGGAAACTCCCCCCAGGTTGGGATTGGAACCGGGAATCCCTAGTGCTGAGAGGAGAATATGCTAACCACTAAGCCACCATGCCGCCCTAGAACTAAAAACCCGCGTGTGTTTCCTCCGGGTTCTCTTACAGTCCAAAACATGGATCAAGTCAATTGAATTCTCCAAATTGCCCCATATAGAGTGTTTCTGTGTGAGTTAGTGTGTTCCCAGTGATAGATTGCCCCCCTGTCCTGCCCAGCGCCCGAAACGTTCTCCCCAGGATGGGCATGGGGACCCCCACCACCACCCTAGTAGAGGATAAAGCGGACTATAATGGATGGATGGATGGATTTTGATTTAGTGCTTTCCGATTGGCAGAGGATTTGTTACGATTACGTTACTGAGGGATAGATTTCGTCCATTTTTCAGGCTCAATCTTAGAATCACTACACGGAAACTTAACGCCACTTTCCACTACCATCATCAAATACACGTCTTTCTGGTTTCTGACATTTCCAGCTCACCTCCGGCTCACGGGTGGTTGAGTGGTGGGTGGGATGAGCCTAATGATTCAGCGGGGTGGCATTCAGATTGAATTCCAGATTGGAAACACAGGCCGTGTTGATGCTTTTGCGCTGTAAATATGTAGCCGTGCGACAGGCCGGGGCATGCTGCCGGGGCAGGCGGGAGGTGCTTCATCACGTTCCGTTCCTGCTGTGGGCTGAAGGAACAGAAACACGTCGACTGTGCAGAAAACAATACGGCTTTGTGATCACGTTCACGTCATGATCATGATGTTTCCATTGTCCTTCTGTCAAACTCCTAGATCCTCACTACTCCCCTCTGACGGATCAGGGAATGTATGGCTTTTTGTAAGAACACTGATTTTATTACACCCCCCCTCCACCCACCCACCTCCACCCCCTGCTCCTAGTGTACCTTTTTTCATACCCATTGCAAAAAAGATAAAACACACTTTCCTTCTCGTCGGTCTACTGCCCCTTATTTCTACGGAACCACATCAGACATGACTCGTATTTCTCACTCAAGTCCATTCATCCATTATCTTCCGCTTTATCCTCTACTAGGGTCGCGGGGGGGGGTTCCCCATGCCCATCCAGGGGAGAACATTTCGGGCGCTGGGCAGATACATCCAGGACAGGGCGCCAATCTATCGCTGGGCACACACTCACTCACACACACACACACACGCACACACACACTATATGGGGCAATTTGGAGAACTCAATTGACTTGATCCATGGTTTTGGACTGTGGGAGGAACCCGGAAAACCCTGAGGAAACCCACGCGGACACGGAGAACATGGAAACTCCACCCAGATTGGGATTCGAACCGGGAATCCCTAGCGCTGAGTGGAGAACATGCCAACCACTAAACCACCTCACGCATTCTCACTTGAGTCACTTTTCCTTATTTACAGTTTAATCACATTTTACCTTTAAAACACATTCACACCATAATCTTTTACCTACTGAGAGTACACCCACCAGTACACCCACCCACACAAAACCTCATCCACCCGCCTGTGCATTAAACCCAAGACCTGCTTGCTGCTGGATTAAGATGAACAAATGTAGTAATTCGTAGAGTACAATGCACTGGAAATACAAGCTCGTACCTTGCTTGCTTATTCCTATCCCGTCCATAATCCCGCTTGTGCTATGGCCAGTCCATAAACGAAAACCCACCCATAAATAGGGCTAAGTGAATGTGACAAGAGCTTCAGATATGTGTGAGTATCAACTTTGTGTGAATGTGTGATTGATGTGATGTTAAAAACCCGATTTTATTTTTCCGTAGTGGCCCAGCTAAGGAAAGCCCTTCCAAAAAGGCCAGAGGGAGAGATCAAACCATATTCGCTAATGGAGAGGGAAGGTAAGTGCAACATCAAATACAGGCCTTCTCCTAATTACGAAGTTATATAGAAGTCCCCTAAGAACCATCCATCCATCCATTATCTTCCGCTTTATCCTAAAAAATAAAGCGGAAGGGGGGGGGGCAGATATACCCAGGACAGGACGCCAATCTATCACTGGGCACAACAAACACACTCACTCACACAGACACACTCTATATGGGGCAATTTGGAGAACTCAATTGACTTGATCCATGTTATGGGACTGTGGGAGGAAACCGGAGAACCCAGAGGAAACCCACGCAGACACGTGGAGAATATGGAAATTCCACCCAGATGGGGATTCGAACCGGGAAACGCTAGCGCTGAGAGGAGAACATGCTAACCACTAAGCCACTGTGCCACCCCCTAAGGACCCTATACACTTATTGGCTCCTTCACTCATTACATACACCTCCTGGTTCTGATACCTATCAGAATAAATGTATTTGTTCTATAATTACAGACTCCAGTCTATGTCTCTCTACATAGGTGTTATTTGGGTGGTGGATGGATCTTCTGTGGTGGTGTTGATGTGTTGAGAGGGTGTTAAGCAGATATAATTGAATTAATATACATATATATATATGGGAGGTACGGTGGCTTAGTGGTTGGCATGTTCTCCTCTCAGCACTAGGGATTCCCGGTTCAAATCCCAATCTGGGTGGAGTTTCCATGTTCTCCCCGTGTCCGCGTGGGTTTCCTCCGGGTTTTCCGGTTTCCTCCCACAGTCCAAAAACATGGATGAAGTCAATTGCATTCACCAAATTTCCTCATATAGAGTGTGTCTGTGTGAATGAGAGTGTGCCCAGCAATAGATTGCCCCCCTGTCCTGGGTGTATCTGCCCTGTGCCCAAGACGTTCTCCCCTGGATAGGCAGGGGGAACCCTCCCCCCGCGACCCTAATAGAGGATAAAGCGGAAGATAATGGATGGATATACACACGTGGACAAAATTGTTGTTACCCCTTTGTTAATGACAAAAAAACCCACAATGGTAACAGAAATAACTTTAATCTGATAAAAGTAATATTAAATAAAAATTCTATAAAAATGTACAAATGAAAATCAGACATTGCTTTTCAACCATGCTTTAACAGAAGTATTTAAAAAAATAAACTCATGAAACAGGCCTGGACAGAAATGATGGTACCCTTAACTTAATATTTTGTTGCACAACCTTTTGAGGTAATCACTGCAATCAAACGATTCCTGTATCTGTCAGTGAGACTTCTGCATCTCTCAGCAGGTATATTGGCCCACTCTTCATGTGCAAATTGCTCCAGTTGTCTCAGGTTTGAAGGGTGCCTTTTCCAGACGGCATGTTTCAGCTCCTTCCAAAGATGCTCAATAGGATTTAGGTCAGGGCTCATAGAAGGCCACTTCAGAATAGTCCAGTGTTTTCCTCTTAGCCATTCTTGAGTGTTTTTAGATGTGTGTTTTGGGTCATTATCCTGTTGTAAGACCCACGACCTACGACTGAAACCAAGCTTTCTGACACTGGGCAGCACATTTCTCTCTAGAATCCCTTGATAGTCTTGAGATTTCATTATACCCTGCACAGATTCAAGACACCCTGTGCCAGATGCACCAAAGCAGCCCCAGAACATAACAGAGCCTCCTCCATGTTTCACAGTAGGGACAGTGTTCTTTTCTTGATATGCTTCATTTTTCCATCTGTGAACATAGAGCTGATGTGCCTTGCCAAAAAGTTCCATTTTTGTCTCATCTGTCCATAGGACATTCTCCCAGAAGCTTTGTGGCTTGTCAACATGAAGTTTGGCAAATTCCAGTCTGGCTTTTTTATGTTTTGTTTTCAACAATGGTGTCCTCCTTGGTCGTCTCCCATGAAGTCCACTTTGGCTCAAACATCGACGGATAGTTCGACCTGAGACTGATGTTCCTTGAGCTTGAAGTTCACCTTGAATCTCTTTAGATGTTTTTCTTGACTTTTTTGTTACCATTCGTGTTATCCATCTCTTTGATTTGTCATCAATTTTCCTCCTGCGTCCACGTCCAGGGAGGTTGGCTACAGTCCCATGGATCTTAAATTTATGAATCACATTTGCAACTGTAGTCACAGGAACATCAAGCTGCTTGGAGATGGTCTTATCACCTTTACCTTTAACATGCTTGTCTATTATTTTCTTTCTAATGTCCTGAGACAACTCTTTTCTTCCTCTGGTTCATGTTGAGTGTGGTACACACCTTGTCACCAAACAGCACAGCGACTACCTGTAGCCCTATATATAGGCCCACTGACTGATTACAATATCGTAGACACCTGTGATTCTAATTAGTGAACACACCTTGATTTAACATGTCCATTTGGTCACATTATTTTCAGAAATGATTACCATCATTTCTGTCCAGGCCTGTTTCATGAGTTTATTTTTTTAAATAATTCTGTTAAAGCATGGTTGAAAAGCAATGTCTGACTTTCATTTGTACATTTTTATAGAATTTTTATTTATTATTACTTTTATCAGATTAAAGTTATTTCTGTTACCATTGTGGGTTTTTCTGTCATTAACCAAGGGGTACCAATAATTTTGTCCACGTGTGTATATATATATATGGGTCCAAATGTTTTCCATTAGTTGCTCAGACTGCTGAGGTGGAGCTTGGATGGAAGTTTGTAGCACTAATTAATTAATTAAGTGATCTATTTTGCCCACTGTATTTACACACAGAGCAGTGAGTGAGGTGAGCACATGTGCCCGGAGTGGGGGCAGCCCTGTACATGGTGCCCGGGGGGCAATTGGGGTTAGGTGCCTTATCCAAGGTTACTTCATCCATAGCATTTGGTGGGCCTAGGAATCGAACCAGGGACCTTCAGGTCACATGTGTGGTTCTTTAACCACAAACCTATAACTGCTATTTGAAGTCTCATTCAATATTCTGTTTTGGTCTCAAAGTTGTGCGAGAGGAGCAGAAGGCTCTCCCGTGGCCGTTCGTCCGCAGCGCGGCAGCCCCTCACTCCCCTCTTCCGGGGGCATCCTCCCAGTTCTCCCGTTCCCTCAGCGTGGGATCGTCCCCCAGCCGCACGCCTCACCCACCCCGCATCCCCGCAATACAGCTGACGGAGAACTGCCGGGCAAAACGCACCAGGTATGAGATGCTGACTCTTTTTTTTTTTTAAATAAAATTTATACATTTATAACAATTTGAAACACAAATCAAGGGCAGCACGGTGGCTTAGTGGTTGTCATGTTCTCCTCTCGGCGCTAGGGATTCCAGTTCGAATCCCCATCTGGGTGAAGTTTCCATGTTCTCCCCGTGTCCGCGTGGGTTTCCTCCGGGCTCTCCGGTTTCCTCCCACAGTCCAAAAACATGGATCAAGTCAATTGAGTTCTCCAAATTGCCCCATATAGAGTGTGTATGTGTGAGTGAGTGTGTGTACAGTGATAGATTGGCGCCCTGTCCTGGGTGTATCTGCCCAGCGCCTGAAACGTTCTCCTCTGGATGGGCATGGGGAACCCCACCGCAACCCTAATAGAGGATAAATCGGAGGATAATGGATGGATGGTTGAAACACAAATCCAGTCAAGGAGTCACTCTCATGCTAAGGGGGGACAGGGTAGCTCAGTGCTTAGGGCATTGGGCCATCCATCTGAAGTTTGGGGGTTCAAATCCCAGGTCCACTGCAATTACCAATGTGGGTTCTTGAGCAAGACCTTTAACCCTCATTGCTTCAGGGACGCTCGCTTTGTACATTTACATTACATTTGGTCATTTAGCAGACTTCTTTTATCCAAAGCGACTTACAAGGTGAGCACAGGGTTAATCACAACATCCCTGGAGCAATGAGGGTTAAGGGTCTTGCTCAAGGACCCACATTGGTAACTTCAGTGGACCTGGGATTTGAACCCCCAACCTTCAGATTGATAACCCAACACCCTAACCACTCAGCTACCACACCCTTTAAATCGCTTTGGATAAAAGCGTCGACTAAATGACCAAATGTTAACTTAAGGGGAAGTCGTGATGGGTGTGTTTCAATCGGAATTTAATTGCGAGGCCAGATCACACGGCACTCTGGCCGTCATTTCCTCTCATTAGCGCGTCGTTAGTTGACGCCTCGTCTGCTTATTATTCTCTCTAAACGGCTTCTCTTTCTCTCTGCCTCTTTTCTTTCCCTCCACTTCATGTTGTTTCCCTGTTTGTTTCTCTCTTCGCCTTTCATCCTGCCCCCCCCCCCATCATCATCATCATCATCATCATCATCATCTCTGCACCGCCCGATATCTGCCACCGGTCCAGTTCTCTAAATAGAGCTCAACATTGACCTTCGTGTTTTTACCTTAGATAGATAGAACCTTTAGACCCGAGAGGCGTTCAACCCCGTAGCAACCCCCCCTCCCTTCCCCCCGACCCTTTGTGCATGACTAGCATTAGGATTTAGAGCCCGGCCGTTTAGGGATGTGAAAGTGGGCCGGGTTTGTACGCGCTGTGGTAACCGGCGTTAAAGGAAGTCGTTTAGCGTAGATAGGGTTTTTGAAATTTCCACACAGGATTTGTAAAGCCATGAACCTTCGGTTAGTTTTCCGTCTACGTTGTTCCTGTTTACGGTTTTAATCGTGAATAAAGGCCGATGAGCAAAAACGGAGTTCTCATCTAAATCTCTGAGCAGCTCATGAGACGTCGCAGTTGTCTCACCTACCAAATATTTATCCCTTAGTAATGTTGGTAACTACACTCTACACATTTTGTCCATTCCATCAGCTTTACATTACAATTAAGACGAACGTAGCTCTGCACACACAGACTGTAGTTCGTCTTACTAACCAGGACCCTCAGAGGACCACCACAGTGCAGGCGTGAGTCCAAAGACAGACAGCAGGGACAGATACACAGACACAATGACAGACAGCAGGGACAGACGTGCTAAAGAAGGACAGAGGCTGACGCAAACACAGACGCAAAGACAGACAGCAGGGACAGACAGCAAGGAGAGGAAAAAGGAAAAAGACAGCAAGGAGAGGGACTGACGCAAAGACAGACGTGCTAAAGACAGACAGCAGGGACAGACGTGCTAAATAAAGACAGACAGCAGGGACCGAGACTGACGCAAACGCACAGACGCAAAGACAGACAGCAGAGACAGACGTGCTAAAGAAAGACAAACAGCAAGTAGAGGGACTGACGCAAAGACAGACGTGCTAAAGAAAGACAGACAGCAGAGACAGAGACTGATGCAAACGCACAGACGCGAAGACAGACAGCAAAGACAGGCGTGCTAAAGAAAGACAGACAGCAGGGACAGAAAACTCACGCGAGGACAGACAGCAGGGACAGACAGCTAAAAAAAAACGACACACAGCAAGGACAGAGACTGACGCAAACGCACAGAGGCAAAGACAGACAACAGGGACAGACATGCCAAAGAAAGACAGACAGCAGGGACAGACACATACAAAGACAGACACATACAAATACAGACAGCAGGGACAGACATGCTAAAGAAAGACAGACAGCAGGGACAGACGGGCTGAAGAAAGACAGACAGCAGGGACAGACATGCTGAGGAAAGACAGACAGCGGGGACAGACAGCACCTAAGGTTCAATAACGATTCAAGGTCCTGCATGGTGGGTGGGTGGGTGAAAAAGAAGTGTCTGGCGGACCTGTCGGAGAAGCACATGACATACAATAAACGTTCTGAAGGTTCCACAGAGACTGTAGGTTCACTATAAACATCATCACATGTCCAGTTTGTTTTTATAAATTTGATTTACATCACGTTATGATTTTAGATCCTTTTTGTCCTTATGTTTGTATTGTGTTTATTATTTGGATTTCTTCCACATCCCTCCCCGTCTCCACCCGCTGTAGCGCTCAGGGTCTGGTGGCCGGGAACAACCTCTACAGTCGCCACATCTGCAGCAACGGCTTCGGGCTCTTAACGACGGAACGTGTGAAGCTGCCAGGTATTTACCGTTTGGAAGTGTGACAGGTTGCCTGGTGGGGCGTGTGTGCGTCCTCAGGGACTAATCAGGGATGGACAGACGCAGGGGGACAGGCAGAGCTACGAGAATGTCCAGCTAGCTAGCTCATATTATTCAAATACATATATATATAGGGTGGCACAGTGGTTTAGCATGTTCTCCTCTCAGCTCTAGGGATTCCCATTTCGAATCCCCATCTGGGTGGAGTTTGCATGTTCTCCCCGTGTCCGCGTGGGTTTCCTCCGGGTTCTCTGGTTTCCTCCCACAGTCCAAAAACATGAATCAAGTCAATTGAATTCTTCAAATTGCCCCATATAGAGTGTGTGTGTGAGTGAGTGTGTGCCCAGTGATAGATTGCCCCCCTGTCCTGAGTTTATCTGACCAGTGCCCGAAACGTTCTCCCCAGGATGGGCATGGGGAACCCCCCCGCGACCCTAGTAGAGGATAAAGCAGAAGATAATGGATGGATGGATTTCCAAATTTATATATATACATTTTTCTTCATAGAAATAAAATGAGACAGGTGGTGCGACAACCACACCCCTAAACCAATGTGCCACTTCCTATGGTCTGTTTGCGAACGCCGGACGATGTTAGGGGTTGTTTGGTTTGAGAAACCATGACAAGATGCAAGAACTCCGGTTCCAAAGTGGCCGCTTCCTGTCTCCACACTTTATTTTTAGCACTGATGCATTAGTGCACAACGCTGCTCTTGTGTAAACAGCGAACGTCTCCACCTAACAGCCCATCGGTTCGACCGTGAGCAAATGAAAGTCTGATTTAATAATCAGGGAACTGTACTCGTTCAGCACACTGCACACCACTATGTCCGAGTACCATCTCATCCATCATGAGATCCAAAAGTCTATGGACGCCACAAGCCTTGGTCAGCGACGTGGTCGGCCCTCAGTAAAAAGTTTCAGAATTCTGATTAGATGATATATACAATTAAAATATATTTCATTTTGAGGATTTCCTCTCTGGTGGTCCGCTCAGCACTAGGGATTCCCGGTTCGAATCCCAATCTGGGTGGAGTTTCCATGTTCTCCCTGTGTCCACGTGGGTTTCCTCTGGGTTCTCCAGTTTCCTCCCACAGTCCAAAAACATGGATCAAGGTCGATTGAATTCTCCAAATTGCCCCATATAGAGTGTGTCTGTGTGAGTGAGTGAGTGTGTGCTCAGTGATAGATGGCCCCCCTGTCCTGGGTGTATCTGCCCAGCGCCCGAAACGTTCTCCCCTGGATGGGCATGGGGAACCCCCCCGCGACCCTAGTAGAGGATAAAGCGGAAGATAATGGATGGATGGATGGATTTCCTCTCTGATCGTCTCCCGGCTACGTCCTCCTGACCTCTTAATATTTTGTTTTTGCCCCGCTTTACGGTTGAGTCCTCTTTTCCTGCAGCTATCTCGTCTTTTCTCATCCCCAGTTCGTCTGTATCATCTCTGCCAGGTTGCAGGACCCAGTTCAAGTGGGACGATTTCTATGGCACCGGGACGCTTAATGAAGAGCCGAGGTCCGGACGTGCGGCGGACGCAGACAGGCATGGCTGGTCCTGGACGGTGGGGGAGCGACGGTGCACGGCCCAGTGGGTCCGTCAGAAGCAGGAACGACGCAGCACGCGGCCCTGGTGACGCAAGAGCGCGAAGACCAGCTGGAGGGAGATGAGAAGAAATGAGGACGGGAACTGAAGGACGTGCGGGGGGGGGGGGGGGGGGGGAGTAAACAAAACAGAGCAGGGATATTAACAGTGAGAGCAACACACACTCTCTCTCTGAGTGAGAGACCCTGTATATGAAGGTTGGAGTAAAAACTGAAGTGAAACAGCCATGACGACGGGGGAGGGGGGGGGGCGGTGTGCAATATTCTCTCTGTGTGTTCAACACAATGCTTTAATAATCTGGATTATTAATTACAAATCAGGGACTTTCTGTATTTCAGACGTGTCAGCAGTTTTATGTTGCAGTTTTTGATAAAAACACAAGTTTTAATAAAATAATTCATGTTTTTTTTTTTTTTTTAGAATGCACTACATGGCATGGTTTTCAGGTTGGAATCCCGATCTGGGTGCAGTTTGCATGTTCTCCGGCTGTCCATGGGGGTGCTCCGGTTTCCTCTCACAGTCCAAAAACATGGGTTCAAGGTGAATTGGCTGCCTTAAATTGCCCCCACACCCTGTCCTGGGTGTATCTGCCCAGCGCCTGAAACGTTCTCCCCTGGATGGGATTGGGAACCCACCCACGACCCTATTTAGATGGGGGGAAATTGCCCCCATCTAAATTACCTCTAGGGCGGTAATTCCATGTTCTCCCCGTGTCCGTATGGGTTTCCTCCTGGTTTATTCCCACAGTCCAAAAACATGCTGGACAGACATGCTAAAGAA
Source organism: Corydoras sp. C115 (assembly GCA_019802505.1). Lineage (NCBI taxonomy): Eukaryota > Metazoa > Chordata > Actinopteri > Siluriformes > Callichthyidae > Corydoras > Corydoras sp. C115. Next base: position 157,356 of record JAFMOC010000273.1, read on the forward strand.
AGACAAACAGCAGGGACAGATACAAAGACAGACAGCGGGTACAGACATGCTAAAGAAAGACAGACAGCAGGGACAGGGACTGATGCAAACACACAGACACAAAAACAGACAGCGGGGACAAACATGCTAAAGAAAGACAGCAGGGACAGACACAAAGACAGACAGCGGGGACAGACATGCTAAAGAAAGACAGCAGGGACAGACACAAAGACAGACAGCGGGGACAGACATGCTAAAGAAAGACAGCAGGGACAGACACAAAGACAGACAGCAAGGACAGACACATATAAAGACAGACAGCACATGCTAAAGAAAGACAGACAGCAGGGACAGGGACTGATGCAAACCCACAGACACAAAGACAGACAGCGGGGACAGACACATATAAAGACCGACAGCACATGCTAAAGAAAGACAGACAGCAGGGACTGACGCAAACACACAGACACAAAGACAGACATGCTAAAGAAAGACAGACAGCAGGGACAGGGACCGTCAGCAGCACAACGTGATGCCGTAGTGCCAAGAGGATGTCTCTAATAAATCCCGGCATGTCTGATCCCTGCTGTCAGAGCTTCACCGTTCCAATTACACCTGCACTGTCAGGTTCTAACCATCAGAGACGTATGTGAGAAGTATGGAAGTAGAACAATAGACTAGAGTCTATAAGTGTAGAACTACAAAGTGCATCTATATGGTAAGTGGAATTAATATTATACACAGGGCATAACTAATATTGTCTCTCTAGAACAACCTCCCTATCCAAATTCGCAATATTAACCTTTAAATCCCGACTCAAAACCCACCTCTTTATAATTCCATATTCCTAATTTCCACTGCACATTTTTCTGTTCTTTATTTTGTGCGATAGTGAATGAATGTATTTCAATCTGTTTTTTTTTTTATCGCCTTTTATATTGTGTCCCTTTTAACTTTTGTAAGATGTCCTTGAGTGCCCTGAAAGGCACCATTTATAAATAAAATGCATTATTATTATTATTAATATATAACTAACATATGCAAGTGCACACACACACACTACTTGACGTGTTTTCCCTCTGCTTGCATCAGGTAGGCAGGAATCCTGGAAAAGTGTCATATTCATTCCTGCTCCGCAAGTTCTCCGACCCTTTAAAAGAAGGGTTGAACCCGTCTGACGAGTCGCCGGATTTTTCCGAAAAGGATGCCATTACCTCCTGTTCGCTGAGGCACGATGGAGGCCAACGCGCCTACACTTCTAGCTAATGATTACAGGGTAGCCTGCGTACTTCGGCAGGCCTTAGACGGCTGGTGGGAGGGAGTCGCAGGGTAACGATGCATTGAGACCACGTCAGTGTTTTTCCATTTGACGACATGATGTGGGTCTCTTCCTCACAAAAAAAAAAAAAAAGTTTGCCAATTCCTTAAGGAGCTAATTTTAGGTCTCAAGCCTCATAACGTTGCTTAATATTAAACCTTGGTTCTCTTTTTTCATTCATCCATCCATTATCTTCCGCTTTATCCTATATTAGGGTCGCGGGGGGGGGGGGGGGGGTTCCCCATGCCCATCCAGTGGAGAAGGTCTCGGGCGCTGGGCAGATACACCCAGGACAGGACGCCAATCTAACGCCGGGCACACACTCACTCACACAGACACACTCTATATGGGGCAATTTGGAGAACTCAATTGACTTGATCCATGTTTTTGGACTGTGGGAGGAAACCGGAGAACCCGAAGGAAACCCACGCAGATACGGGTAGAACATGGAAACTCCACCCAGATTGGGGATTCGAACCAGGAATCCCTAGTGCTGAGAGGAGAACATGCCAACCACTAAGCCACCATGCCTCCACCTTGGTTCTCTTCTAGACGATAAATATCCTTTCACATGTAATAGAAGGTGAGTTCTCCAAATTGCCCCATAGAGTGTGTTTGTGTGACTGAGTGTGTGCCCAGCAATGGATTGGCGTCCTATACTGGGTGTATCTGCCCAGCGCCCGAAACGTTCTCCCCTGGATGGGCATGGGGAACCCCCCCGCGACCCTAATAGAGGATAAAGCGGAAGAAAATGGATGGATGTAATAGAAGGACCGGTTTTCCCTGCTGTGCTTACACATGTAACCCATCCATGCAGTGAAACACACAGAGTAAACTGAGCACATGTGCCCTGAGCGGTGGGCAGCACCTGTACACAACATCCAGTAAGCAATTGGGGTTAGGTGCCTTGCCCAAGAGCACTTCAGTAATAGTACTTGGTGGGACCACAAGCCCCGGGGTGTAACGACTACCCGATAAGAACCCAATAAGGCCGTGTACTCGTCAGCGACGTTAAAATATTAAATGTAATATTTATTCTAAACATCAAGAGAATATTTTAATGACAGTTCACACGTGTCAGAGTCCAGCAACCAGGAGCAAAGTTTAAACATTTGGTTGAGCGTGAAAGTCTGGTGTGGGGTCCATGTGGTATCATGTCTCATGCTTCTGGTTCTACATGGTGTGACATGGTCATGACTCTGATTCTGTACAGTGTGTGTGAGTGTGTGTGTGTGTGTGTGGATGGGTGTGATTCAAGATCATGGGCTTAATTTAAATATAATAAATGTACAGGCAGTGTCTAGAACTTTAACATGTATTGAAACCAACACTAGGTCTGGAACTGAAACTATGAACCCATGTTAACTGGCGCCAGGTCAGAAGGGGCATCTGGGTAATTTCCTCAAATTGGACTGACAGTACGTGAATATTCTCCATCCTCTGCAGATGATGTATCAATATACCGGCATCAAAGTGCTGAATCGGGAGCTAGTCATCATCAGTCCTCCTGGTCAGTCCTCAGTCCCAGCCGTCAGTTAGATGCCCGCTACCCTCCTGACCCCTCTCAGTTTCTTAGTGCGCATCCTGGAGCAGTGTGAGGTAGATGTCCGACTGCAGGAAGCGGGGGTAACAATCAGACTCCAGTAGGGAGCGGATGCGTTTCTGGGCGTGGCACAGCGAGCTGTGGGAGGGGGCCTTCAGTAGCTGCAACGTCAAGTCGCGCGTCTTGCCGTCCAGATTTACCTGACAGAGAAGAGAATTACAGATGAAATAAATTAATAAACTAGACTCAGAGGTCACCGGGGTCCTGACCGTGGAATAGCGACCTCTATTGGATCATCGAATTGGAATGACGACTTGGTAAGGGCAGCACGGTGGCTTAGTGGTTAGCACGTTCGCCTCTCAGCTCTAGGGATTCCCGGTTCGAATCCCCATCTGGGTGGAGTTTCCATGTTCTCCCCGTGTCCGCGTGGGTTTCCTCCGGGTTCTCCGGTTTCCTCCCACAGTCCAAAAACATGGATCAAGGTCAATTGAGTTCTCCAAATTGTCCCATATAGAGTGTGTCTGTGAGTGTGTGTGTGCCCAGTGATAGATTGGTGCCCCTGTCCTGGGTGTATCTGCCCAGCGCCCGAAACGTTCTCCCCTGCATGGGCATGGGGAACCCCCCCATGACCCTAATAGAGGATAAAGCGGAAGATAATGGATGGATGGATGGATGGACGACTCGGTAAATGTAATTAAAATCAATATATTCAACCACAATGTCCCCGATTCCTGTGGTGCAGTGGACGCCTCGCCCTAAAAAGGCCCTGGGTTTGAGTTCCAGGCAGGATGGACATGTCATTTGCTGTGTGGAGTTGGTATGTTCTCCTCGTGTCTGTGTTGGTTGTCTTATGGAGCTTTACTCCACCTCTAGAACAAATCCATTTGGGTGAATGAAGGTGTTCTTCTGCCCTAATATGGTCGCCTGACAAGTGGAGAGTTTGCATGTTCTCCCTGGTTTCACCCCACAGACATAGATGGAGTGTTGGGGTTTTTAAAAATGAAGGTTGGGTATTTATATCCAGAGTCTATTAAAACGTAAATGTGGGTATAGGGTTGGGGCTGGGGTAAAGTTTGGGGTCAGACCTAATGCCACACCCATGGGGCAATAAGGTACCTTTGAGGCAACTTTTAATAGACTTCGGGTTTAAATGGGTTTAAACACAGCCTTCAGATTAATACAGCTACCCTGTGAGTGCTATGAAAGGCTCCGGATTTATTTACCCCTCTGACCCTGATCAGCACATTTGGGATTTGAATCATATGTATATATATATATATATATAGACCTTATTTAGAGAAACTGAAAGGAACCAAAGCGGTCACATGGTTTCACATTGAAACCACGTAAACAGCAGCTTTTCCACCGACGGCCAGGTAGCATTCATGTTTCCACAACAGACAACGTTTCCGTGTAAAGGATATGACTAATGAGATTAGGAGCCTCCAGCTAATCCCTGGGCGGACCCACCTCTCGAGGAGCGCCGGGCTGAATGTACATGGCATTGATCTCCTTGGCGCGGCGTTGCAGGGTGAAGGTGGTGGACGAGTGTCTGTACTGCTCACATGCCAAATAGAACTGCAGGTTCTCCTCGCTGAACTCGGAGCGCAGGAATGCCTCAAACACGGACACACCCACTGCAAGCAGTAAAGAGAGAGAGAGGACGGGAGGAGAGAGGAGGAGGGGAGGCTTAATGAACTTATCGCACTGCAGTCCCTGTGGAGCGAGGGAGGTGAAAAGGGTAGCAGATGTTCCACAAACACATCCTCGAAGCAGCAATAAAAGCACATAGCTGATTACAGCAGGATTTGGTAGGTTCTTCTTCTCTATTAGCAATCAGCTCTGGTGGATTGAGGTTCCTGGTTGCAACATACTCGCGGGAAAAAATACTCATGGGTGGGGTAATGAGGGGGGGGGGGGGGGGGGAGGATGACGCTCACACAGATGTTACAACACACTGATGTTTGTACTCTGGAATCAAAATCAGAAGGCCTGAACCAAACGCCGGGATAGGCCTGCTCAATGCATTCCCTAAAAGGTCATTTTTCCCCCCCGTCTATTTAATCGGTGGGTAGCACGGTGGCTTAGTAGGACTTGATCCATGTTTTTGGACGGCCCTTATAATAGTGTGTGTGTGATGACGTCCTGTCCTGGGTGTGTCTGCCCAGCACCTGAACCATGGGGAACCCCCTGCGACCCTGGTCCATCTAGTGTAGGATTAAGCTCTCTCACACACACACACACACACACACACACACACACACACAAACACTCTATATGGGGCAATTTGGAGAATTCAATTGACCTTGATCCATGTGTTTGGACTGTGGGAGGTAACTGGAGAACCCGGAGGAAACCCACGTGGACACGGGGAGAACATGGAAACTCCACCCAGATTGGGATTCGAACCGGGAATCCCTAGTGTCGAGAGGAGAACATGCTAAACACTAAGCCACCGTGCCGTCCCACACGCATATTACATTTACAAATGCTGATATGAAAACACCTCTAAATCCTTATTTCCACAGTCCAAAAACTTGAATTCAAGGTGAATTGACCTCTCTAAATTGCCCTTATAATAGTGTGTGTGTGATGGCGTCCTGTCCTGGGTGTGTCTGCCCAGCACCTGAACCATGGGGAACCCCCCGCTACCCTGGTCCATCTAGTGTAGGATTAAGCTCACACACACACACAAACACACTCTATATGGGGCAATTTGGAGAATTCAATTGACCTTGATCCATGTGTTTGGACTGTGGGAGGAAACTGGAGAACCCAGAGAAAACCCATGTGGACATGGGGAGAACCTGAAAACTCCACCCAGATTGGGATTCGAACCGGGAATCCCTAGCGCTGAGAGGAGAACAGGCTAAACCACTAAGCCACCGTGCCATCCATGTTTTGAATGTAATATATTTAATTAAATAGCACAATATTAATAAGTAAAATATTCGGAATCACAGTTATTAAAGACAGTTGTAGCTGCAGCCCGACAGACACGACAGTAAAAGAACAGTGTGAACCCGGTCCCATCCTAAAACCGTCCCCTTGTTTTCCCCTTTAATTAATCACAGCAGCGCTGAAAGATAAACACACGAGCCTCGTCCGTGTGATTTAAAAGCTTCGGCCTTGACCAGAAAGCAGCCGTAGTGCTAACAAGCGCGGGACGCAAGAGTGCTGGTTTACTTTAGGAGGCTCTCTGTGATTGTGGAAGGACCTTTGAATACACACGCTGACCACTTTGAATAGAGGCTGATAGGAAGGCTGCGATCCAACATCAAAATGCAACGACAATGATGGGCTGCGGACTTTCAGTCTCACAATGCAAAACCATTCAGTTAACCGAGCCGCACTGTTTAACGACGGTGTAGAGACAATGACAAGCCGGAGATCAGATTACAGGATGGGTAGGACAGGACGGGATAGGATTAAATGTTTTCTGTGGGTAAAAGAAACTAGTAAGCTGCAGTCCAGGTCTTTAAAGTTAGTTGTGGAATTGAGATCTCTTCTTGCTTAATCCTACACTATATGGACCAGGGTCGCGGGGGGATACCCCACGGTTCAGGTGCTGGGCAGACACACCCAGGACAGGGCGCCAATGCATCACACACACACACACACACACACACACACACACCATTATAAGGGCAATTTAGAGAGGTCAATTCACCTTGAATCCATTGTTTTTGGACTGTGGATGTAAGGATTTTGAGGTGTTTTCATACCAGTATTTGGTGGCTTATTGATCAGCATGTTCTCCTCTCAGCGCTAGGGATTCCCGGTTCGAATCCCAATCTGGGTGGAGTCTCCATGTTCTCCCCGTGTCTGCGTGGGTTTCCTCCGGGTTTTCCGGTTTCCTCCCACAGTCCACAAAAAACATGGATCAAGGTCAATTGAATTCTCCAAATTGCCCCATATTGTGTGTGTGTGTGAGTGAGTGTGTGCTCAGCGATGGATTGGTGTCCTGTCCTGGGTGAACCTAGTAGAGGATGGAGCAGAAGATAATGGATGGACGAATATGTGTGTGTGGTCCCCATAAGCTGACCACTAAAAACTGGTTATAATAGTGTGCTATTTATGTTTTTGGGCTGTGTCTGAAATCATCCACTACCATACTACACAGTAGGCAAGATGCTTAGTAGACCAGAAGACACCTGCATACATTAAGCAGTACAGAAAATTTCACTCCCCCCACAACCTTCAGCTGGACAACAGCAGAACTCATACACAGGTACCTTTACAAATTAAGTTATAGTGCTGTATATAATAAAACATAATAATAATAATAATAATAATAAGCTGACAAGTATTTTACTTAATCACTGTTAACACTTCAGTCATTTTCTTTAAGCACAGGTTTTTATTTTTCATCTTTAATTAGTTAAAAAGGGGGGCACGGTGGCTTAGTGGTTAGCATGTTCTCCTCTCAGCACTAGGGATTCCCGGTTCGAATCCCAATCTGGGTGGAGTTTCCATGTTCTCCTCGTGTCCACGTGGGTTTCCTCCCACAGTCCAAAATACATGGATCAAGGTCAATTGAATTCGCCAAATTGCCCCATATAGAGTGTGTATGTGTGAGGGAGCGTGTGCCCAGCGATAGATTGCCCCCTGTCCTGGGTGTATCTGCCCTGTGCCTGAGACATTCTCCCCTGGATGGGCATGGGGAACCCCCCCCCCGACCCTAGTAAAGGATAAAGCGGAAGATAATGGATGGATGGAATTAGGTAAGGCAGTGCTTGGACCCCTGATTTTAATTCACACTGAAGTTTTAAACATCATACTAATCTAAGAACAGAACAGTTGTTCTAATAACACCAGAATCATTCAAGAGTAGGAATCATCCAAAATACTTGGATTAAACTTCTGTCTGCTGTTGTCATAACAATGGAGGAAGTAGTGGGTGACTTGTAATGACCTGTAATTGGTTCAGGGTACGATAAGGGAGATGCAGACACACTAAAAATACTTAGGAGGAAGTACAGCAGTTTACTTCCAAATAGCTCCGGCCTACAAGAGTTACAACCTCTGATTCATCTCCCTTATGCTTACACTGAACTAACTATTAATAATAATTAAAAATAGGCAGCACGGTGGCTTAGTGGTTTAGCATGTTCGCCTCTCAGCGCTAGGCATTCCCGGTTTGAATCCCCATCTGGGTGGAGTTACCATGTTCTCCCCATGTCCATGTGGGTTTCCTCCGGGTTCTCCGGTTTCCTCCCACAGTCCAAAAACATGGATCAAGGTCAATTGAATTCTCCAAATTGCTCCATATAGAGTGTGTTGTGTGAGGGAGTGTGTGCCCAGCTATAGATTGGCGCCCTGTCCTGGGTGTACCTGCCCAGCGCCTGAAACGTTCTCCCCTGGATGGGCATGGGGAAACCCCCCGAAATCCTAATATATAGGATAAAGCGGAAGGAAATGGATGGATGAAGAATTAAAAATATAAAAAAGGATTTAAATGTATGACGATAATGAAAATGGCCTTCAGAGGTTTGTCAATTTTTAAGCCTTATGAGTGGGATCAATTCTTCCGTGTTAATGTAAACATTCACCTCTGCACTCGAGCACAGCGTCCAGCGACTTGGCCCATCTCTCCAGCTCCACTCGGCTGAGCCGGGTTTTGGCGTGGCCCACCTGACTCCACTGCTTCACAAAGCGCGAGCGTCGCTCTTTGGCACTGTGTGAGAAAATGTTGGCGAGAATGAGCGACGAGATTGAGAAGTGAAGTCTGAATCAAGAAAAAACACAGCTCAAGGTGGAAAACACAGGAGTGAGGATCTCTGATCCGAACGCCCCGAAACAACACCCTATCAGGTAGCGAGCCAGGCTTATCAAAGCAGATCGGTATCCATAGCCTGAAACTGATCTTACCTGTTGCTGTCTCCTTGTTCTGGTGTTGTAAGATTGGAATGGGAGGAGTTTGGACTCTGGAAAAGAAAAAAAAGCAAAGTGGAGGACTTTACTACCGCCGTGCGTTTAACACACGCCACGCTGCGTCGGTTTAGACATTCGGAGAATCATTAACGTCACAAAGGAGAAGTCCGCTAACTGCTGCTGCGGTGGCGTGGAGGAGCCAGCGAGGCTTCCTCGCGTTTGCTTGAGGTTCTTTCTGGAACCTCGCCAGACGTATTGTGATGACACAGATTGGAGAACGACCGGTTTGCTATGTCAGCGCTGTGCAAACAGAATAAATGGAAAGATAGTGCAAGTGCTTCGGCACATAGTTCAGATTTCTTTAAGTGCTGTCAGAGCAAAATGCCTGGGGGGGACGGGGACTGTGGAACTTAAATTTGGTTTACATGCAAGTGCAGAACACGTTGAGAATTGTAACGTGAGTTTACCGTCTATAAATAACTGAAATCTCAAACCTATGGCTCATTAATGGAGTTAAAACTCAATCTAACCTTTAAAAAATACATTTTAATTATATAGCTGAAATAAACCTTACAACAATTTAAACATTATAGCGTTAATTAAAATCATAAAGGGTGGCACGGTGGCTTAGTGGTTTAGCACGTTCGCCTCTCAGCTCTAGGGATTCCCGGTTCGAATCCCCATCTGGGTGGAGTTTCCATGTTCTCCCCGTGTCCGCGTGGGTTTCCTCCGGGTTCTCCGGTTTCCTCCCACAGTCCAAAAACATGGATCAAGTCAATTGAGTTCTCAAAAGTGCCCAACATAGATTGTGTGTGTGTGTGAGTGAGAGTGTGCCCAGCAATTGGCGCCCTGTCCTGGGTGTATCTGCCCAGCGCCCGAGACGTTCTCCCCTGGATGGGCATGGGGAACCCCCGCCCTGCGACCCAAATAGAGGATAAAGCGGGAGATGATGAATGAATGAATGAATAAATAAAATCATAAAACGTATAATAGAAACACACGACAACGATGATGCAATTTTTAAGACCAAAAAGAAAAACAGGATAATGAAAATACTAAAATATTTTATATTTAGGCAGCACGGTGGCTTAGTGGTTAGCATGTTCTCCTCTCGCAGCGCAAGGGATTCCCAGTTCGAATCCACATCTGGGTGGAGTTTCCATGTTCTCCCCGTGTCCTGTCCGCGTGGGTTTCCACCGGGTTCTCCAGTTTCCTCCCACAGTCCAAAAACATGGCTCAAGGTCAATTGAGTTCTCCAAATTGCCCCATATAGAGTGTGTATGTCTGTGTGAGTGAGTGTGTGCCCAACAATAGATTGGCGTCCTGTCCTGGGTGTATCTGCCCAGCGCCCGAAACGTTCTCCCCTGGATGGGGTACCCCCCCCCCCCGCGACCCTAATAGAGGATAAAGCGGAAGATAATGGATGGATAGATTTCATATCTATTCTCCCCAAACTAATGCTGCTCCTACCACTACTACTCCCATGAGTCACACCTATGACATCGACCAACTCTTTTCACCAACCCACAACCTGGATTCAATTACAGGTATGGAACGCCGAGCTGAGCTTTTGAGCTTGACAATCAAAGCGTCTCAACAAACATCAAAGTTGGCTGCTGTAGCAACAGTAGAGAAAATATACTACAGTTCCTGTAATAAAATCTCATTATTAATTGGTTACTTATATGGATTATTAACCACGGTGGTAACTACAGCGACGAAAGGGGACTAATTTTGGATGATGTCACACAAGCTCCTGTAGATGTAAGTGTACAGTAGGTGTTCCAATGCATTTTAATATTATGTGTGTATTACATCGTGTGTTGGTGTCAGGAGTGTTATTAGATCATAATTAGCATCTGTCAATCAAGCAATTAACCACCCTAATCCAGATTACGTATGACTATGCTGTAAGACTTCCACCTCTCCACTCGCACCCGTCCCCAGTCTCAACACATTTACCTGACTGAACAGGCTCTTCAGATGCAGCTTCGCGGCCGAGAGTTTAGAGCGGACGTGACTCCGATGCTGGTGTGTCTCCGTCTGAAAGCAGAAAGGGCTGGTCAAGGACGTGCAGGTGGGGGACGGAGACGAATCGTCCTTCTCCCCGCCGTCGCTGCCGCTGCCGGAAGCCGGGGCCAGCTGGCTGTCGCTGTAGGCTTTGAAGCTGTCGTTGAGCGACGTGATTTTCAGCAAACTGGGCGATATGTCCAGATCTGAGAGGTTCTCCACGCTGAAGCTGACGTCCTTCTTGAGCTCCTTCCCCGGTCTGCTCGCGACATTCTGCACGGTGGTGGGCGTGGCAGGGAGAGAGGCCACGTCTCGGTCCACTTTGTCTTCATGAAGGGTCCTGCAGGGACCCGAGTCATCGCAGTTATCAGGTGGAGTGTCTTTCCGAGATTTGTTCTGATAGGACAGGAAGTCCAGGGCCAACAGGGAACCTTCGGAACTGAAGCGACGCATGCTTGGTCTATTCCGTGAGCCTGGAGGAAACGGGGAAAGACTTAGTGGTGCATCTATAGAAGCAGGAACTCTCCAACCTGACCATCCCGTGTCCAACTCATGACTAATAGTCCATCCATCCATCCATCATCTTCCGCTTCATCCTCTATTGGGGGGGGGGGAGGTTCCCCATCCAGGGGAGAACGTTTTGGTCGCTGGGCAGATACACCCAGGACAAGGCGCCAATCCATGGAGCAATTTGGAGAATTCAATTGACTTTGATCCATGTTTTTTGGACTGTGGGAGGAAACCGGAGAACCCGGAGGAAACCCACGCAGACACGGGGAGAAAATGGAAACTCCACCCAGATGGGGATTGGAACCCGGAATCCCTAGCGCTGAGAGGAGAACATAAGCCACCATGCCGCCCGAGCCAAGAATCATCCACCACCAAATAACCCCTGCTGTGTGGTGGTGGATGATCCTTAGACTTTTACTTAGTACTTTTTAGTAACTAAATAATAATGGTCATGGGGTGGTGGTGCTCGGTCACGGGGTGGTTGTAAGTTTGGGTTAGATCTCTCAAGACAAACGCTGTGGGTTTGTACGTTCTCTCCACGACTCTCGAGGGGTTTATTGATTTTGTAGTAAACTAGTCATGGGGAGAACATGCAAACCCAGCTGCATTTGGCTCAAGAGATCCAACCCAGTATCTTTTTGATGGTAGGTGACTGTGGTACCATCACACCACCCACTGCACCAAGCAACTCAAGTGACCTAAAGTCAGTAAATTACCCATAGTGCATGAGTCTGAAGGCATCGGTCTCTTTTTAATTGCCTCGTGACCTGTCCAGCCTCCTCTCCTTTACTCCAGCGAGTGCTGGGATTGGCTCCAGCGCCGCACAAGACCCCAATTAATTCAATGTCGGCTTAATGTCATCAATAACCAAATGTACCATTGGATGTTTCTGTACGTATTCAACAGAAATCAATCTATAGTGTCATGTGTTTCACAGACATGTGGTTTAACTGTGATAAAGTATGTAATTAAAGGAAAATAGAAAAACTCTATGAAGCAATGGCTTGGGGTAAGAAAAAAAAAAGAAAAAAAGAAAAAGCGGGCTACTCCGCTGAGAATTCATTTCTCATTATAATACCTCCGAGCCCTGGGCTCATTTTTCTCCGTCTAAAACTGACTACAAGTGACCTAATTACTGAAAGTTACATGAATTCTGCCATATTTGAAAACTTTCTGAGCTTTGTTTGTTCTGTCCTTGACAGAGCATTGTCGGTTACTTTATCGAGTCCAATGGCTTCTATTTAAACACGCTGTACATAATGCACGTTTTAGTTCTTTAATTGCCAGCTGTAGTTCATCTCTATTTTTATATTACATTAGTTCATTTTGCAGACGCAGGTTTCCAAAGACCTACGAGTATCGCAATATATGATGATAGGGGTCGGAGCTTCGCACTTTTGAAGCAATACTATATATTATTGCACTATATAAATACAATGAGGGCGAATCCCCATCTGGGTGGAGTTTCCATGTTCTCCCCGTGTCCGCGTGGGTTTCCTCCATGTTCTCCGGTTTCCTCCCACAGTCCAAAAACCTGGATCAAGTCATTTGAATTCTCTAAATTGCCCCATATAGAGTATGACTGTGTGAGTGAGTGTGTGCCCAGAGATAGATTAGCACCCTGTCCTGGGTGCATCTGCCCAGCGCCCGAAACGTTCTCCCTTGGATGGGTATGGGGAACCCCCCTGTGACCCTAATAGAGGATAAAGCGGAATATAATAGATGGATGGATAAATATAATGAAGACTCAAATCAGCAACTTGTTGTGCTTTAAGGGTTTGAAACACCATGCTTCAGATAAAAAGAATAAAAACCTTGAAAACTAAGCCACCATGACATCATAACTACCATACTTTTGGCTCCTTTCACTTTGTTGTCTAATAGTCAAGGCCATCTCAGAGCAAATAATCTAATGGGTGGAGGATAATTGTCAGCACTGCCATGACAGTGACATAGTGGTGGTGTGACTGTGTGTGCCGATAATGTCTGTAATAACTACCCTTGGGGTTACCCTATAAGATGTGAATCTGTGTATTTTGGGTTCTTTACAGGTATAACCAGAGTCCACTGTGTGACAATGTAAATATTTTATAAATTGTGTTCCGTATTTTGGCCACTAGGTGGCTTCTATTGATTGTTAGAGAAACAATTCTACTCAGCAGTATTCACTTGGAGTGGACAACTGGACTAGATTACATCACAGAAGACCAAGTCAATAACGGTTTTGTTTCCAATAAATGCATTTATGAATCAAACCTTGTGTTGCGAGCGTTTTATAAAAGCAGTAAGGCACTCGAAGTTGTGTATTATTGTGAAAAAAATCACGGGAAGGTGGTGATTAGGCCTGACACGAAGCGGAGTACAGTTACACCTCTTTCCCGTGATTTATTCACAATAATACACAACCTCGAATGCATTATTGCTTTTATAAAACGCTCACGAACACAAGGTTTGATACATAAATGCCCATGATTTATTACTTTATTATATATTAATTCACAATATGGTTATGAAATCTCTCCTGCACTTTATCCTGCATATTTCTTGTAACGTGGGTGTTGGATATAAAGTATTAAATTAGACAAAAACTTTATTGCATAATTCATACTTTCTCAAGTGATAAAACCCATTACCATGTCTAAACAAGTACGATATGTGGAATGCTGGGAGTGTTCAAATTGCATTGTATTTTATATATATATATGTATGTATATATATATATATATATATATATATATATATATATATATATATATATATATATATACACACACACATCAAAAATATTAGGAATTACAGTCAAATGTTCATTGTCATATTTTAAAACCAGCATTTAAGGTGCTACACAACTCACAGTAGGGTACACAACTCACACGTTACACAAGAATTAATTTTAATGTTGTAATTAGGTGTAATACCCATATATATCCATCATCTTCCGCTTTATCCTCCATTAGGGTCGCGGGGGGGTTCCCCATGCCCATCCAGAGGAGAACATCTCAGGCACTGGGCAGATACACCCAGGACAGGACGCCAATCTATCGCTGGGCACACACTCACTCACACACACACACACACTCAATATGGGGCAATTTGGAGGATTCAATTGACTTGATCCATGTTTTTGGACTATGGGAGGAGACCGGAGAACCCGGAGGAAACCCACAGGGAGAACATGGAAACTCCACCCAGATGGGGATTCGAACCGGGAATCCCTACTGCAGAGAGGTGAACGTGCTAACCACTAAGCCACCGTGCCGCCCTAGGTTTAATACAATCATTGTTAATCATTGAGGGACCGATGTGATGTCTACACCCCGACACACTTCCCCAATAGCTCGGATATTTACAGAAACTTCGCTGCGAAACCGAAACTGATTCCTGACTCGTTTCCTCCACCGTTTTAATTATTGCAGTTTTTTGTGGGGTCAGTGTTGAGATCCTGCAGGGGCCATGTCAAAAAAGTTGTTGAACTGGCCGGACACTTCTCACCCATCACCAACCACCCTGCTCACCAACTAACCCCAAAGTTCGATGACTTTTTTTTCCTGGTCTTCCCCTTTGATCTGAATGACTGTTGTGTTTATATGCAGACGATCAGAGTGTCGTCATCCACTGCAGCTTCAGTTTTCTCTCAATGTGCTCACGGCTGCAGAGATCATCCGAGTCGATGACAATGAAGTTTCGCTGTCCTGTCATTTCATAAAAGATATTTTAAAAGGTTGGAATGAGCAACTAGGGTGGCACGGTGGCTTAGTGTTTAGCATGTTCTCCTCTCAGCTCTAGGGATTCCCGGTTCGAATCCCAATCTGGGTGGAGTTTCCATGTTCTCCCCGTGTCCGCGTGGGTTTCCTCCGGGTTCTCCGGTTTCCTCCCACAGTCCAAAAACATGGATCAAGTCAATTGAGTTCTCCAAATTGCCCCATATAGAGTGTGAGTGAGTGTGTGCTCAGCGATGGATTGGCGTCCTGTCCTGGGTGTATTTGCCCAGCTCCCGAAACGTTCTCCCCAGGATGGGCATGGGGAACCCCCCGCGAACCTAGTAGAGTGTGTGAGTGTGTTCCAGGCGATAGATTGGCGCCCTGTCCTGGGTGTATCTGCCCAGCGCCCGAAATGTTCTCCCCTGGATGGTCAAGGGTTCCAATGTTCTCCCCGTGGATTTTCTCCGGGTTCCTCCCAAAGTCCAAAAACATGGATCAAAGTCAATTGAATGCTCTAAATTGCCCCATATAGAGTGTGTTTGATAGATTGGCACCCTGTTCTGGGTGTTTCTGCCCAGCACCCGAAACGTTCTCCCCTGGATGGGCATGAGTTTCCATGTTCTCCCTGTGGGTTTCCTCCCACAGTCCAAAAACATGGATCAAGGTCAACTGAACGCTCCAAATTGCCCCATATAGAGTGTTTGTGTGGCACCCTGTCCTGGGTGTATCTGCCCAGCGCCCGAAACGTTCTCTACCGGATGGGCATAGGGAACCCCCCTCCCCCCGCCACCCTAGTAGAGGATAAAGTTGAAGATACTGGATGGATGGATGGATGGATGTTCTACCTTATGTTGACTCCGGAGCTCCTCTCCACATGGTAAACGGCGTTAAAGTCCCTCACACTCCGGCGCCGTGCTCCTCAACTTCACAAACTCGCTGTGAGGTGGAACACACGGTGAGGACTGCTGTTTAAAGCGGGTGAAGTTGTGGAACCGGTCAGTTCTCCGGTAGATAAAGAACCTGTTCGTCGCTGAGGAATCAGCAAAATCTCAACGGACTTCTGTTTAAGGTTTCGCGTGTACAGCCCGACCACGCCCTCTGCGCGCAGGCCACGCCCACACCCACGCCAGTCCAGACCTGTAGCAGCGAGTCACGTGGTTCCTCGGCGCATACTTGGCTTTCTGTGGAAATCTTAGATAAAGTGATTTAAAGTAGCGTTTCTCGATTGTCACGCTTTTTATTGTTTAACGTTTTGTATTCGACTTGTTGATTGATTTACTTGTTTGACACGCACAATCACGTGATGACACTTATTTAACTTACTCATAACACTCACACCCACTATCTCACTCTCATTGTTACTCATTCTGTCACAAATTACTCATTCTTTATTTTATTCTTCTCAATAACCGACTGAGATCATTGATTCCCTCATTATCGCACACATTCTTCATATTTTACTCACTCACTTACATAATGACTGTCTGCGTGGGTTTCCTCCGGGTTCTCCGGTTTCCTCCCACAGTCCAAAAACATGGCTCACGGTCAATTGAGTTCTCCAAATTGCCCCATATAAAGTGTGTCTGTGTGAGTGAGTGTGTGCCCAGTGTTAGAATGCCCCCCTGTCCTGGGTGTATCTGCCCAGCGCCTGAAACGTTCTCCCCTGGATGGGCAAGGGGAACCCCCCCCACAACACAACACAAACTATTTATATTGTCTCTCACACTCAGTCACTGACTCACTTTTCACTTATTTCACATTATCATTCTCTTTCTCACTCATTCACTTGTCTCGCTCCACACACAATTACAAAATTTCTCATCCAGCCAGTCATTCATCCATCCATTATCTTCCACGTTATCCTATATTAGGGTCACGGGGTGGTTCTCCATGCCCATCCAGGGGAGAACGTTCCGGGCGCTGGGCAGATACACCCAGGACAGGGCGCCAATCTATCTCTGGGCACACACACACTCTATATGGGGCAATTTGGAGAATTCAATTGACCTTGATCCATGTTTTTGGACTGTGGGAGGAAAACGGAGAACCCGGAGGAAACCCACGCGGACACGGGGAGAACATGGAAACTCCACCTAGATGGGGATTCGAACCGGGAATCCCTAGCGCTGAGAGGAGAACATGCCAACCACTAAGCCACCGTGCTGCCCGCCAGTCATTCATTCATTCTCTATTTCACCCTTATTCACTCACTCACGTGAAATATACGTATCACTAACTCTCTATCTCCACTGAGGAAAGTGTGCACAAAAGAAACAAAGAAAATACTTGAACTTAAACAGGAAAGTAACACCATATTATATTTCATATTTAACCTCATATATTTGTTATTTGGGGGGTACAGTGGCTTAGTGTTTAGCACCTTCGCCTCTCGGCGCTAGGGATTCCGGTTTGAATCCCAATCTGGGTGGAGTTTCCATGTTCTCCCCGTGTCCGCGTGGGTTACCTCCAGGTTCTCTGGTTTCTACCCACAGTCTAAAAATATGGATGAAGTCAATTGAATTCTCCAAATTGCCCCATATAGAGTGTGTCTGTATGTGTGTCTCTGTGAGTGAGTGTGTGCCCAGGGATAGATTGGATGAATGAATGGATGTTTGTTATTTAATATTTTATATCATATGCAAATAGCATTGAATGATAAGAGAATGCCATGATACATATTTAAGTTTTTAATGCTCATAAAATCTGTGAAACTGAAATATATATTTCTGCATTTAGGTCACAGAAGGTCTACAGATTTCAACTGTGATTTTTTTTTATATGTGAAATCGAACGGTTACGCTGTTGGACCGCTAGAGGGCACCAGAGGGACGCTTATGAAAGCCTTATGAAAAGGTTTCCGTGTAAATTTAAAATAAATAAAGAACACATATTATACAGAGACAGGACAGGGTCGTGGGGAGGGGGTTCTCCTTGCCCTTCGAGTGGAGAGCATTTTGGGCGCTGGGTAGATACACCCAGGACAGAGCGCCTATATAGGGCCTAAATAGACACACATACACTATATAGGGGCAATTTAGAGCAGCCAATTCACCCTGAATCCATGTTTTTCATTTTGCTGAGAAGCAAACATGCTAACCACTAAGCCACCGTGCCACCCACAACTGTATTTATTATTATTATTATTATTATTATCATCCATCCATCCATCCATTATCTTCTGCTTTATCCTATATTAGGGTCACGGGGATCACATACACTCTCTATATGGGGCAATGTGGAGAACTCAATTGCCTTCATCCATGTTTTTGGACTGTGGGAGTAAACCGGAGAACCCGGAGGAAACCCACGCAAACACGGGGAGAACATGGAAACTACACCCAGATGGGGATGGGGAGAAGAGAACGTACTAAACCACTGTGCCGCCTATTATTATTATTATTATTATTATTATTATTATTATTATTATTATTACTACTTCTTTATTTTACCCTGAGTTTAAAAAAGACTACATATTTGCTTTCAGTAACATAAAGAAAGTTACAGCTGAATAATTTTGCAGGATTTTCCATTACAGTTGCACGTTTTGGTGATTGGACTTTGTTTAGTGCTCTTCATTTGCATGCAAATATTGGTAGCTGCTGACTTCATAATGAGCTCAATCAGTTCTCCAGGCAGACTCATGAAGTTTCATTTAAACTGCCCTCCGAATCATTTAGGGAAGCTGTAAGGGCTGAGTAACACCTGAGGCTTTAACACAGGTTACTGCCGTGTCATACAATAATAAGGCAATTAAAGATGATTAATTAAAGCAAAACATGCTGCACCCGTTTATTATTTCCATATTTTATTTACAACAAGGCCTTTTTTGCAAACCCAAAGCTTTTCTAAACTAAAGCTGCTTTGACATAATACACTGATTTCAAAAGTGCTAGATACATGAACCTGAAATTGTAATATTAATAAATGATCATTCATATGGAGAAAAGTACGGGCTACAGCAACAGTGCTACACATTTTTAAAACGTGGTGAGTGGCCACATATTTTGGCCTCATAATGTTAATAAACATCTGACTACAGTTACCTGAGATGTAGCTGTTTTAATAAAAGCCCTGCAAATCCATATTTCTGTGTGTATTTTGCATCCATCAAGCCCCCTCCAGCCTGCCTACTCACCCTGCCTACACACACACACACTCACTCACTCACACACACACACACACACACACACACACACACACACACACACACACACACACTAACACAAACATGTAGTGGTTCTGCACAGGTGACTCACTCCGATTTTAATTTTAACAGAAACAATATCAAGGAGATACTTCAAAAGAACTTTTTTAAAAGGACCTCTTCAATAGAAATAACGAGCGTGTATTGTTTGTATGTTCCACCGTACGCTTTCATTAAGTAGTGCACAGTCATGTATCAAAGATATTTATATCCCGCTTGACTTCTGAGATGGACAGAATAGTAGGCTGGAACGAAAATCACCACCAAAATGTGAGGGCATGAGGTAAGAGGATGTAAAAGTAGGAGGTTGTTTAGATCAGTGGTTCTGATTGTCTTATTATAAAGACAATAACGACGTATAAACAAAGTCTCATGGTAATAACATCCACTGATCTCTAAAGATTTAATGGTTTGGAGCGTTTCTATAGACATATGTGGTCTACAGTCCTAATGACTCTATAATCCATCCATTCATTATCTTCTGCTTTGTCCTATTCTAGGGTCCCAGGGGCTCTCCATGCCCATCCAGGGGAGGGTGTTATGAGGGCTGGGCAGGCAATTTACCTTGAATCCATGTTTTTGGACTGTGTTAGAGCTGGTGAGCCCAGAAGAAGCCCATGCAAACATGAGGAGAACATGGAGGCTTCACCCAGATCAGGTTTCCAAAGTGAATGTTCTAGCCATGACACCACCATCACTGTATAACCGTTTCTCCCAAATAAAAATACAAGTTCTCTATGATAAAAGTGAAAAACTGTGATTTATTTTCCCTAGTAACTCCTACAGGCACTTAAATTGACTTTGAAAAGAGAATCTGGGAAACAAGACCTCACTGTGAAGCACTTGGCAGTTGCAGGCTTTCTCAGCACTGGGGATCCAGGTTCGAATCCTGGATCTGGGCGGAGGTTGCAAGTTCTCCATGGAATGTGTCTATATGGGTTTACCCTGGTTTCTCCAGTTTCCTCCCAAAGTCAAAAATCATGGATTTAAGGAGAATTGATTGCTTCAAATTGCCCCTATATAGTGTGTATGCCCAGCAATGCTCCTCCTATTAATGAACTGAGCATGATCCACCACCCAAATAACACCTACAAGATGTGTATATACCATGTTTCCGATTTCCGGTCCCACAAAGTACTATAGCTAAAGTGCACATAACCCCAGTTGTTGCCTACCGTTCCTGCTCGTGTGCTCACTTCACTCAGAGCGTGTTTATGAGTATTTAAAACCAATTATTTTAACACCAGGGTGGCTTAGTGGTTGGCATGTTCTCCTCTCAGCGCTGTGGATTCTCGGTTTAAATCCCAACCTGGGTGGAGTTTCCATGTTGTCCACATGGGTTTCCTCCGGGTTCTCCGGTTTCCTCCCACAGTCCAAAAACATGGATCAAGGTCAATTAAATTCTCCAAATTGCCCAATATAGAGTGTGTTTGAGTGAGTGAGTGTGTGCCCAGCGATAGATTGGCGCCCTGTTCTGGGTGTATTTGCCCGGCGCCCGAAACATTCTCAACTGGATGGACATGAGTAACCCCACACAACCCTAACAGAGGATAAAGAGGAAGACAATGGATGGATGGACGGGTATTTTAACAACAGGCAGAAATTCAACGCCCTATTAATCGCCGATAAGCATCCGTATACAGAATATCTTCGTGCTCCCTACGCAC
This sequence comes from Corydoras sp. C115, assembly GCA_019802505.1. Classification (NCBI taxonomy): domain Eukaryota; kingdom Metazoa; phylum Chordata; class Actinopteri; order Siluriformes; family Callichthyidae; genus Corydoras; species Corydoras sp. C115. Next base: position 178,162 of record JAFMOC010000273.1, read on the forward strand.
TTGAAATACACGCGAATCAACACAGTTGCGTTAGGCTCCCTATGTAGTGCACTTCAGATTAAATCGGGCACCGTTTAGAACGCGGGGGCCGTTTCCAAGCGACCCGACCAAACTTTCCCACTTCTATCAAGCAATTTAATGCCTACAAATAGCAAAATGGAGTTTTATACAAACAAAAACGACTCTAAACCACTTGCAACACTGTCCGTGTTCAGCTTTATACCCCCGAGACGAACCGAACCCAAAGAACTGCGATATTTCAACACGAACCCCAAGGTACTCCAGAGGTGGTTTCCATCCGGTGCACCGTTAGCCGTCGTTTTCGGATATAAATGATCGGTTTCACTTTTTAATCTAAATTTAAGGGACCAGAAGTTTCTTCATACGACTGTGTGCATCGACGGGCTGAAGGCTACGATGAGAAATTGCACCGTGACGACCGACTGCACGCCAAAAACCGCGGATTGGACATTTTCACTGAGGTAAAAGTCATTCACACTGTTACGTCCAACGCAATGACGTCACAATCAGGGACCTGACAACACTTAGAAATTGAATAAAGTTTGTAAAACGTACATTTCAAAGTATTTTCATTCTTCAGACTTTTAAGTGTTTAAATGTTAATTATGGTGTGTTATGGAGTGTTAATGCTATTTTTTAGAAAACCGTGGATTAGTTGTTGGCATGTTCTCATACATTTACATAGTTGTTGGCATGTTCTCCTCTCAGCTCTAGGAATTCCCGGTTCGAATCCCAATTTGGGTAGCGTTTCCATGTTCTCCCCGTGTCCACGTGGGTTTCGTCGGGGTTCTCCGGTTTCCTCCCACAGTCCAGAAACATGGATCAAGGTCAATTGAATTCTCCAAATTGCCCCATATAGAGTGTGTCTGTGTGAGTGAGTGTGTGCCCAGCGATAGATTGCCCCCCTGTCCTGGGTGAATCTGCCCAGCGCCCAAAATGTTCTCCCCTGGTGGGCATGGGGAACCTCGCGACCCTAGTAGAGGATGCAGCGGAAGATGATGGATGGATAGATGTTTGTTCGCAGGAGGGATTAGACTGTTTAGCTATTAAAACATTTTCTAATTAGCTCTTACTGTCACCCATCCATCCATTATCTTCCGCTTTATCCTCTATTAGGGTCGCGGGGGGGGGGGGGGGGGTTCTCCATGCCCATCCAGGGGAGAACGTCTCGGGTGCTGGGCAAATACACCCAGGCCACGCCAATCTATCACTGGACACACACTCACTCACATACTCTATATGGGGCAATCTGGAGAACTCAAATGACCTTGATCCAATGTTTTTGGACTGTGGGAGGAAACCAGGAGGAAACCCACGCGGACACGGGGAGATCATGGAAACTCCACCCAGATGGGGATTCGAACTGGGAATCCCTAGTGCTGAGAGGAGAACATGCTAACCACTAAGCCACTGTGCCGTCCTCTTACTGTTACCATTTCTATATATTTTTTCAGGAGCGCTCCAGGCCCATCCCCGTGCGCTCGTCGTCTGAGTACGGCCGCCGCGAGGCCCCAGCGCTGTACCAGCCCAGTCATCAGTTCAGCCGTGTTGAATGTGTGCGCTCAGAGTTTTACAGGAGAAATGGAATCAGCACCACTATGTGACAAAGCCACGGTTCTGTGCATCCATTCTGAACAGGAACTCAACAGAACGGTGGAAGACGTCGATACAGTACCTGATTCTGAACATTAAAGTAAACTGACCTGATAAAAACACACCGGTAGGGTTGTTATTTGTAGTTCTAGCTGGTGACTTTGGCTTGTTCTCCCTTGCACCAATCACATTTTCGCACACTGTTCAAAAACATAGGGTGGCTTAATGGTGAGCACGTTGGCCTCTCAGCACCAGAGATTCCGGTTTGAATCCCCATCTGGGTGGAGTTCCATGTTCTCCCCGTGTCCGCGTGGGTTTCCTCCGGGTTCTCCGGTTTTCTCCCACAGTCCAAAAACGCCGATCAAGGTCAATTGAATTCTCCAAATTGTCCCATATAGAGTGTGTCTGTGTGAGTGAGTGTGTGTCCAGCGATAGATTGGCGCCCTGTCCTGGGTGTATCTGCCCAGCGCCCGAGACGTTCTCCCCTGGATGGGCATGTGGAACCCCCCCCCGACCCTAATAGAGGATAAAGCGGAAGATAATGGATGGATGTTCAAAAAGATCCCTTTAAATAAAATCAGAATCCTGATCTGGATGGCGTTTCCATGTTCTCCCCGTGTCCGTGGATTTAAAAAACATGGATTCAAATAATGCCTGATGTGTTGTTTTGTAACCACACACACACACACACACAGGTGTATATAAAGCTAGAAAAGATAACCTCAAACATTTTTGGAAATATTTTCTATATAAATTCTTTAATGATTAAGAAAATGGCAGCAGCAAAACATAAAAAAAACTAAACGAAATCAAACAGTCACAAATGATCCCGTACTGAATTTACATTTCCGGTGCTGTTCACACACGCGGGGAGTCGTCCGCCCGTGACTCGTACATGCACCCTTGAGCTCTGTTCATACCGTCCAGCATGTAAAAAACGAAGCTCCGCTATTATTACAGGCTGAAACATGGTGCTGCGGAAACGTTCCTCGTGCTGGATGATCTGGAACGTGTGTATTTCGAAGCGGCGCAGCAGGCAGGAGATGATGGAGTTCAAGGCATTACGTTCCCCTGCGACAGGGATCGAGTCATCTCGGTGTGCACGAAGAAGGTCTTCAGGTCGCCTTTCCCCTTCACGTTGATGATCCCGCGACACGAGCACATGTAGCCCAGTGTCTGCAGCGTGCGACTGGTTTCCTCCGTCACCTGAGGACGTCGGTGAGACAGACCATGAGTTTAGTTTAAGACTTTAAAATGCATTCCTTCCACAGGAGCCACGGTTAAAGTCATGTACCTGGATTTTCCCGAGAACCCCCGTGCTCTCCATCCGGCTGGCCACATTCACGGTGTTCCCCCAGATGTCATACTGCGGCTTCTGAGCGCCGATTACTCCTGCGATTACAGGGCCGTGGTTTATTCCTGATGAACATCAAACACACGGCTCGTTCACACCAAGAAAGAGGGGTTACCACCCTGCACCCTAATCCCCTTTAATTAGAACCCAGAACATTGTGGCTTTGTTTAAAACAAGGCTTTTTATCCCCACCCTATTCATCCATCAGTCGCTGTACTGTGCCATGTTTCTACACTTGGGCAGCACATTCATTCATTCATTCATAATCATCCACTGTTATCCTCTATTATGGCCGCGGGGGGAGGGTTCAGGTGCTGGACAGATACACCCAGGACAGGGCGTCAATCCATTGCTGGGCACACTTACTCACTCACACATACACACTCTATATGGGGCAATTTCATTCATTCAATATCTCCCGCTTTATCCTCTATTAGGGTCGCGGTGGGGTTCCCCATGCCCATCCAGGGGAGAACGTCTCAGGCGCTGGGCAGATACACCCAGGACAGGGCGCCAATCCATCGCTGGGCACACACTCACTCTCACACACACACTCTATATGAGGCAATTTTGAGAATTCAATTGACTTGAGCCATGTTTTTGGACTGTGGGAGGAAACCGGAGAACACGGAAGAAACCCATGCGGACACGGGGAGAACATGGAAACTCCACCTAGATTGGGATTCGAACCGGGAATCCCTAGTGCTGAGAGGACGTGCTAACCAGCACAGTGGTGTAGTAATTAGCCCATCAGCCTCTCAGCGCTGGGGATCCACTTCGGATTCGAATCTGGGTGGAGTTTGCATGTTCTGTGTCGGCATGGGTTTCCTACCACATTCCAAAAAATATGGATTCAGGATGAATTGGCTGCTCTCAATTACCACATGGTGTGGTAGCTCAGTGGTTAGGACATTGGACTATCAATCTGAAGGTTGTGGGTTCAAATCCCAGGTCCACTGAAGTTACCAATGTGGCTCCCTGAGCAAGACCCTTAACCCTCATTACTCCTTATAAGTCGCTTTGGATAAAAGCGTCTGCTAAATGACAAAATGTAATGTAATCTAATGTAAATTGCCCCCATATAGTGTACGTATGAGTGAGTGTGTGTAGGCCCAGTGATGGATTGGCACCTTGTCCTGGGTGTATTTGACCAGCACTTAAGACAAACCTCCCTGGATGGACATAAGGACCCCTTCCATGACTCTAGTAGAGGTTAAATCATTAGATAATGAGATGAGATGAGTTTACTTTACATTTATTGCTCATTTTGCAGTTTGTACTTATCAAAGTAGTCCATCTGTCTCTCTGCATACTTTGTTAGTCCCAAATTTCTCAGTTCTCCAATAGTCAGGACCATCACAATGCTACTGTTTGGGTGGAGGATGATCGCTGGCACGGTGGCTTAGTGGTTGGCATGTTCTCCTCTCAGCGCTAGGGATTCCTGGTTCAAATCCCCATCTGGGTGGAGTCTCCATGTTCTCCCCATGTCCGCGTGGGTTTCCTCCGGGTTCTCCGGTTTCCTCCCACAGTCCACAGTCAAGTCAATTGAATTCTCCAAATTGCCCCATATAGAGTGTGTCTGTGTGAGTGAGTGTGTGCCCGGCGATGGATTGACGCCCTGTCCCGAGTGTATCTGCCCAGCGCCCGAGACGTTCTCCTCTGGATGGGCATGGGGAACCCCACTGCGACTCTACTAGAGGATAAAGTGGGAGATAATGGATGGATGGATGATCGTTGTGACCCTACAGTGATGTGCTGGTGCACATGGATCAGACACAGCAGTGCTGCTGGAGTTCTTCATTTCCTATACTTTTTCCTTAACAGTCAGGACCACAGATCTGGTAGCATCTGGATGGTGGAAGATTCTCAGCACTGCAGTGACCGGTGTGGCGGTGGTGTTTTTGTGCTGTGGTAATCTGTGCACTTTGTTAGATGCATCCACCTTATATAAGATTCTGTCTACAGTGCACTACCACCATAGAGTATCACATGGAGTATCACATGGAGTATCACATGGAGTATCATATGGACTGCATTGTGGGATTAGAGACCTGCAGAGTGCATCCACATGGCGAGTGGAGCCAATGAATATAGAAACAAGACGCCAAACCTAATAAAGTGGTCTATACCTGCATTATGATGAGCAGTGATTTCCATGTACTCACCCACACGCAGTTTAAAGTCATTGAAGGAATGTTTGTTAATGAGGTCGAGTTTCCCAACGAGAGCAAAAGCAAATTCGACCAGGGTGCCGATGTGCATGTACTGCCGGTCATGATCCTGATGGATGAAAGCAAATATCTGTTCAGCTTAATAAGAAATTAACATTCGCTGAGCACCTGAGTGCTTACAAATAAGACCCACGGACCCAACAAGAGGATCTAATGTGAGGAAAAATTGCAACTGGAGACGGTTTTGTTGATGCATCTGCAACAGAATGGTTCTCTTACTCCAAAGATCGTGAGCATCAGGATGATTAATTAATCCCTGCCGCACCTCTGCCTAATTGTTTTGGCACTGCAGTGAAGCTAACTTGGAGAACCAAGTTGTCAGTGCTGGGACATTGCGTCGTGATCCTTCTCGTTATACATACCTCTATGGGTTAAGAGCGGGGCGGCACGGTGGCTTCGAATCCCCATCTGGGTGGAGTTGCCATGTTCTCCCGGTGTCCGCGTGGGTTTCCTCCGGGTTCTCCGGGTTTCCTCCCACAGTCCAAAAACATGGATCAAGTCAATTGAGTTCTCCAAATTGCCCCATATAGAGTGTGTCTGTGTGAGTGAGTGAGTGAGTGTGTGCCCAGTGATAGATTGCCCCCCCTGTCCTGGGTGTATCTGCCCAGCGCCCGAGACGTTCTCCCCTGGATGGGCATGGGGAACCCCCTCGCGACCCTAATAGAGAATAAAGCGGAAGATAATGGATGGATGGGGGCACTGCTGGGATAAGACACAATATGGCGCAGTTAAACACCTTGGGGATGTACTAAAATACATAATCATAATTTTAATATAATAAAATTTTTTGGATAAAAAGTCCGAAAGACAGGCGGCTGACAGACAGGTGGTTTAGTGGTTAGCATGTTCGCCTCTCAGCGCCATATAGAGTGTGTGTGTGAGTGAGTGTGTGCGCAGTGATAGATTGCCCCCCTGTCCTGGGTGTATCTGCCCAGTGCCCGAGACGTTCTCCCCTGGATGGGCATGGGGAACCCCACCGCGACCCTAGTAGAGTAATGTTGTCTCAGTATGTATTTGGAATATTTGCTTAGGTTCTAATGATGTTCTATAACTCTGTCTTTTGATGCTTATAAAGATAAGCAGAGTAAAGAGGGCCAAACCTTCAGCACCAAGGACAGCGGCATAAAAAAAACACTTACATAAGCTTTTTTCAAACAATCACTTTGACTTTTTAAAATACAGACATAACGGAGCTGAGGCATTATAAAAATGATGCTGTAGGTGGTTAGTACATTTTCACACCAAGAAGGTCCTGGGTTCGAGTTGCGGTCTGTTCTATGTGGGTTTTTATCTTTGCATGTACGAAAGTGCATTTGCACCCAAAAAAATGAACAATGTAACGCTGACCTGTGCGTAATCCTGTCCAGGAGGGATGTTCAGACCGGTCGCAGCCATGTAGGTGCTACCAATGGTCTTTATCTTCTCCACACCACTGAATTTGGGTTTGGACAGTAACTGGAAATCCAAAAATGGGAAGCAATCAGCACAAAAACATCGAAAGAAAACCTCTCTCAGCTCTAAAGATGCCGTCAGAGCGTGAACGCAGTGATGGAACGTTTATTTTCGGGGAGATGAGCATCGTTTCAAGCTTCATGGACTAAAGAACACGAGAGACGCGACGAGACCCTGAAGAAAAAGCTGAATCTTTTATAAATGAGGGCAGCATGGTGGCTTAGTGGTTAGCATGTTCTCCTCTCGGCGCTAGGGTTTCCCGCTTCGAATCCCAATCTGGGTGGAGTTTCCATGTTCTCCCCGTGTCTGTGTGGGTTTCCTCCGGGTTCTCTGGTTTCCTCCCACAGTCCAAAAACATGGATCAAGGTCAATTGAATTCTCCAAATTGCCCCATACAGAGTGTGTCTGTGTGTGTGGGTGAGTGGGTGTGTGCCCAGCGATAAATTGGTGCCCTGTCCTGGGTGTATCTGCCCAGCGCCCGAAACGTTCTCCCCTGGATGGGCATGGAGAACCCCCCACCCTAATAGAGGATAAAGCGGTAGATAATGGATGGATGGATGTTATAAATGATACATATATATATATATATATATATATATATATATGTAAGCTCCTCTCACCATATAGAGCACGTTGTAGTTGTAGAATCTGAACACCGAGCTAGGTGGTGAGTTTGGTATGTTCTCCCTTGCTCAGCTCACATTCTCTTATACTGTCCAATAATCTATTTAAATAAATAAATTAAAACAATAAACCCTGGACGGCATAGTGGCTTAGTGGTTAGCATGTTCTCTTCTCGGCACTAGGGATTCCCGGTGGGTTTCCTCCGGTTCTCCAGTTTCCTCCCACAGTCCAAAAACATAGATTAAGGTCAGATGAATTCTCCAAATTGCCCCATATAGAGTGTGTCTGAGTGAGTGTGTCTCCCGGGATAGACTGCCCCCCTGTCCTGGGTGTATCTGCCCAGAGCCCGAAATGTTCTCCCCTGGATGGGCATGGGGAACCCCCCCGCGACCCTAATAGAGGGTAAAGCGGAATATAATGGATGTAATATAATGTAATATAATGTATCTCGCACTGAGATTCTAGGTTCGAATCCGGATCCTGATCCGAATCTGATCCTGATCTGTGGATATTCTCCCCGTGTCCGCATGGGTTTCCTCCGGGTTCTCCGGTTTCCTCCCACAGACCGAAAACATGGTTTCAAGGTGAACTGGACACTCTGAATTGCCTCAGCAAATCATACCTGCACTGCAGGGTCCTGATTTTAAGTTAATATAACAACCAATTACAGAACAGTTTCCGCTTTTTAACACTTTCAGTGAGTCTGAGAGGATCTACAGTTGTGATCAAATTTATTCAACCCCCAATGCTGCGAAGGGTTTTATGGAATTCAGTGCACATTTGTAATTGTGTTCATAATGAAATCTTACAAGGACTTGTTAAAGAACTAAATGCAACTAAGATAGCATCAATTGTTTTTGTCATAAAGTATTAAATGGCCTTTTTGTGATTTCTTCATTGACACAATTATTCAACCCCACAACTACCACTCATAAGAAACAGAGGTTCATTCCAGTGTTTTCAATCAGGTATTGAAAACACCTGTGGATGTCAACGAGCAGCAATCAAGCATGATAAGCACCAATTAGGCAGATTTAAAAGGACTGTGATACTCAGCTCCTTCTAGACATCTACTGGTGTGTTTACAAGCATGGTGAAGGCAAGAGAATGGTCCCAGAAGACAAGAGAAATGTTATTGCTCTTCACCCAATGGATATAAAAAGATTGCGAAGTTGTTAAATATTCCAAGAGACACTATCGGAAGTATCATTCGCAAGTTCAAGTTAAAGGGCACAGTGGAAACGTTACCTGGTCGTGGCAGAAAGAAGATCCTGACCGCGACTGCTGTGCGCTACCTGAAGCGTAATGTGGAGAAAAATCCCCGCGTGACTGCTAAGGAACTGAAAAAAGACCTGTCAGATGTGGGCACTGAAGTTTCAGCTCAGACAATAAGGCGTGCACTGCATAACTAAGACCTCCATGCTAGAACTCCCAGGCGCACCCCCTTGCTGACTCCAAAGAACAAGAAAAGTCGACTGCAGTATGCCAAAAGTCATGTGGACAAGCCACAAAGGTTTTGGGACAGTGTACTGTGTCAGATGAAACTAAATTAGAACTGTTTGGGACAATGGACCCGCTATGTTTGGAGGAGGAAGAACCAGGCTTATGAAACAAAAGAACACCTTGCCTACTGTGAAGCATGGCGGGGGGTCAATTATGCTTTGGGGCTGTTTTGCTTCTAATGGTACAGGAAAGCTTCAACGTGTGCAGGGTACCATGAATTCCCTTCAGTACCAGGAGATCTTGGAGGAAAATGTGATGGAGTCAGTCACAAACCTGCGGCTTGGGAGACGTTGGACCTTCCAACAGGACAATGATCCGAAGCACACATCCAAGTCCACTAGAGCATGGTTGAACATGAAAGGCTGGAACATTCTAGAGTGGCCATCGCAATCACCAGACTTAAATCCAATTGAGAACCTCTGGTGGGACCTAAAGAAGGCAGTTGCAACTAAGAATGTGACTGAACTGAGGCTTTTGCCCATGAAGAATGGGCTAAGATACCCATAGGTCGCTGCAAGACACTTGTGTCAGCTATGCTTCACGCTTGAAAGCTGTCATAACTGGAAAAGGATGTTGTACTAAGTACTAAAAAATAATGTCACTAGGGGGTTGAATAAAACTGATAATGATGTGAGCACAGTAAAGACATTTGTGGTTATTCCATCATAAATATTATGTTATATTTGTCTAATTTATAAGTGCCTCTTTGATATAATTGTAAATAAGATGACTGAAATGATCCAAATCAATGTCAAACTGGCCAAAACACTTTATTTCAGTGGGGGTTGAATAAATTTGATCACAACTGTAAGAGTTTCTGCGAGTCTAAAAATGACTTTTAAGCATATGAAATAAATAATGGAATATAATAACCCTTCATTTCAAACTCTTAGACTTCCAGCTTGCAAAGCTGCATGCCTTCAAGAGTTTAGAACACTGAGACTGTGAGGAAAAAAACTATTTATGGAAAAATAAAAGTCCATTTCCATGGTTACGGCATTTTGTTCAGGTATAGTGTATAATGCAGCTGCATGGAACTAAGTTGGTGGTAGAAGCCAGTCGTATTAATGGCACGAGGTTTGTGAGATTACTGATGACTGGATTCTTTTTTTAAGAATACAGACTGTATTCTGTCTACTTTTAAATCACTTCTTAAAACCCATCTGTTTTGGATCGCTTTTAACCTCTAATCTAATTTAATTAAATTTAGTATTTTTTTTCTGTTTTTGATTTTTAATTTTGCTTCTCTTCTTATATAACTGCATTAATGTTTAATATGCCTTGTGTGTTTTAATGATATACTGCTTTATTTGTTTTTGTAAAGCGTCATTGAGGTCCCTAAAAGCGCTATATAAATAAAATGTATTTTTATTATTTTTATTTTTTTTTGCAGGGCAGCACGGTGCTTAGTGGTTAGCATGTTCTCCTCTCAGTGCTAAGGATTCCCGGTTCGAATCCCAATCTGGGTGGAGTTTCTATGTTCTCCCCGTGTCTGCGTGGGTTTCCTCCGGGTTCTCCGGTTTCCTCCCACAGTCCAAAAACATGGATCAAGGTCAATTGAATTCTCCAAATTGCCCCATATAGAGTGTGTCTGTGTGAGTGAGTGTGTGCCCAGTGATAGATTGGTGCCCTGTCCTGGGTGTATTTGCCCAGCGCCCAAAACGTTCTCACCTGGATGGGCATGGGGAACCCATGGGGAACCCCCCGCAACCCTAATAGAGGATAAAGCTGAAGATAATGAATGGATGGATGGAATTTTTTTTGCAACATTCAAGAGAAACAAAGCAGTTCAACGATCAGGGGGTTCAACATGTACCTCATCGAAATCAGCAATGATCTCATTGAGGAGCCTGAGGCACTCCAGTCCCTCTTTGTTTACGTCGGACTCGGTGTAGAATTCCTTAAAGTCGGGTATAGAGGCGAACATGACGCACACCAGCTCGTACGATTGGTGGTAGAGGTCCTGTGAATATTAAGGCACATAACGATTCACACAAACCTCTGTATAAGTATGAAATGATTCATTCAAATGTTTCTATGTCATGTAACACATATAAGTATGCAGACGCCCTCCATCATTTAATTTAATTAATACCACATAACAGGGTGGCAAGGTGGCTTAGTGGTTGGCATGTTGTCCTCTCAGCGCTGGGGATTCCCGGTTTGAATCCTAATCTAGATGGAGTTTCCATGTTCTCCCTGTGTCCGCGTGAATTTCCTCCGGGTTCTCCGGTTTGCTCCCACAGTCCAAAAACATGGATTAAGGTCGATTGAATTCTCCAAATTGCCCCATATAGAGTGTGTGTGAGTGAGTGAGTGTGTATCCAGTGATAGATTGGCATCCTGTCCTGGGTGTATTTGCCCAGTGCCCAAAATGTTCTCCCCTGGATGTGCATTGGGAACCCCCCTGCGACCCTAGTAGAGATTTTCATAGCTCTCGTACCGGAATCGGGGCTACCCCCAACCTCATGTCCCAGCACCGAGTCCATGGCACCATGAGCGTAAATACTCTGGGGACTAGACTATAAAAAAGGTGAGACACCTTAATGGCGGCTCCGCAAGAACCATCTATTAACTGGTTCCAGTTGCCCAACCCTGCCTGATGTAATGATGAGCATCCTCACCTCATTCTTCCAGTTCCGTGCCAGGAAGTGCTCGGCCACGTGGGCCGGAAGAACGTTCTCCAGCAGCACGCGGTTCAGGTTCTCCATGGTCTCGATCTCTTCGCATTCCCGTTTGAACTTGTTCCTCCAGAGGAAGTCTAACCTACAGTAATATTCATTCTGTTACAAAAGGACACAGAGGTAAAGAGATGCAGACATCTTATCACCTTGTGTGGAGCAGAGAGTCAGACATATGTACAGACATTCTATAAGCACATGAGCACGAGACGTCCATTCCCATCAGATCCGCGAAGACGGGAGAGAACAAAGAACAGTCAGAAGGGCTTGGGAGTTGAAGATAAGTTTAGTGGAAATAGGGTTAGATTGTGATGTCATGAAATCTCCTGCGGTAGTAATGTGCAGGCGTATGAATAGTTTGAGGGTTAGGGGGAATAGGGTAAGGGTTAGATTGTGATGTCATAGGGTTAGGGTTAGATTGTGATGTCATAAAATCTTAGATAGGAGTAATGTGCAGGTGTCTGAATAGTTTGAGGGTTGGGGAAATAAAGTTAGGGTTAGATTGTGATGTCATAAAATCTGCAGGAGTAATGTACAGATGTCTTAATACTTTGGGGTTTACAGGGGGAAGAGGGTTAGAGATAGATTGTGATGTCATAAAATCTAATATAGGAGTAATGTACAGGTGTCTTAATACTTTGGGGTTTAGGGGAATAGGGTTAGGGTTAGATTGTGATGTCATAAAATCTCCTGCAGGAGTAATGTGCAGGCATCTGAATACTTTAGGGGTTAGGGTTAGATTGTTATGTCATAAAATCTAATATAGGAGTAATGTACAGGTGTCTGAACAGTTTGAGGGTTGGGGAAATAACGTTAGGGTTAGATTGTGATGTCATAGAGTTAGGGTTAGATTGTGATGTCATAAAATCTGCAGGAGTATTGTACAGGTGTCTTAATACTTTGGGGTTTAGGGGGAATAGGGTTAGAGATAGATTGTGATGTCATAAAATCTAATATAGGAGCAATGTGTAGGTGTCTAAATACTTTGGTGTTTAGGGGAATAGGGTTAGGGTTAGATTGTGATGTCATAAAATCTCCTGCAGGCGTCTGAATACTTTAGGAGTTAGAGTTAGATTGTGATGTCCTAAAATCTAATATAGGAGTAATGTACAGGTGTCTGAATAGTTTGAGGTTTAGGGGAATAGGGTTAGGGTTAGATTGTCCATCCATTATCTTCCGCTTCATCCTCTATTAGGGTCGCGGGGGTGTTCCCCATGCCAATCCAGGGGAGAACGTTTCGGGCGCTGGGCAGATACACCCAGGACAGGGCGCCAATCGATCGCTGGGCACACACACTCACACACACACACTCTATATGGGGCAATTTTGAGAACTCAATTGACCTTGATCCGGAGAACGTTTCGGGCGCTGGGCAGAGACACCCAGGACAGGGGGGCAATCTATCACTGGGCACAAACTCACTCACACAGACACACTCTATATGGGGCAATTTGGTGAATTCCATTGACTTGATCCATGTTTTTGGACTGTGGGAGGAAACCGGAGAACCCGGAGGAAACCCACGCGGACACGGGGAGAACATGGAAACTCTGCGCTGATGGGGATTCAAACCAGGAATCCCTAATGCTGAGAGGAAAACATGCTAAACCACTAAGCCACCGTGCTGCCCAGGGTTAGATTGTGATGTCATAAAATCTAATATAGGTGTAATGTGCAGGTGTCATAATACTTTGAGGGTTAGGGGGAATAGAGTTAGAGTTAGATTGTGATGTCATATAATCTTTTGCAGGAATAACGTCTAGGCGTCTTAATACTTTGGACATTTTATTCTTCGTGCCGACGAAACCCCGAAACACCTCACCTTGTTGTTTACGCCGTGAAAACATGCGAAACCCACCTGCCTCGCCAGCACCAGCAGCGTGATGAAGAAAATGAAGAGTGAAACAGAACCCATCGTCTTCAGATCCTTCAGAACACCCGGCCTGGCAAACGCAAGAGAGGAGAATTGAGAGAACAGAAAGTGCGAGGGGGGGGATGTAAGGTAATCTTTATTCATGCAGCCTCGGTGTGGAGAGAGCGGGATCTTTTCATCTGTGCCTCGGGAGGCAGTGAGAGGTTGGAAATCCGCTCCTCGGGGATTTAATGTCAGAATGTCAAATCCTCTTACAAGCCATCTGATAAATGTGAGACATCAGGACAAACAACGCCGAAGGAAGACGGTGATGCAAGAGCTTTCTTTGTCTTCTGGAAAGATTTTCAGCTCTGGTTCTAAAAAATCCTTTTATTTCAGATGTATTAACCTTTACTTAGACATGTCAGCGAGACATTTCAGACTTTTATTTTGACATTTATTTGGTAATTACCTCATGTGTGTTCATTCCGCTCTTTTAATAGACCCCTAAAGATCAGCCGCGCATCATTCCATCGTCCTCATTAAACCCATGTTGGGTCTTTGGGTCTAAGCAGGATTTGCAATGACAAAAATGAATTGGGTTTTCAAAATCACGGGGTTTTCACCTCTATCACATTTTAAGGTGAACAAGTATCATCAGAGGCGGCACGGCGGCTTAGTGGTTGGTTGGAGTTTCCATGTTCTCCCTGTGTCCGCGTGGGTTTCCTCCGGGTTCTCCAAAAACATGTATTCTCCAAATTGCCCCATATAGTGTGTCTGTGTGAGTGAGTGTGTGCCCAGTGGTAGATTGGCATCCTGTCCTGGGTGTGTCTTCCCAGCGCCCGAAACGTTCTCCCCTGGATGGGCATGGGGAAATCCCCCCCCCCCCCCGACCCTAATAGAGGATAAAGGGATTCAAAACCGGGGCCCTTCAGGTCACGGAGGCTGCTTCCTTAACCACAAACCTACAACTGCCGTCTTTATTTGCAATCATATGTGACCTAACGTAAAATTGACAATGATGCTGGGGGTTCCCCATGTCCATCCAGGGGAGAACGTATCAGGCGCTGGGCAGATACACCCAGGACAGGGCGCCAATCCATATAGGGGCAATTTACAGCAGCCAATTCACCTTAAATCCATGTTTGTGGACGACGGGAGGGAAAAACCACGTAGAGACGAGGAGAACATGGAAACTCCACCCAGATCTGGATTTGAACCTGGATCCCCAGTGCTCGCTGACTTGACTTATGACTCCTTGTGAAGAAAACCATCCATCCATTATCTTCTTCTTCATCCTCTACTAGGGTCGTAGTGGGGGGGTGTTCCCCATGCCCATCCAGGGGAGAACGTCTCGGGCGCTGGGCAGATACACCCAGGACAGGGCGCCAATCTATCGCTGGGCACACACTCACTCACACAAACACACTCTATATGGGGCAATTTGGAGAATTCAATTGACCTTGATCCATGTTTTTGGACTGTGGGAGGAAACGAGAGAACTTGGAGGAAACCCACGCAGACACGGGGAGAACATGGAAACTCCACCCAGAAGGGGATTTGAACCGGGAATCTGAGAGGAGAACATGCTAAACCACTAAGCCACCGTGCCGCCCTGATAAAAAACAACAAACCAAAAGTTGGTCTCTATGATGAAGCTGTATCTGCAGAGAACAAAGAGGAACCGAGGGAACCTGAAGATGGAAAGGCGGGAGTTTTCCAGGAGATGATCAGCTGCTCTGCTGTCAGTCATCTGGAAACGGATCGAACCCGAGCAATCCGCCGTAATCTTGTTACGCGCCTCCACCGCCGTCGCTCCTCAGGAATCGATGGAGCAGATTTTCTGTTTGCTTGCCCACCCCCTTCCCCCCTCAGCTCTGCTCCACGGTCCTCCCGACAGCCGGCTGTCTGACCTTAAAACCCATCCCACCACAACTGATCCGGGGTTCTTCAGACAAACCAAGCGTGCAACTGAGACAAATCCCCAGAGAACCACATTACAGGCTCCAAAGTATGTGGACAGCCAGATATCACACAAACACGACCTCCACAATTTATAATGTCACTGTTTATCCTTCCATGCAGCTTCATTAATATCCATCCTTCCATTATCTTCCGCTTTATCCTCTATTAGGGTCGTGGGGTGGGAGGGGGTTCCCCATGTCCATCCAGGGAGGAACGTGGGTACACCCAGGACAGGGCACCAATCTATTGCTGGGCACACACTCACTCACATACACACACTCAGTATGGGGCAATTTGGAGAACTCAATTAACTTGATACATGTTTTTGGACTGTGGGAGGAAACTGGAGAACCCGGAGGAGAACATGAAAACTCCACCCAGATTGGGATTCGAACTGGGAATCCCTAGCGTTCAGAGGAGAACATGCTAAGCACTAAGCCAACATGCCGCCCTCAAAAAGATCCTTTTAAATAAAACCCAATAAGCCCTTAAAAATATGATATATAGTATTATACTATCTATATGGTGAGCGATGATCGATGTTCGATGTTTTTGGACTGTGGAGGTAAACCGGAGAACCCGGAGGAAACCCACGCAGACACGGGGAGTACAAGTAAACTCCACCCAGATTGGGATTCGAACCAGGAATCCTTAGCGCTGAGAGGAGAACATGCTAACCACTAAGCCACCTACTTAATCATCTATCCATTATCTTCCGCTTTATCCTATATTAGGGTCGGGGGGGGGGGGGGGGGGGGGGGTTCCCCATGCCCATCCAGAGGAGAACGTTTCGGGCGCTGGGCAGATACACCCAGGGTGCCAATCGATCGCTGGGCACACACACACACACTCACACAGACACACTATATGGGGCAATTTTGAGAACTCAATTGACCTTGATCCATGTTTTTAGACTGTGGGAGGAAACCGGAGAACACGGAGGAAATCCATGCGGACACGGGGAGAACATGGAAACTCCACCCAGATTGGGACTTGAACTGGGAATCCCTAGCGCTGAGAGGAGAACATGCTAAACCACTAAGCCACTGTGCCGCCCTTTATTAATATTACTGACACTCAATGTTTTTGTTCAGGGGTGTGCAGGCATACCGGTTATAAGGCTGTGCTTTATAAAGGGCAGTACTGTACTCGTCCAGCACGGTGGCGTGAGTCTGCAAGATGATGAAGTTGTAGGTCACCACGGCAGCCATCATGATCAACATCTTCAGCTCGTAGTTGATCCTCAGGAACACGGAGCAGGACACCAGGCCGAGGATACAGCAGTAGATAAAGTACTGAAAAAGGAACAAGAACAGGTTCTGATGAGGGGAGGTTCTAAATTACTGCCCTCTTACTGCCCCACTATCCATATCAACATCCAAACGTATTTACAATGTCTATGTCTATAATGTCCATGTCCATCTCACAGTGCTGGGCATCCAGGTTGGAATCCCAATCTGGGTGGAGTTTCCATGTTCTCCATGTGTCCATGTGGGTTTCCTCCGGGTTCTCCGGTTTCATAGTCCACAAACATGGATTCAAGTTTAAATTATATAAATAAATTAAAATATAAATCAAATGGACGGCACTGTGGCTTAGTGGTTTAGTATGTTCTCCTCTCAGCACTAGGGAATCCCAGTTGGAATCTCAATCTGGGTGGAGTCTCCATGTTCTCCCCGTGGGTTTCCTCCGGGTTCTCCGGTTTCCTCCCACAGTCCAAAAACATGGATCAAGGTCAATTGAATTCTCCAAATTGCCCCATATAGAGTGTGTCTGTGTGAGTGAGTGTGAGCCCAGTGATAGATTTGCGCCCTGTTCTGGGTGTATCTGCCCAGCGCCCGAAACGTTCTACTCTGGATGGGCATGAGGAACCCTCCGCGACACTAGTCCAGGATAAAGGGGAAGATGATGGATGGATGGATAAATAAAATGCTGTAAATTGCCCCATGTGTCTGTAAGTGAGTCAATGTGTGCCCAGCAATAGATTGTGCTGGGTGTATCTGCCCAGCGCCCTAAACGTTCTCATCTGAATGGGCATGGAGAACATATATGAATATATATGAATAAATGTCTATGCATATCTATGATGTCCATTGATATATATATATATATATATATATATATATATATATATATATATATATATATATATATATATATATATATATTATATATATATATATTATATATATATATATATATATATATATATATATATATATATATATATATATATATATATATATATATATATATATATATATATAGTATATATATATATATATATAATATATATATATATATATATATATATATATAATATATATTATTATATATAATATTACATACACACACACATATATATATATATATATATATATATCATTATTTTTGCAGTTTACCTCTACTTTTAGGTTGAAACTCTGTAATTTTGAATCTTTTGCCAGTAAAATGTGTTATAAATGTATATAGATGATATCTGGATGAATAAATGACTTACAGGCAAGTAGAACTTATCCGAAGCCTGTGTGCTTTGTCCATACACACCGTGCACCGACTCGTTGGAAACGTTCGGCGTGGCTACGATAAACATTCTCTCTTCTTCTAAGAAGAACTGTGCACACGGAGAAGAACATTACCCAACAGCAACACTATGTTCACTCTGTGACCGTCACTCGTAGTCATTTCTGCTGATGCTCTACATTCTAAAACTCATGTTTGGGGTTTTGTTGGTTAATAAGACATTGGAGATAAAAAAAACATCTCCACTGCATGACACTGCCACCACCATGCTTTGCCGTGGGGACCTTGGTTTGCACTATACAAACTTTCCTCCCACAGTCCAAAAACATGGCTCTAGGTCAATTGAATTCTCCAGATTGCCCCATATAGAGTGTGTGTGAGTAAGTGTGTGCCCAGCGATAGATTGGCACCCTGTCCTGGGTCTATCTGCCCAGTGCCCGAGGCGTTCTCCCCTGGATGGGCATGGGGAACCCCCCCCCTAATAGAGGATAAAGCGGAAGATAATAGATGGATGGATGATGTAAAGTAGATTGAAAACTTTATTTGAGTAGCGAGTTGTAGGTTCGAATCCAAATATGGGCGGACTGTCGCTAAACGAAACGACGATATTGTAATTGGGAAAAAGTTTCTCAAATATTAATGTGACCGGATACCTCAGCATGGCCTGCTCGGGCCTATCCCGGCCCTTATTCAGTCAGTCAGACGTTCACTGAACAGCTGAAGGAGATGAGCTCTGATTAATAAAAAGGGTTTTTCTGGGTAACGGTCCAACGGCGACGCATGTGCAAAGTAACGAAATATCACAGTCAACCGGCAGCCAGATACCGCGGCACGGCGGCCGTCGCGACACTCACCATGTTGAAGACGGCCATGATGAGGATGAGCGCCGTGGTTGCCATAGTGAGGACGAGCCGGACGCAGGGCTTGTTGGCGCTGAGAGACGACGAACTCGGGAGGAGGGAGCAGGAGGTCACGCGACCCCATCGCTACAGCAACAAGGAAAAGGTGTCAAACTTTCACCCATGGCATTAACATCTCGTCTACGTGGCCGAAGGTCCCAGAGCGCCAGAGTTTAACATCCAGATTAATTCCGTGAGAGATTCGGTTCTATTTCTGCCAAAAGAATCTGCTCTAGTTTATGTATCTTGGGACGTGCCGGCCTTTCCTCTCCTTTTTAAGCATTCGGTGTTGTGTCATGTTCAACGGGCCACTGCTGAGCTGCACTGTGACCATCTGTTCGTGGCAGCATGCGCCGTGCTCTGTTACTGTACAACAAAACTCTGAAGGATCCAGCATTGAAGAAAAATAAAGAACGTCTCTGCACCTGGCATGTTTACGCCCTGAGCAACAAGTTCAAGCTTCAGGCAGAGCATGGATGGGATTCAGAAAAATCATAACCATAAATATTGCAGGGATATAAGGGACCTAGAGGGCGGCACGGTGGCTTAGTAGTTTAGCATGTTCTCCTCTCAGCGCTAGGGATTCCCGGTTCGAATCCCAATCTGAGTGGAGTTTCCATGTTCTCCACGTGTCCGCGTGGGTTTCCTCCGGGTTCTCCGGTTTCCTCCCACAGTCCAAAAACATGAAGTCAATTGAGTTCTCCAAATTGCCCCATATAGAGTGTGTCTGTGTGAGTGAGTGTGTGTCCAGCAATTGATTGGCCCCCTGTCTTGGGTGTATCTGCCCAGCGCCCGAAACGTTCTCCCCTGGATGGGCATTGGGAACCCCCCCGTGTGACCCTGGTAGTGGATAAAGCGGAAGACAATCAGTGGATAATACCACATAACGTTAAACGTACAGGAAACAAAGACAAAAGGATTGCCGGCTTAGTGGTTGGCATGTTCTCCTCTCAGCGCTGGGGATTCCCGGTTCGAATGCCAATCTGGGTGGAGTTTCCATGTTCTCCCCGTGTCCGCGTGGGTTTCCTCCGGGTTCTTCGGTTTCCTCCCACAGTCCAAAAACATGGATCAAGTCAATTGAGTTCTCCAAATTGCCCCATATAGAGTGTGTTTGTGTGAGTGAGTGTGTGCCCAGTGATAGATTGGCGCCCTGTCCTGGGTGTATCTGCCCAGCGCCCGAAACATTCTCCCTGGATGGGCATGAGGAACCCCCCCGCGACCCTAGTAGAGGATAAAGTGGAAGATAACGGATGGATGAATGATAAGGTGTCCATGAACGTGTGTTTTGTTAGCTGGATCCATCCTCTCAACCAGCGCTATCAGAGTGCCCATCCAGAGTGCCCATCCAGAGTGCCCATCCAGAGTGCCCATCCATCACTCTATGTTCCCTCTGGAGTAATTCTAGAATGTAAAATAGCTCCTCCAACGGTTTAAAAAAGTCAAGACCCAAAACTTAATACTTCTTAATATGGATGATAACGTAATAGATATAATAGCGTAAATAAATAACCCGCTGTTTTAACTCCACCACGGAGCTCCAGGAGAAACCCAGACGTATGAATACAAAGGGCCTGAGAGTTTTCAGGAGAAAATCAATTTGTTTTCCTTTTCGGTACCTCTCTGTGAAAATCTGAAAGGAGTTGTCCTTGAACACGATGTTTTATTTCTGCCGCAATTCAGAACGAAATGTGTCTGACCTTCATGGCCCTTATTCTCAAAGCACTATTATCACTAACAAGCTGCAGGTTTCCAATATGTTCAAACTCCGTGTTTATGGAGGCCCAAGGGGATTGGTACGATGAGAAAAGTGAGAGCAGCCAATACATCCAGGGGAAGAAATGTACCACACGTTGTTGCTCTGCTTGGAAAGGTTTGGGAAGGCCGTTCTTCTTTCTGCAGGCCTGTGCACAGGTCCCACCCTAGTCCTGCAAATCTGCCCCTATTGGGGAATTAAACAAGGTTCTTAACTATGAATTACCTTTGACTCCATGTTGACTCCTAAATCTCCATGTTCTCCCCGTGGGTTTCCTCCGGGTTCTCCGGTTTCGTCCCACAGTCCAAAAACATGGATCAAGGTCAATTGAATTCTCCAAATTGCCCCATATAGAGTATGTATGTATGTATGAGTGAGCGTGTGCCCAGTGATAGATTGCCCCCCCTGTCCTGGGTATATCTCCCCATCGCCCGAGATCTTCTCCCCTGGATGGGCATGGAGAACCCCCCGGGACCCTAATGTAGGATGAAGTGGAAGATAACGGATGGATGGATGGATGGACGTTCCGGCTGTTATTTGTAAGGACTGATGTAGATGTAATTGCAATTACATCGTGTAATTGCTGAAACTCACCAGTATGTGGCCGGCAAAGCAAATGATGAGGATGAGCGTCAACAGCAGGAAGGTCGTTCCAAAAGAAATGCCGAGCACAGTCGTTCTGTGGAACACACAGGCTTACCGTCACTCAGCTTTAATTATTATTATTATTACTATTTTTATTATTATTAAATTGACATTTATATATTAGACATTAGAATTTCGATCTAGGTGGAGTTTGCATGTTCCCCCCGTGTCCGCGTGGGTTTCCTCCGTGTTCTCCGTTTTCCTCCCACAGTCCAAAAACATGGATCAAGGTCAATTGAGTTCTCCAAATTGCCCCATATAGAGTGTGTCTGTGTGAGTGAGTGATGGATTGCCCCCCTGTCATGGGTGTATCTGCCCAGCGCCCGAACGTTCTCCCCTGGATGGGCATGGGGAACACCCCCCCCCCCCACGACCTTAGTAGAGGATAAAGCCGAAGATAATGGATGGATGGTTTTCTTCACAAAGAGTCACAAGTCCAGGCAGCGAGCACTGGGAATCCAGGTTCGAATCCTGATCTGGGTGGAGTTTCCATGTTCTCCTTGTCTCTATGTGGGTTGTCCTCCTGCAATCCAAAACATGGATTGTTTACAGAGCACATGGCACATGGAACACTTCCATTCCATCGTCTGCCGGCACCAGAGTGCAGTTTCCACCGCCGCTCCCACTAAAAGGAAGAGGTGGTGAAGAGCCACTAATCGCATTCCGAGTTTCCATGTTCTCCCCGTGTCCGCATGGGTTTCCTCCGGGTTCTCTGTTTCCTCCCACAGTCCAAAAACATGGATCAAGGTCAAATGAATTCTCCAAATTTGCCCATACAGAGTGTGTCTGAGTGACTGAGTGTGTGCCCAGTGATCGATTGGCGTCCTGTCCTGGGTGTATCTGCCCAGCACCCGAAATGTTCTCCCTAGGATGGGCATGGGGAACCCATGGATGGATGGATATTGGACATGTTAGTTGTGTGTAGTTTATTTTCAAAGTGTGTTTGAGGTATTCTGCTGGTCCAGTAATAATATAATAATACTCCTCGTCTTTCGTTCGGTCAGCCGTCCCTGCGGCTGGTGAACCGGCCTGGTGATGTCTAAGTGCAGCTTTAACATCGCTGGAGTGTCATGCTTCGTAATCCATCAAAGCATAAAGTGCATATAAAGAAAGTCAGGAAGTGCGGACACATTAAAGAGATAAAAATCGATGAGGGCGTCTCTCAGACGTCGGAGGTTGACCACGGCACGGTTAATTACAGCCACGACCCGCACATCGATTTCTCCTGCCGAACCCCCTACATCATTTCAGCTGTTTAATTCGCAGAATCCATATCTGCCTCGGTCCATTTGTCTTCATCACATGCTGATCTCTGTGTCTTCATACTTTAAGCCTTCCGATCGTGTAACACAAGGTGTTATTCAACGACCGCAATGGCGCCGCAAAGCCGGAGCGATGGAGTTAAAAGGGTACCGTGAGGTAAAGTACCTACTTGGGCAGAACTAACACTTGGATGATGAAGATGCAGAAAAAGATGAAGCAAGCACAGGTCACGTAGTACTTAAAGGCCGGTAACGTCGTTGCTCTGTACTGTGGATAGAAATAGAAACGGATGTGATGTCATTAGATTTTATCTAAAGCAAATTACATGTAGTGTAACGGTGGCTTAGTGGTTTAGCATGTTCTCCTCTCAGCGCTAGAGATTCCCGGTTCGAATCCCAATCTGGGTGGAGTTTCCATGTTCTCCCCGTCTCCATGTGGGTTTCCTCCGGGTTCTCCGGTTTCCTCCCACAGTCCCAAAAACATGGATCACGGTCAATTGAATTCTCCAAATTGCCCCATATAGAGTCTGTGTGTGAGTGAGTGTGTGCCCAGCGATAGATTGGCCCCCCCGTGAGCCTAATAGAGGATAAAGTGGAAGATAATGGAGGGATGGATGGACTTACAAGGTTCTCAAATCAGTTAGGATTAGAATACTTGATTGAGGTTTGCCATGTTGCCCCCTGGAGGGGGTTCAGGGTCTTGAAAGAACCTAATCCCAATTGCTCCCTGGGTGCTGTATACACGGTTGCCCACCGCTTCAGACACGTGTTCACTTCACTCAGTGTGTGTGTGTGTGTGTGTGTGTGTGTGTGTGTGTGTGTGTTAAACTGCACAAATTTTGTATTAGAACTACATAGAAAACCATAGAGGTCATTTTAAAAAATGCCATTTATTAAAGCTAATAAAAATCCTGCTTGTCAATTCATCACTAACACAACCCTAACAACTACACAACCTTGTCACAATGTCACAACCTTGACCTCGGAGGTCTATAAAGGTCTGCACAGGGTTCTGAACCTTTAAAAACAGTGCACGTCCTTATATTAGCCTAAACAAAGTAGCATGATGCATATAAGCGCAGTGTAAGGGTGTAGCGGGATTCACCGCCGTTGCCCTCTAGTGACAAAACGGTGTCAAATTCAACATTCTGGTACCAGTCTTATGAGGTCCTGCGGCCGCCATACTCATGTGCAAAGAGGGACAGCTTGCCCCGCCTTAAGAGCATAAGGAACGCCGCATACAATGTGCTTTATTGCTTTATAGTGGCTCCATAGAATTCCAGAGGGAACAATACAGAGGTGCTGCCACACTTCACCTCCACTAATCTGTAGCTCCTAATCAGAAGCCAAACGGGTTCCTGTTCTCTGTGGTTTCTGGTCATGTGATATCGTACAGGGCTATACTGCTGCTCGGGACAGAGCTATGTCCTGAGGACAGCGTGGAGATCATACCTCTTTCTCCAAAGTCTTGTTGTGGAAAAATAGAGAGATTCGCTGAATGTCCTCCGATTTCAGCCACTGTCTGACAAGAAGAGAAAAGAGGAGAGGGTGAACACTCACGTCCATTATCCACTTTATCTGCTCCACCCATTATATCCATCAGATTGTCATATTGTCAATCCACAATAAATGTATTCTCTAACCATCAGCGCCCTCACATGACCCCAATAGAGCAGGTACCATTTGGGTGGTGGCTAAATCTCAATGGTGCAGCGACATTGATGTGGTGGTGGTGGTGGTTAAAGGTGTTGTGTTAGTGTACGTTATTATAAATCAGTTTTTAACATCTCGGTGAATCTGCTGGATGCAAACAAACTATAGGTGGCGTCCTGCGAGCACTAATGATGGATTAGAGGATGACGAACACACTGTGCAGGTAGAACCATGATGCAGATATATCTTGATAGGTGTAGTATACCCTCTCATACCAGCCCCACACACACCACCACCATACCACGTCACTGTGTCAATGCAGTGCAGGGTATCATCCACCACCCAAAATAGGGCTTTATGGTGGTTTATAGTGGTTCTGTTGCGGTGAAGACTAAGAGGGTGTAGTACATGGAGAAACAGATGGACTACAGACTGTAAGTGTAGAACTACAACGTCTAGCAGCGGTACGTTTTTTAAATACAGTCAGAGAAGACAGTATTACAGCTACGTACTTTTGTGCATTGATGCCGTCTATGGTGCGAATCATTCTCTCATTCAGCTCCTCTTCAAATCGCTTTTTCTGAGATTTTGTTCTACAGAATAATACAAATATTAATAATAACCAGTTTATAAAATACAGACCTGAACTTTTTCTTATTAAGGCTCAAAAAAAAAACAGACCTTTCAGAGAGTCCATGGAAATGGAACTGCCCCATGGGGACGTCCTGAGAAGAAAGAAAATGAAAAAGAAAATGAATTCAGAATCATTTTTTGGCCAGATTCCAATTCACCAGATGTCTGACAAAGACTCTGTTATATATATATATATATATATATGACCTAATTTGTATTGCTTGTGTTGGTGGGGGTCAATTGAATTCTCCAAATTGCCCCATATAATGTGCCCAGTGATAGATTGCCCCCCTGTCCTGGGTGTATCTGCCCAGCGCCCAAGACGTTCTCCCCTGGATGGGGAGACCCTAATAGAGGATACAGCGGAAGATAATGGATGGATGGATGAATGGATGTCCACAAACATCCCTTTAAATAAAATAGCTCCAAACACCTAAAAGGCCACCTCCACAAAATAATCCATGGTCCAGGTTCGAATCCCAATCTGGGTGGATTTTCCATGTTCTCCCTGCGCATGGGTTCTCCGGTTTCCTCCCACAGTCCAAAAACAAGGATTTAAGGTGAAATGGCTGGTTTAGATTGTTCTTATCTAAATTGCCCCTAGACCCCCCACAACCCTAGTAGAGGATTAAGAGGAAGATAATGAGATGAGATTAATGTCACTATCTGAAGCTACAGGATTTGCAGTGCTGCGCTGCTGCCACCCCACACACACACACACACACACACACACACACACACACACACACACACACACACACACACACACACACACTGACGGATTAACCTGTGTGTGAAAGACTGGATGTTTGTAATGAAGCAGATGTTGTCGTTAGTGTAGTGCACTGACGTTCTTTGTTCTGTAGCTGTTGGGCGTAGTAGCTCAGTGGTTAGGGTGTTGGGCTATCAATCTGAAGGTTGGGGGTTCAAATCCCAGGTCCACTGAAGTTACCAATGTGGGTCCTTGAGCAAGACCCTTAACCTTCATTGCTCCAGGGATGTTGTGATTAACCCTGTGCTCACCTTGAAAGTGCTTGGGATAAAAGCGTCTGCTAAATGACCAAATGTAATAATATGCTGACCTCAGCATCATCAGTGTCACTCTAATGTTAAGGGGGGAAGGGTAGCTAAGTGGTTAGGGTGTTGGGTTATCAATCTGAAGGTTGTGGGTTCAAATCCCAGGTCCACTGAAGTTACCAATGTGGGTCCTTGAGCAAGACCCTTAACCCTCATTGCTCCAGGGATGTTGTGATTAACCCTGTGCTCACCTTGTAAGTCGCTTTGGATAAAAGTGTCTGCTAAAATGACCAAATATATATAATATATATAAGCTGTAAATGCACTCACACGCGTGTTGATCTTGCCGTTCTCGTTGGTCATGCTGTCTCTGTGATGAAGGTTAGCAAAAGGCTTCGCTGCCCCCCACGACTCCAGGTACTGCGTCATCCTCACAGACGCCCTCATCTTCGGCCCATCGAGAACAGGGCGTGGACGGCAGTGCAGCTGCGGGCTCCGCCTCTCGCCCTGCGGGTTAGAATAGATCACACACACACACACACACACACACACACACACACACACAATTCAATTAATTAACTTAACTTTAAATCAACATTTAAACTGGCATGGTTTCAAAAAGCTCATTCAAATTTAGATGGATCAGGTGTGTGGGTTTGGACACGCCCCCTTCATGCTCCCTTCTCTTATAGATGGACTTAGTAGTTCTACAATTCCAGACTGTAGTCCATCTGTGTTCTTTGTTGTTGTTAGTCCCCTGTTGGTTCTCTGTTCTCTGTTGGTCAGGAGCATCACAGAACAGGTATCATTTGGGTGGTGGATTGTTTATTGTCGGTTCTGCAGTGACACTGATGTGCTGAGGGGGTTTTAGTGCAGCAGTGCTGCTGTAGATTCATTTCTCCACCTGGATTCAAGGTAAGATGGCCGCTCTAAATTGCCCCTACATAGATATACATATATAGATATATAGGGGCAATATAAATATATATAGATGGTTTTTTCTAGTTCCAGATATAAATTGCCCCCCTGTCCTGGGTGTATCTGCCCAGCGCCCGAAACGTTCTCCCCTGGATGGGCATGGGGAACCCCACCGCGACCCTAGTACAGGATAAAGCGGAAGACAATGTGTTCTTTGTTGTTGTTAGTCCCCTGTGGGTTCTCTGTTCTCTATTGGTCAGGAGCATCACAGAACAGGTATCATTTGGGTGGTGGATTGTTTATTGTCAGTTCTGCAGTTACACTGATGCGGTGAGGATGTTTTATTGCAGCAGTGCTGCTGTAGTTTCATTTCTCCACATCAGTGACACTGCTGGGATAGGACTAATGCCCTGACTTAATACTCCCTGCTCTGTGGTGGTATTATTGGGGTCCTGACCATTAGAACAGAGTAAAGGGGACATACACAGTATGTACTGTAGAACACAAACAGATGGACTACAATCTGGAATCTAGAACTACAATGTCCATCTTAACAGGAAGTGGAACTGAAAACATGGACAATAAGTGGACTAAAAAGGGGACGTGTCCACACTTTTAAGGTAAACTTGGTTCTTTCACATCCATGTATCTTATATGCGTTGGGGTGGCACGCTGGCTTAGTAGTTAGCATGTTCTCCTCTCAGCGCTAGGGATTCCCAGTTCGAATCCCAATCTGGGTGAAGTTTGCATGTTCTCCCCGTGTCCCCGTGGGTTTCCTCCGGGTTCTCCGGTTTCCTCCCACAGCCCAAAAACATGGATCAATGTCAAATGAATTCTCCAAATTGCCCCATATAGAGTGTGTCTGTGTGAGTGAGTGTGTGCTCAGTGATAGATTGACGTCCTGTCCTGGGTGTATCTGCCCAGCGCCCGAAACATTCTACCCTGGATGGGCATGGGGAACCCCGCCGCGACCCTAATAGAGGATAAACTGGAAGATAATGGATGGATGGATCTGATATGCGTTTGAAGTGAATAGAGGATGTGATTATAATAAAATAAAGACGATCATTGGTCATGTATGGATAGGTGCATAAAGCACCCTACATCTAGTGCCCATCAAAAGTAATTCCCATACAGTAAATCAACGCGGTCGGCTGTATTATTCTGGTGTTTATAAAATCCGTTTCACTGAACTCTAATGGAAATGAGTCGGTTTAGATGCAGCACAATGAAATCAGCAAAATCAATCTGAAGCGTAGTGCCCACGGCGGGTCAAGCAGACAAAACCTCCCGTCTTTTGATGCTGCCAAAAAAAACCTGAGCAGACCTGAAAAAGAATAGAGGGTGTTACATGTTGGCAAGCAAACTGAAGGCTGTGGGCAGAGAGAAAACAAACGCAGATCTGAGAGAGCTGGATCCCACGTCCTGCCAAGTTGGGCTTTAAATAGCCTCGAAGTAAACGTTCAGGGTTCACGGCTTCCGTTCACGGGATGATCTGCTGACCCGTGCTGATCCTGGGGGTGCTTACAACACAGGTATCTGGAGGGTCGGGGTGATCATAGGGGTCGGCATGGGCTTTCTTTATCATTTATGCAGAGTCCAAGAAAGTCATTTATTTATATAGTGTTTTTTAATAATAGCACATTGTCACAATGCAGCTTTACAGTGTTATAAGCCTTTGAACCCCCAAAGAGCAAGCCGAAGCAACAGTGGCAAGAAAAAACTCCCTGTTGTGTCATTATTTTAAGGAAGAAACCTTGGGAGGACCGAGACTCGGCGCCCACCACTTCTTTTCCATGCACCAGCTGGCAGGGGTGTGCAGGGAGCCAGTCTGCTAATAGAATTTCCACTGAACATCTGGACATGTTTTGTGTAAAGGTCAGTTATAGTAACCTGTGGGTGAGTATTTTCATTAAAAAAAAAAGGTTGGGTATTAACCCCGCTCTCTGCTTGCAGTCGATATTCTAATGCACCCCCACCCCAAAGTTGCTTTGCGCCCAAATAAAGTGTCTAAATGATCTGTCACCCTGATGTGTGTTTTAAATCCTTTATGGATTTAAAACACACATCTTAGTGGTTAGCATGTCCTCTCAGCACTAGGGTTTCCCAGTTCGAATCCCAATTTGGGTGGAGTTTCCATGTTCTCGTGTCCGCGTGGGTTTCCTCCGGGTTCTCCGGTTTCCACTCACAGTCCAAAAACATGGATTAAGTCAATTGAGTTCTCCAAATTGCCCCATATATAGTGTGTTTTTTGAGTGAGTGTGTATCCAGCGATAGATTGGTGCCCTGTCCTGGGTGTATCTGCCCAGCGCCCGAGACATTCTCCCATGGGCATTGGGAACCTCCTCGCGACCCTAGAGGATAAAGTGGAAAACAATGGATGGATGGATGTATGGATGGATCCTGTACCTTCGGGTTGATGACCAGGAATGTGACGACCCCGTGCTCTTTTAGGTAGGAGTCCCGGCTCTGTCCGTTCCCAGCCTCCACTTTGTAGGCGTCGTTCAGATGCTCCAGCGTCACGGAGGAGATGTGAACCCGCCTGGACGGGACAGACGGGACAAGCCAGAATGCGGGTCACAAAAACACTTCAATAACAACAACACATGGACCAAACCCACCAATCCCACCCCCTCATGAAGCCCCCGCACCGAGGAAGGCGAACATCCACAAAATGTAAGAGACAAAATGGTTCATTGTTCATCTGCAAAATCCGCGAGCATCATCCACCACGAGCACCATCCATCCAGCTCTCCATGCGCCGCTCGCATGAGTGCAAAGAGCTCTTGACGGATTTCACAGCGGTAATCACAAAGAGAGGGTTCAGGTACGAGCAGCTCACCCAGGTACACCCCCGGCCTCCATGTGATTGGCCAGGGTGACGTCGTGCGACCAGACGTCGTACTGCCATTTCTGGAGGCCGATCACACCGCACAGCACGTTGCCTGAATGGACGCCGACGCGCATGTTGATGTCCACGCCGGTCGCATCCCTCACCTTCCTGAAACAACGCTGCATTTGAATCTTTTTAATCTAGAGAT
Organism: Corydoras sp. C115; assembly: GCA_019802505.1. NCBI lineage: Eukaryota > Metazoa > Chordata > Actinopteri > Siluriformes > Callichthyidae > Corydoras > Corydoras sp. C115. The sequence goes on from JAFMOC010000273.1 coordinate 207,782, forward strand.
CAATCACAGGCTCAGGTTGCTTGTGATCGGGTTCATCCTGTGCACTTTGATACCGGACTAATGGATTTCGTGATACATAATGTTTCCACTTAGTAATTTAGCTGTACCCACTATTAGAACGTATGCACTCTGGGACATCTCCTCGTTTCTACACTTACTCCATTTTGTCAGCAGATAGATGCACTTTGTAGTTCTAGGAGTACAGACTGTGGTCCATCTGCTTTCTTAACAGTTTGTCAGGACCCTCACAGAACCACCGCGCTGGTATTACAGTATTTGGGTGGTAAGTAGGTCTCAGTACCAGTGGCAGGCCATGAATTTCACACCCAGACCTTCAGTAATGCTCCATTGAAATTTAATCCATCCATCCATCCATCCATCCATCCATCCATCATCTTCCGCTTCATCCTCTATTAGGGTCGCGGGGTGGTGGATGGTCCCCATGTCCATCCAGGGGAGAATGTTTCAGGCGCTGGACAGATACAATCTATCGCTGGGCACACACTCACTCACACAGACACACTCTATATGGGGCAATTTGGAGAACTCAATTGACTTGATCCATGTTTTTGGACTGTGGGAGGAAACCGGAGAACCCGGAGGAAACCCACGCAGACACGGGGAGAACATGGAAACTCCACCAAGATGGGGATTCGAACCGGGAATCCCTAGTGCTGAGGGGAGAACATGCTAAACACTAAGCCACCATGGTATCTACAATAATCTCATGAAAATACAATATAATTTAGGGAAATAACACTCCCCAAATATCCTGATTAAATATATCACTGCAACTATAGTATTCATTAGCATAGTACTCATTTATTATTATATATATATATATATATATATATATATATATATATATATATATATATATATATATATATATATATATATATATATATATATGTGTGTGTGTGTGTGTCTTTTACAGAGTTCTGAATTGTATAATAATGACTTGGATGATGTAATGATTGGATAAAGAGGTAAATGCTACGTATTGTGTATAACTGATTGATTTAAAGAACTGAATATAAGAGAGAGGTGTCGTTTTACTTGATGGCCTCACACATGTCCAGTCCCATCTTCACGCAGTTCTTGGCATGGTCCGGCAAAGACTCGGGAAGTCCGGACACACAGTAATAACAATCCCCCAGGATCTTTATCCTCATGCAGTCATTATCCTGAAAACACAGAAAACTGGGTCAAGCCGCAAATCTCCTTCCAAGTACACGGTCAGGTAGCAGCGGGGAAATGTCACGCCATGAATAGCGTTATTTACATCATGAGTTTTATTTAAATTAAAGCCGCTGAAAGCTGGGAAGCTAAATGACTCTATTGCTATGAATTGTTTGAAAGATACATCATGGATGGAACATTTCACATCTAGCTCAGTGGTTCAGTGGTCAACGTTGGGATAATCACCTTAAAACCCTGAGTCCACCATAGATTGCAGTGTGGGTCCTTAAGCAAGGCATCTACATTTACATAAGCTCATTTACATGTAGCGGCACGGTGGCTTAGTGGTTGGCCTTTCAGCGCTAGGGGTTCCCGGTTCGAATCCCAATCTGGGTGGAGGTTCCATGTTCCCCATGTCAGTGTGGTTTTTCTCCGGGTTCTCGGGTTTCCTCCCACAGTCCAAAAACATGGATCAAGTCAATTGAGTTCTCCAAATTGCCCCATATAGAGTGTGTTTGTGTGAGAGTGAGTGTGTGTCCAGTGATAGATTGGCGCCCTGTCCTGGGTGTATCTGCCCAGCGCCTGAAACGTTCTCCCCTGGATGGGCATAGGGAACTGCCCCCGCGACCCTAATAGAGGATAAAGCGGAAGATAATAAATTGATGGATGGACTTACAAGTATCCCAACCCAATAACAGAGTTGGACATACCACACCTCTGGAGCAATGAGGGTAAGGACTCTTGCTCAAGGACCCACTTTGGTAACTTCAGTGGACCTGGGATTTGCACCCACAACCTTAAGATTGACAGCCCAACACGCTAACCACTGAGGTACCACACCCACACCACTGCGCTATCACGATCATGTCATTATAAATACAAGAGGTTTCATATCATACCTTTGCTATTTGGTCAAATTTGCCAAAGAGCTCATTGAGCATGTGCACCAGTTCTCCTGGAGAGCAGTCGCTGGCCAAACGAGTGAAGCCGACAATGTCTGCATACAGGATGCTGTGGAAAACATCATGAAAACTCTTTATGATACCCTACAATTTAAACATCTTCATAAAGCAAAGCAAAATGCCCCATGACTCTATTCATTAGTATAGGATTAAGCAGAAGCTCATCAGATCAGATGGTTGCATTAGTTTGTTCAACATCTAAAATCAAAATACTTGATTTTTTGCTACAATGCATTACATTCAGTGTGGAAAAATTATTTAATCAGTCACCAATTGTGCAAGTTCTCCAATTTAAAAAGATGAGAGAGGCCTGTAATTGACATAATGGGTGGACCTCAACTATGAGAGACAAAAATGAGAAAAAACTATTCGGAACATCACATTGCCTGATTTGTAAGGATTTTTTTGTGGGGAAAAGGTGCCACTGTAAAGGTGTTATGGTCCTACCTATGATGTCAATTACAGGCCTCTCTCATCTTTTTAAGTCCACTTCCAGATCTGGACTCGGTGTCTGCTGGCCGCCTTCATATGAAGGCCAGCAACATTACCAAAGATCCCACCCACCCAGGACACAACCACGTTCCCCTTCCATCAGGATGGAGATACAGGACAATAAAAACTCGAACCAGCAGGCTGAGGAACAGTTTCTTTCTCAGAGCTGTATCATCCATCACTCCCTCTGCACATCTATACCTTTAAGAACTTGCTCATTTATAACTTGCACTATTTCTTGTAACTTTGTACCACCAATACCATATGGCTGCTATAATACAGATACACACACACACACACACACAAACACAAACATATACATATATATATATATATATATATATATATATATATATATATATATATATATATATATATATATATATATATATATATATACACATTGTCAGGTTGGGAGGGTTGGGCCCCTCCTACCTGCCTCCCGTGGTTCGGGTTTTCGGCCGCCCTAGGCTAGGTAGGTAGGACCAACCCCTTGGGCAGGGATTGGGCCCTACCGGATCACGTGCGATCTACTGACTGCATTTGAGGGATTCCGGCCGTGCAGCCAGTAGGTCAGCATTGAGTTAGTTTGAGCTTTGGCTCAACGTCACATCGGGTGTTTCGTGTGGTATTGTAATTTTCTATATATTGCAATTATCTATATTTCTCTTTGGGCTCATCTCGCCCCGCATCCAGCGGCTTTTCCGCCGGTTGCTATTTTAAGGTGCTTTACCAATTACTACACGTTTCGTCGGGTAGTCAGCGGCGTTCCTGCTATCGGTGTTATTTTGGTTTATTTTCTATTCGTGTTTCCTTCAGCGGCATTCCCGCTGCGCTTTAGCGAATAAATCTTGTGTGTTCGCTTACCTGGTCGCCTGGCTCTATCTACTCTCCACCACACCGCGCTGTACCGCCATTATCCGGTCAGCGCGCCCCGTGCGCTGACACACATACACATATAGATAGATATGTGTGTATATGTGTGTAATATATGTATATCCATCCATCCATTATCTACCACTTTATCCTATATTAGGGTTGCGGGGGGGGTTCCCCATGCCCATCCAGGGGAGAACGTTTCGGGCGCTGGGTAAATACACCCAGGTCAGGGTGCTATTTCATATTTTGCTATATGCTAGCAATATATATTCATATATGCTAGTTGCTGCTACCATGTAAATGTAAACACTAAATACCATGTAAATACTATTATATTATTATACATCTGTGTTTAATATTAAATATTATAATATTATTAATATTTTATACACTAAAAACTTATTGAATGTTTTTTGGATACATCGGTTCTCGGTCGTTTGTTCTTGGTCGTTAAGAGGTAACATTCAGAATTTCGTTGTATTATGTACAAGGACAATAAAGCTCTCTATCTATCTATCTATCTATCTATCTATCTATCTAAGATTCTCTTTAAAATTCTCTCTATTTTAAACTAAAGCCGCAGCCCCGCAGACAGCAGCGTGACAAGCTTTTCAGAATTCTGCCCGTCGTCTGGCCGCCGGAGGTCATCTGATATGGCAGAAAAGCACCAGTGCTCCTCATCACCCCGAGCTCCGGAGCCCCGACATGCTTCTCAGCCTCATGAAAACAGATTTGGGGCCGAATCCGAAGCCATGAGGTGCAGAATGAAGGGACTGCTTGTCCTTCTGCTCGATCGAAAGCCCTTTTCTCAGTGAATGGCTTCAATAACATTTCATCACAGGTGCGAGGCCGGTGCACCTGCGCTGCCGTGGCTCGCCATTGTATCTTACAGATGCCTGTTTTTTCTAATCGCTGAAATCAGTGCAGCACGGGGCATCTGGGTCCCCGCGGGCTTCAGCTCACTCTGGAAACTTTCCACGCCTGTAATTTAAGCTCGACTACTTGGGCTTGAGTGCACTATTAGAATGAAGTCCCATTATGCTGGAGTCGCGAGTCACAGCTTTTTAAGCCTCGGTTCACACTGGGTCTCGCAAGTTCTTTGTCCATATGAGTGCAAATGTCCTTATGGAGGAAAAAGTATGGAGCCACTCCTTTATCAATGAACTTCCTGTGTTTCATATATTCCGTTCTATATAAAATTAAACAGCGAGCTATACGTTGTGGACAGCGTCAACCCCAAGATTGAAAGCCATGGCGGCACGGTGGCTTAGTGGTTAGCATGTTCTCCTCTCAGCACTAGGGATTCCGTGTTCAAATCCCAATCTGGGTGGAGTTTCCATGTTCTCCTCGTGTCCATGTGGGTTTCCTCCAGGCTCTCCAGTTTCCTCCCACAGTTTAAAAACATGGATCAAGGTCAATTGAATGTGTGTCTGTGTGAGTGAGTGTGTGCCCAACATTATACATGATTGGCGCCCTGTCCTGGGTGTATTTCAGCGCCCAAAGCGTTCTCCCCTGGATGAGCATGGAGAACCCACCTGCAACCCTAATGACAAGTAAGATTGAAAGCCATGGCAGCACAGTGGTTTAGTGGTTAGTATGTTCTCCTCTCAGAGCTAGGGATTCCCGGTTCGAATCCCAATCTGGGTCGAGTTTCCATGTTCTCCGGTTTCCTCCCACAGTCCAAAAACATGGATAAAGGTCAATTGAATTCTCCCAATTGCCCCATATAGAGTGTGTTTGTGTGTGTGTGTGTCTATGTGAGTGAGTGAGCCAAGTGATACCCCCCTGCGACCCTAGTAGAGGATAAAGTGGAAAATAATGGATGGATGGAAGATTGAAAGCCAGGACCATCTTATCTGCTCCACACACACTCCAAACTCTTGCAGAAAGCCCTCCCAGAACAGTGGAAGCAGTTATAGCTTATAAAGTGTTATACGGACTCAGAGTGGGAAGACATCAAAGCGTGTGTAGGTGTCATTTTCAGATGCCACAATGCTTTAGTCCGTCCAGTGTTCTGCCGCGAAATCAAAGGGAGCAAAACCCGAAGTGAGAATGCAGCAGGAAAAGCAGTGCAAACAAAGCGACCTCTGCACAACTTGCCTTCAAACTTTGTATTTATATTCAGGTCACTTGTATTTGGGTCTTATTCGGTTTGCTCCACTTTACTTCTGATTTATTTTGCACCCGTGTGGGTTCTACAGGAATAGCACACCATCAGTCAGCCAGCTTCAGCTACACAGATGTGTATTCAGAACGGAGAACGGTGGCATGAAGCCACTTTGTAAAGCTGTTTCAGCTTCTTACTGTGTGCTTAAAAATAGAGCACTGGTACGGCACCGCTTAAGCTACCAGACGCCCAATTTAAAAATGGGTCCTAGTACTGCCAATCTACCACCACTGAGCCCCGAACCCAAGTTCCAAAGAAGTTATTATGATAGCAGTTAAAAGGTCGCCATTTAGCTTGTTCCCATTAGAGGGCGCCACAGTGAAAAAGCTCCTCAAATTGCATTCAGTTGCCCATTCTGATTTCCATCAGAATCAGGGGGGGGGGGGTGTTTCCCCATGCCCATCCTGAGGAGAATGTTTCGGGCGCTGGGAAGAAACACCCAGGACAGGGGGGCAATCTATCACTGGGCACACACACACACACTCACACACTCTATATGGGGCAATTTGGAGAATTCAATTGATCTTGTTCCTTGTGTTTGGACTGTGGGAGGAAACCAGAGAACCCGGAGGAAACCCACGCGGACACGGAGAAAACATGGAAACTCCATCAAGATTGGGATTTGAACCTGGAATCCCTAGTGCTAAAAGGAGAACATGCTAACCACTAAGCCATATATATATATAATTTTTATAAAATATATAAAATGTAGTATACATCCATCCATCCATTTTCTTATACTTTATCCTCTACTAGGCTCACGGGGGGGTTTCCCATGCCCATCCAGGGGAGAACGTTTCAGGTGCTGGGCAGATACACCCAGGACAGGGCGCCGATCTATCGCTAGGCACACACTCATTCACACAGACACACTTTATATGGGACAATGTGGAGAATTCAATTGACCTTGTTCCATGTTTTTGGACTGTGGGAGGAAACCAGAGAACCCGGAGGAAAACCACACGGACATGGGAAGAACATGGTAACTCCACCCAGATTGGGATTCGAACCGGGAATCCCTAGCGCTGAGAGGAGAACATCCTAACCACTAAGCCACCATGCTGTGGTGGCTTAGGGGTGATTTCCATCAGTGTCTGTAGTGAGCTATAATGTGCTGGTGAGGTTCTACCTGACGTTGGTGTGGCGCTGGACATAGAGGTTATGAAAGTTGTTGGTGTTCTCCGCTTGGCCTCCGTTGGGGCCCTTCAGTCTCTGGATGATCTCGGCCTTCATCACTCGGGCGATGTGAGCGGGAAGCAGGGACAGCAAGAGACGCTCCTAATGGTCAAAGGAAAGACAGGGTAAGCTGCCAAGGAAAAACAGAACGTAGGTTTTGTCTGTGTCTTCAGCAGAGACCAGAATCCAAAGGGTTCCACAGTTACAGTTGTAGCTGCTACAGTTTATTTTAGTTTGTTATCCGAACCAATTGATGGGACTTTAATGTCTTTATCCTTGTGCTGTTTGGTCAGTTCTACGCTGCTAAATGCATCGGTTCTCTCATCGATATGTTGCTTTAACAGTTAAACAGTACATAACCCACATTATGCCCTCTATTTTTCGCTGGTGGTACTGCCTGCTCTTCGGGACGGTTTATCAGCACCCCCTATTGGCCCCGGTTTGTCATTAGTGTTGATCTGTTGCAGCTGTGTGTGTTCTTTGTGTAATTAGTTCGTTTAATCCAGTTCAGCTGTGTTTTCCCGTCATGTGACTTACCTCTATGTCTAAATACCCAGCCTTTCCCAATGTTCCCTGTTGGAACATTGCTTTGCGTTATGGTCGTGTCCCATCGCTTGCTATGACTATGTCTCCCCCGGTGCCCATCCATCCATTATCTTCCGCTTTATCCTATATTAGGGTCGTGGGGGGGGGTTCCCCATGCACATCCAGGGGAGAACCTTTCGGGCGCTGGGCAGATAGACCCAGAACAGGGCGCCAATCTATCGCTGGGCACACACTCACTCACACAGACACACATAAAAATACACTCTATATGGGGCAATTTGGAGAAATCAATTAACTTGATCCAATGTTTTTGGACTGTGGGAGGAAACCGGAGAACTCGGAGGACACCCACGCGGACACGGGGAGAACATGGAAACTCCACCCAGATGGGGATTCGAACCGGGAATCCCTAGCGCTGATAGGCGAACGTGCTAACCACTAAGTCCCCCGGTGTCTTCTGCATTAAAACCTTCAACAGTCTGGATTCTGTCCTCTCTCGCCGTTGCTCACAACGTAGCAGATCAGATTATTTCCCAAACTTGCATTATATGCCATGTACATTATTGAGTACGTTTTTTATTCTATTTTTATTTTATTTTGTATATACTAAGCTCTATTTCTATTAAATTTTTTCTTTTTTAAAGTGCCAACGTTTCCAACGTTTTGCTGCTGAGAAATGTGAATTCCACACATTGTGGGACAAATCAAGGATTATCTTATGTCATCTTATCTTAACTACAGGTTAGAGGGTGATTTGAAACCAAGCTAATGGTTTCCTGAAAGCCGCACGCCGTGGATCGACGTACCGCTTCAAACTCCGATGGAAATCTATGCGCTCCGTGTAAACAAGCTTCAGGCTCCCCAATGGAAAAGCTTCAAATTAATAAAGTGTGTAAATAAATGTTCAGGTTTGTTCTGGGCCTCCGCCTGTAGTGTGGCCTCTGAGGGGAATGGAGTAATTAAGCCACTAGAGATAAACGAAGTGAGAGCAGAACGCCGCCGCTGTTCCAGTTCAGTAAAAATACCAACACGGCGAGTCCCACCGCAGCCCACAGTGACTGCTGATGTACTGAACCACAAGCTGCCATCCATCTCACTGGTAATTACTGTCTAACATAAAAGCACAGAGAAAAAGCTACCTTTATGTGTGTGTGTGTGTGTGTGTGTGTGTGTGTGTGTGTGTGTGTGTGTGTGTGTGTGTGTGTTACAGAGAATGTGAAGGAGAGAAATACAGACCTGCAGCCTATAATTGCACAGTGGTGGGTTCAGGAGACGGCACATTGTTTTGGAAACCCCCTGTTCTTGTTAGACACAGTTTTATAACCTTATTCTATTATACTTACTTTATAAGCAACATTATACTGATACTGGGTCAGATTCTGTTGTGGTAGCCTGTCAGCCTTAAGGCTTTATGTATTATTCATTCCAAGATTTGGCTTTAATTGTTTTATTTAATTGTTTTGTAATATTTCAGATAGGAAAATGACTCTAGCGAGGAGGCTTAGAAGGTAATGTACAGTATCAGTCAAACGTTTGGACACGCCCCCTCCTGCTCCAATTATTATCCATGTTCTCAGTTCAACTTTCTTTAAAGCTGGATTTTGTAGTTCTAGATTGCAGACTGTAGGCCATCTGTTTGTGTTCTACAGTACATATTGTGTACGTCCCCTTTATTCTGTTCTATGGTCAGGACGCCAATAGTACAACCACAGAGCAGGGATTATTGGGTTGGTGCATTATTCCTATCCCAGTAGTGTCACTGGGGTGGAGAATTAAAGTTTTAGCACACTGCTGCATCAGTGTCACTGCAGAACTGACAATAAACAATCCACCACCCAAATGATACCTGTTCTGCGATGGTCCTGACCAACAAAGAACAGAGAACCAACAACAAAGAACACAGATGGACTACAGTCTGGAATTGTGAAACTACAAATTCCATTTATATGATAAGTGGAGGAAATGGACAATGGAGCAAGAAGGGGGCGTGTCCAAATTTTTGACAGGTACTCTACATGAGGTTCATTGTACCAGTTGAGGGTTTTTTTTATTAGGAAAGAATAAAAGCTAAACCAGTTAAGGTGAAATCCTAATCTCCATCCGGCTTCAGAAGAAAGGATGGGGTGGGGTGGGGTACTGAGCTATTTTTGGCTTAAGAACCTCTCAGCTCCAATCGTGCAGTGGGCATTACTTATTCTTTGTGTCGGACTGCATGAATGACTCATACGCACCGTTACAATCCACTATGCTCTTGCTTTAAACCTCCTGTACTGAAGGTCCAGATGTTTTTTTTTTATTTCAGCCACATTCATATGCAGATGGGATTTTTTTGCAGATGCTTTTATTATAAAGGTGGAAACAATTTATTTCCAAATCATATAGCATTAATATGGAAATTGTCCTCCATTGTTGTAGATCTTTCAATGGCTGCATAGATTTATTTTCAGTGAGATACAGGGGTCCAATATCTAAATATCCATGAGCATTGAGTATAAAGTCTGCACTATGCTGTCAAACCCTTCATTCAGCTGTTTACATTATATTTATAGTTGTTATTTGGTGGATGCTTTTAACCAAAGTGACCCATGAGTGAGAGTCCATAGACTGAGGAATGTCTGTGACGCCATCACATGTCAGTCTTCTGCATCATTAACAGTGCTAATGAGATACGTGAAATATATAGAGCGCGAATTGGCAGCATGGTGAGGTGGCACCAATGTAGTAACACTTATTCCAGTTTCTGATCCTCATTGGATATCAGCACCTGAGTGTCTAACCAACTCTTATGGGTGTGATTAACAGCATATAAGAGTACGTAACAATGGAAGATCCTTAAAACCATACAATCAAGGTCCTTCAAACCTGCTGATGTTTCTCAAATTCCAGTTTGATAGGGGACTTGATGCAGTTGCACGTGTCCTGGTACGTCTGTTTCAGAGCCAAGTCCATCAGGTGCTTGTGATAGGCGCCTGCCATGTTCCCACAGATGAAGATGATTATGTTGGCCATGATCTGCACACACAGAACCTCAGAGTTAGAATACTAGTGGTTGTATTGGGGCATGAGCATGTGCAACCAGGATCCTACACCTCATACTGATAATCAGCTATGAATCCTCTGGTTCTCTAGGTTCCCAAAGTAGGTAGTAAGTACTTTCACTCAGCGATAGTGTTATGATCAGCCGATGCCACGGCTAGAGAGGACAGAATCCAGACTGTTGAAGGTTTAAGAGTAGTTTTTAATGCAGAAGACACCGGGGGAGACACAGCCATAGCAAGCGACGGGACACAACCATAACTCAAAGCAATGTTCCAAAACACCTAGCATTTCACCATACCAGCAGGGGTCGCTATTGATGGTGCAGAGTGGGTTCCCTAATCTGGCCTCACCTCTTTAGGTTCTAATCCAGCATTTACATAGAATTCAGTAGCTTTTTAAATCTCACTTTGGTTCTTGGGGTCTCCTTTTCAAGCTCATGCTGTGTACGTACTACTGTACGTAATTCATTTGGACCCCAGCCCTCCATCATCTGCCCCCCTTACATGTCTCATCAGAGTCAGAGTGCCTCATCACAGTCGTTAAAAAGTACAAAATGAAAACATTTGTTACAGTAACCTAAGGTGATAATTGGTATGGGGTGGTGGGTACGACCTGTTATCGCACCCACCCATGTGTCTGGGTCTACGTACCCTACAGATTCTGATTGGCTGACTTGATTCTGAATCAACAGGGACATTGAGGATTAACTCTCCCGACTGCGGTACCTGTGGAATAGAAAAAGCAATCCGCCACAGGATGCTGCCGAGTTTACCACTCCGGAGCGTCAATCATTTTAATTAGCCTCCAGAACCTCCGGCCATTATTACTCAGACAGACGCTATTAGCAGGTTAAACTGTTCCAGTAAGGGCAATTACACCATCCTCCTCATCATTTAGGAGCATGGGGGTGAGTAGGAGATCTGGCTTTCAGATGTCATTAAAAAAATCAACAAAAAAAAAACATCAAAACCTCATACCCGTCCCAAATCCCAACCGCTTTTTACCTTTGGTTTTAAGGAAAAGCCTCTCACAAGATCTGTTATTAGTCTGTTCATATTCGTTTAAGTTCCAAGTTCAAGTTCCTTTATTTATATAGCACTTTTTACAACAACAGTACATTGTTACAATGCAGCTTTACTAGGTACCAAGACGAACCCCCCAAAGAGCACGCCGAAACGAAAGTGGCAAGAAAAAACTGTTATGTTGTATTTTAAAGGAGAAACATTGGGCAGGCAGCATCGTCAATGGAAAACGGATGTACATCGTGTACAAGTCCGGATGTACAAGTCCGTAATGATCTGGAGGCCACCCTGCAGGACTAAACCACCATCCAATTAGGTGCGAAAGGCATTAGTGAGGTGTCTACAGTGAATAATGTTCTCATCTTGAGGTGTCTAGTGAGGTTATGGTTAGGGTTTTACACTGAACTGCATAAAACATGGGTTTTGAGGGCTCGGGAGGTTACCCACCGTCCACTAACCATTGTCTAAACTGCATTTAAAAGGACATTGATTGTTATATTGGAAGTAATAACAATATGTTGGAATTTAATTTTGAGCAACTTAAAATAAAGTAAAGGCGGCACAGTGGCTTAGTGGTTGGCATGTTCGCCTCTCAGCGCTAGAGATTCCCAGTTTGAATCCCCATCAGGGTGGAGTTTCCATGTTCCCCCTGTGTCCACGTGTTCTCCGGTTTCCTCCCACAGTATAAAAACATGGATCAAGTCAATTGAGTTTTCAAAAAATTGCCCCATATAGAGTGTGTTTGTGTGTGTGTGTGTGTGTGTGTGTGTGTGTGTGTGTGTGTGTGTGTGTGTGTGAGTGAGTGTGTGCCCAGCGATGGATTGGCGTCCTGTTCTGGGTGTATCTGCCCAGCGCCCGAAAACTTTCTCCCCTGGATGGGCATGGGGAACCGCCCCGCAACCCTAATATAGGATAGATGGATTAAAATAAAGTAATGAGGTGAAGTAAACAAAGGCCTAGCAAAAGGTTCTACTGAACAGAGGACGTCCAGGCTGGTTCGAGACAAGAGAGAACGTCTCAAGTAATGAATATAACAGAATCCTTTAAAATGACATCCAACTGTAAGGCTGCTGATAAACCAGCCCAGTGTGAGTACAGTGCAGTGTTCTTAATAAAGAACATAGTGAAATATATAGTACCCCCCAATTAATCAGCCCATGACCCCACAGTCATGCAGAGTATCTAAAAGCTTTTAAACTCTGCGTGATAGCACATTAAACTGGCCCCAATCGCTGAGCAGTAGGAGACGCCGTCGTTGTAATTAGCTCCCCCTTGGATTTGTTGCAGTCACATGGAGGCAAACTCTGTGGCCGGACTCCTCACATACATCTATCAAGCTCTTGGTGTTTAAAGGTAAACAGAGCTTTCCTGAAAATGAGGCTCTCGTCCCCGAGGAAGGTCCCTATTAAATAAAACAAGCTTAATGGCCATGGGAGAGCTTCTTTAATAAGGCATCCCGCTGTAATTAAAGGTTTGAAAAAGATGGAAGGCACGGCTCGCAGAGGATCAAACTCTGAGCAAGAAACTCCGATTTAATTGGCGCTTGTACAGTGCCGCTACCTGTTGACTCCATGCTATTTATCTGGGACTTGGGACGGCGAGGGCACTGATACGTTACAACCCTAATGGCTAGGACGTGTTAGCTAGGGATTCCCGGTTGGAATCTCAATCTGTGTGGAGTTTCCATGTTCTCGTGTCCGCGTGGGTTCCCTCCGGGTTCTCTGGTTTCCTCCCACAGTCGAAAAACATGGTTGAAGGTCAACTGAATTCTCCAAATTGCCCCATATAGAGTGTGTGTTTGTGTGAGTAAGTGTGTGACCAGAGATAGATTGGCGCCCTGTCCGGGGTGTATCTGCCCAGCACCCAAAACCTTCTCCCCTGGATGGGCATGGGGAACGGCCCCGCAACCCTAATACGTAGAGGATAAAGCAGAAGATAATGGATAGATGGATCATAGGGCGGCACGTTGGATTGGTGATTAGCATGTTCTCCTCTCAGTGCTAGGGATTCCCGGTTCGAATCCCAATCTGGGTGGAGTTTCCATGTTCTCGCCGTGTCCGTGTGGGTTTCCTTCGGGTTCTCCGGTTTCCTCCCACAGTCCAAAAACATGGATCAAGGTCAACTGAGTTCTCCAAATTGCCCCATATAGAGTGTGTCTGTGTGTGTGCCCAGTGATAGATTGGCACCCTGTCCTGAGTGTATCTGCCCAGTGCCCAAAATGTTCTCCCCTGGATGGGGATGGGGAACACCCCCACCCCCGCGACCCTAGAAGAGGATAAAGCGGAAGATAATGGATGGATGGAAAGTATATCAGAAGTGGCCGTTATGCTGATATGTGCACACGTCAATGGCACGGCAATGCTGAGTATCATCCACCACCTATATAATCCCACCCGAGAGTGTAATGACCGAGGTCCCCACTCAGAACACATACAGGACCAATGCAAGGTGCAATCTGATTTGCTGATTAGATAATTGCATAATTAAGTAGGTCAAACAAGGTCTTCCTAAAAAGTGCAGGCTGATGATGAACCCTGGACAACAGCAAGGTGCGAATGTTTCCCATTAAACACATTCGGCTGAAATCAGCCCGAGGTTCTGAGACACGTGAGTGAGGGACGGCTCCCAGAAAGCGGCGCAGTTCTCCGTATCGTACCATGTAGCGAGCAAATGGATGCTTTTTTTGGAAATTATTGTTTTAACCACAGGTTAATCGCCACTTCGGTTGCCACGGCAACAGCGACTCGTCGAAAGACCTGCCTGACTCTGAGAGAAGAAGCCGCTCTCCATTAACCTGAAACCTGCACACTGCACTTTATTTTCTTATTAAGGGCCCCGTGTGTTCTGTCGGACCCGTCTTGCACTTTTGTGCCGAACCTGAGCTGCTTTAACATATTTACAGCTGCATGTAACAGAACACTTCAAAGCCACTCGCACATCATGGACTCTTCTCCTGATAATGCAGATAAACCATGCGGCGGGATCAGTGGACATCTGACGTCTTTTATACTAACCCTGCTACAATGTAGGAATGAATTGGGATTGTTCTTCTTTATCCATCCATCCATTATCTTCTGCTTCATCCTCTATTAGGGTCGCGGTGGGGTTCCCCATGCCCATCCAGGGGAGGACGTCTCGGGCGCTGGGCAGATACACCCAGGACAGGGCGCCAATCTATCGCTGGGCACACGCTCACTCACACAGACACACTCTATTTGAGAACTCAATTGACTTGATCCATGTTTTTGGACTGTGGGGAAAAAACTGAGTGAAACCAGAGAACCAGAGAACTTTTTAAACTGTAAAGCTGCTTTGTGACAATGTGCTATTGTAAAAAGTGCTATATAAATAAATGACTTGAACTTGAACTTGGTGGACAGCCCTGTACAGGATTCATTGTAAGTGCCACTTCAGCCAGATTACTTGGTGGGAATAAGATTCGGACCGGGGACCTTTAGTTCACAAAGCTGGTTTCTTAACCACAAGCCTACGACTGCCCTGTAAAGTGTCAGGTGAGTGTATAAACTCAAACCTCAGAAACTCAATATTCAATATTCAGACTGTTAGCGTTACAGGATCCCGGCATGACCAAAGCCGAGGAGCCGCCGTAGACGCTCCTGTAGGAGAGAACTCATTAAGAGAACTTAGTAACCACTGCAAAATGTTACAGCACACACCGATGATGGGTTGGGATATAGCTCCTCATACAATCGCGCCGCAATCCTCACACTCGAACCCACACAAACGAAACCACAAGCAATAACGCTCACCTGCCAGACGACTGGCTCCACGTAGAGCGCCGTGTTGGAGAGACAGATACTGAGCACCAGTGTGTGAGAGGATGATGTGAGGACACTGGCGATGACGGCGTCCCTCATGGAGAACGGCAGCATCGTGTAAACCACGAAGATGATGAAGAGAAAGAACGAGACCTGCCAAGGAGGAAGAAACAAAGAAAAGAGGGGGGGCAAGTTAGTGGGGTCCAATTAACCCCATCATCCTCTAACATCTTAGGCACCGACTCAAACCAAGGATCCATTAAAAGCTGTAACAATATTGTATTGTTACAATATTATTGTATAGTGTAGAAACTAAAGTATTGGGGCAACAAAACATAAGGAGTTGCAAACTTCCAACTCCCACAATGGATTTTTCTATTTTTGAGTGCGGCTGTGGAAATGATTGGCTGTTCATCCAGAAGAGCCTCACTTGCCCAACAATGTCTTTATGGCCCTTTGTTGTTCATGCCTAGATTGGCGCCCTGTCCTGGGTGTGTCTGCCCAGTGCCTGAAATGTTCTACCCTGGATGGGCTTGGGGAACCTAGAAGATAATGGATGGATAATGCTCTCCCCGTGGGCATGTGGGTTTCCTCCGGGTTCTCCGGTTTCCTCTCACAGTTCATAAACATGGATCAAGGTCAATTGACTTCTCCAAATTACCCCATATAGAGCGTTTTTTGGTGAGTGAGTGTACCCAGCGATAGATTGGAAGATAGCAATATACCAAGAATGTACCTGAACACGCCTCATTTCGAGATGACCACGCCCATCGCCCAGTGTTACTATTTAAACGGCACAGATGGATAGTGTGCAAACAGACTGTTGGTGGGTTTAAGGTGTAATGAGCATCGTGACCCAAAGAGTTTAATGCAATAGAGAGGAATCCAGAATCTATTTAGCCAAATAAAAAAATAAAACAGAACAGTTCAAGGACTCTCCTGAAGAAAAGTCTTTGGGAGATTGAAAGATCAAAGCCGAAACAAAAGTGAAAAAAACACTTTAGAACAAATCAATCGTTCTACTTTCGGTTGCTCGTCATGTGAGACGTGGTGATGTGGGGGATCCTGACAAGCCTTCCAAACTCCCAACTCCAGCCCCCGCTTCTGACAAGGCAAGACGTTGATTTCCCCTCCGCTCCCACCGAGCAGGACTGACAGGAAGATTAGACACAATGCCGAAATAGAAAGCAACTCATATTGAAAAGGGACCTTGGCCGGGTTTGGGTTCTTTAAAGTGTTCCTGCAATTTCCCAGGCTTTGAGTTAAACCTGCTGCTTTTAATGCGTCGCTTGCCGGTCTCCCAGCTCCCACAGTCAGACCTCCTCAACTGATTCAGAACTCTGCATCCCGACTCGTACTCAACCACCCAAGAGAACTCATGTGACTCCACTACTCCTCTCTCTCCATTGGCTCCCTGTAGCTGCTGCATTCAGTACAAGTCACATGACTCTGATCTACAGGACCATCTCTGGATTTTCCATTCACTCAATCTGTTCAAAGTACACTCCGGCACGTACACTTCGTTCTAGTGATGATTGTCACCTGGTGGTTCCAACTCACCGAGGAGCGGATTCTCACAGTGGCGTTCACATTTACATTACATTATATTTGGTCATTTCGCAGACGCTTTTATCCAAAGCACAAGGTTTATCACAGCATCCCTGGAGCAATGAGGGTTAAGGGCCTTGCTCAAGGAGCCACATTGGTAACTTCAGTGGACCTGGGATTTGAACCACCAACCTTCAGATTGATAGCCCAACACCCTAACCACTGAGCTATCTTGCCCTACACCATTGCAAAATGGTGGAACCATCTTCCCAACTCTGTCCGTAAGGCGGAGTCACTTGGCATTTTTAAGAAACTACTGATGCCACAGGCTGATGCCACATCTTTTTAACAAACACCTGTTGTAGAAAAACAAAAAACAAAAAAATAATAATAATAAATAAATAAATAAATAAAAAGGGGGGGGGGGTGCAGGATCAAATAATAATCAGGTTGATAATTCTACTGTGTAGCTCAGGGGTCTTAAACTCAAATTACCTGGGGGCCACTAACCAGGCTGTGTTTTCGATGAGGGGCCAGATTAAAGAATTGCAACAAAAAGCAGCGGGAATATGGAAAATCAACTTTTTATTTAATAACTATGTACACATATTGTAATTCAAATACATTTTGTACATTGTACATTCAAATACACTCAGTGTTTGCTCAGTGCTTGCTACCAGAAACTTGACAGTGGACTGGAGATGGGCATTGGTCAGTCTGGATCTGTGCTTGGATTTATTAAATTTTACAGTTGAGAAGAGTATTTCACACACATATGTACTTTTTTTCCAAGTCAACTTTCCTTTTATTTTTTGAGAGTTTCGAAAGTGACATTTTTGCTAACAAAATATTTTTTCTGTTGAGCGCATGCATAGCATAGTGTCACATCCACTTTACCTTCTGTACCTGCTATTCCCCTTCCTGCCACTGGTGGCGCTCGGAGTCCTTCTCCAGAGTTCTGATTACTTCTTTCTGTTTATCTCTCTATCTAGCTGTTCAGTTGGGTTGGCTGTTTGCATCTGATCTTTGGTAATCCGCTGTTTGCGCTCTCCTCTCTTCTGTTCTATGGATTACCTCTCTGGAGAGTTCGGTTTCCCCGAGTGTCAGCGATCATCTTCATCACAGCGTTACACCATCAGTACGTTTACTGGGGTTTGAGCGCTGTTTTCAATAAACCAGTTGTAGAATGTTGTGCTGTAACATGGGCACTATGCTTAAGGTATGCGTTGCAGGAGGACGAATAAAGGTGTGACACACGAGAGATGTACGATACATGTGGAAAAGAGTAAAGCGATTCGGAGTTTCTATTACTACACGAGTCTGTGTCTTTCATTAGCACCAGTGACACATTTACACCAGTGACTGTTATACTGTTCATTGACTTTGGCTTCGTTTCTGAGTACAACCCGTTACATGTAGAGACGTGCAGCTTACGAGTGGGTTGGGCTTACGCCGGATGTGGCCCGCGGGCCGGCACTTTGAGACCCCTGGTGTAGCTGGTTTTCTCCATAACTGCTTGCTATGACTGTGTCTCCCCCGGTGTCTTCTGCATTAAAAACTACTCTTAAACCTTGGATTCTGTCCTCTCTAGCCATGACATCGGCTGATCGTATCAACAAAGCAGCTCAGATTATTTCCAAAACTTGCATTATATGCCATGTACATAATTGAGTAGTTTTTTTTATTCATTCATTCATTATCTTCCGCTTTATCCTCTATTAGGGTCGCGGTGGGGTTCCCCATGCCCATCCAGGGGAGAAAGTTTCGGGCGCTGGGCAGATACACCCAGGACAGTGCACCAATCTATCGCTGGGCACACACTCACTCACACAGACATGCACTCATACACACTCTATATGGGGCAATTTGGAGAACTTAATTGACTTGATCCATGTTTTTGGACTGTGGGAGGAAACCGGAGAACCCGGAGGAAACCCACGCAGACACGGGGAGAACATGGAAACCGGGTATCCCTAGTGCTGAGAGGCAAACGTGCTAACCACTAAGCCACCGTGCCGTCGTAGTTTTTTTAATTCTATTTTATTTTTATTTTTGTATATTATTTTTTGTAAAAAATAATTCTAGAGTGTAGCTGGTTTTCTCCATAACTACTGACTTGTAAGTCGCTTTGGATACCAGCGTCTGCTTAATGACCAAGCACAAGGTCAGTTGTAAACAAATATCACGCGGGGGTCTCGCCTGTAAACAGAACTGTGACTGACAAATCTGTATCTACCTTATCAGCTTTGTTGACCGCATTTCAAACAACTGCGTCCTTCAACGGCTCGTACACAATGCACAAGGTGCAGCATCTCACTTTAAAAAGCTCAGCGTTTATTCAATCAGATTTGCTCAGTAGTTTACCGTAGGGCATGAAAAGCAGTTTCTTTCACAAGGACGGCCGTAATTGACCAACAAGCCACACTCAAGCTTCTTGTGTTGTCGTTTCTTAATAACATTTGCGTAGCAGCTGATGGTAATTGAAGCTGATGAAGCGCCCGTGTGCAGCACGGCTGACTGTAGGCGTTAATAACCCGAGGAGGCTCATCTCCATTAGAGTCACTTCCAAAACCCAAAGGCCTCTTTTCAAAAACAAGTTAATATCAGCAGAAACATATTTATTTAAACCACAGGAGATAGAAAAACCATAAAGGTCCTTTTACTTCCATTAGTTACACTCATTCGGCTGAAATCAATAGATTCTCTGAAGGCTATTAGATCATTAGATATGGTGCTAGAGATCGACCGGCATTGATCACGGGGCTTAACTCTAATTAAAGTCCGTTAGTTTTGTTAAAAGCAGGTGAAAGACAAAGCAGCAGGGTCAGAATGAAATAATGTCAACAGCGGAGCATCACAGTCGTGAGTGTGAACATACAGCTGAATCCTCTTCAGCTACTGGATCATAACAGGTCAACACATTTCGGAGATCCGACTCCACTAAGAATGGACAGAACGTTCTGGCATTTATGTTTGATGTCAGGGGTCTGGAACACAAAATGGCCCTCAGTGTTGGTCTGTGCAATTAGCTCAGTTGTCGTAGGCAAAATCCCCTGAGACTCCGGAAAGGATGGGCTATTTACTTTATATGTTGTGATCTTGAGATTACAGAAGTAGTCTTTTTGTGATCACAACTTTTTGTTTTGAGATCTTGACATAACATATACCACGTGTATCAACAGGAGCATCCGGCGGCGTCTACAGACACTTTACTTAATTTATGATGAGGAGAAAACAACTTTTGTTTTGTCCAGATTATGAGAAAATTAATTGTGAACACCAGAAAAGAAGTCGTTAACACAAGAAGTTGTTAACGCGAGAAAATAAGGCAGGAACATGAGATAATAAATTATGAACACAAGAAAATATGGCATAAACATGAGTTAATAAGTTGTGAATACCAAACAATAAGGCGTGAACACGAGATAATAAATTGTGAACACAAGAAAATAAGGTTTTGAACACGAGATAATAAGTTGTGACCACAAGAAAATAAGTTGTGAACTTGAAATAAGTCACAAACAGAAGAAAATAAGGCGTGAACACGAGATAATACATTGTGACCACAAGAAAATAAGGCATGAACTTGAAATAAGTTGCAAACACAAGAAAATAAGGTGTGAACATGAGATAATAAGTTGTGAACACAAGAAAATAAGGCGTGAACTTCAGATAAGTCGCGAACACAAGAAAATAAGGCGTGAACATGAGATAATAAGGCATGAACACAAGAAAATAAGGCGTGAACATGAGATAATAAGTCGCGAATACAAGAAAATAAGGCATGAACTTGAAATAAGTCGCGAACACAACAAAATAAGCCATGAACACGAGATAATAAGTTGTGACGACAAGAAAATAAGTTGTGAACTTGAAATAAATCACAAACAGAAGAAAATAAGGCATGAACACGAGATAATAAATTGCGAACACAAGAAAATAAGGCATGAAATTGAAATAAGTTGCGAACACAAGAAAATGAGGCGTGAACTTGAAATAAGTCGCGACCACAAGAAAGTAAGACCTGAACACGAGATAATGAGTTGTGAACATGAGATAATAAGGCGTGAACTTGAGATCATAAATTGTGAACACCAAAAAATAAGGCGTGAACACAAGATAATAAATTGTGAACACAAGAAAATAAAGCGTGAACAAGAGATAATATGTTCTGAACACAAGAAAATAAGGCGAGAACACGAGATAATAAGTTGTGAACACAAGAAATTAAGGCGTGAACTTGAGATAAGTCGTGAACACAAGAAAATAAGGTAGGAACACGAGATAATCAGTTGTGACCACAAGAAAATAAGGCGTGAACATCAGATAATAAGTCGCGAACACAAGAAAATAAGGCGTCAACACGAGATAATAAGTTATGAACACAAGAAAATAAGATGTGAACATGAGATAAGTCGCGAACACAAGAAAATAAGGTGTAATCACAAGATAATAAGGCGTGAACACAAGAAAATTAGGCGTGAACATGAGATAATAAATTGTGAACACAAGAAACTTGTCACACTCGTCTACCTTGGGATAAAGCGGCTGCGCATAGGAAGCGCAGAGCTGCTGCGCTTTAACGTGCTGAAGGGAGCCAGGCACGCAGGTAGCAGAAAATCAGGTTTATTAAAGGTGTAGTGACACCAAAAAGCAAGAGGTACAAACCGACGGGTGACATAAAACAAACGACGAGCACCGAGGACGAGAAACACCGGAAATAAATACAAAACGACACCCGACCATGTGCACAAAACAAACCAATGACAAGACGGAGTTAATTAACTAAACTAATGACAAATGAACGTTAATTAACTCAACAGAACGAAAGGAAACACAGAACAGGTGACAGGTGCCCTAGGCACCTGTTACAAAACTAAGGTGTGAACACGAGATAAAAAGGCGTGAACACAAGAAAATAAGGTAGGAACACAAGATAATCAGTTGTGACCACAAGAAAGTAAGCCGCGAACATCAGATAATAAGTCGCGAACACAAGAAAATAAGGCGTGAACACGAGATAATAAGTTATGAACACAAGAAAATAAGGTAGGAACACAAGATAATCAGTTGTGACCACAAGATAATCAGTTGTGACCACAAGAAAATAAGGAGTGAACACGAGATAATAAGTTGTGAACTCAAGAAAATAAGGCGTGAACTTGAGATAAGTCGTGAACACAAGAAAATAAAGTAGGAACACGAGATATCAGTTGTGAGCACAAGAAAATAAGGCGTGAACACAAGATAATAATGCGTGAACTTCAGATAATAAGTTGTGAATACAAGAAAATAAGGCGTGAACACGAGATAATAAGTTGTGAATACAAGAAAATAAGGCGTGAACACGAGATAATAAGTTGTGAACACAAGAAACTAAGGTGTGAACTTGAGATAAGACGTGAACACAGGAAAATAAGGTAGGAACACGAGATAATCAGTTGTGAACACAAGAAAATAAGGCGTGAACTTCAGATAATAAGTTGTGAATACAAGAAAATAAGGCGTGAACTCCAGATAATAAATTGTGACCAGGAGATAATAAGGTGTGAACATGAGATAATAAATTGTGAACACTGCTGCATTGTGTTTTAAAATGTGAATTCAATTCAGAAGCAGAGAACAGTGGCACGTTCTCCACTAGGTTGAAACATGTTTAAAAAAAATGAGAACCCATTTTAATGACCGTCTGACTTTTCTTTTTCAAAAATCTTAATGAAAGACTGAATTATTCATGTGGGATTCATTAACGAGCTAAAGTTAGAAACACACACTTAATATTTAATGTAGGTATGAAATGGATTTTATTTTATCATCAGAACTCTGTACTTTGTCATTATTTCTTATTATTTAAACACACACACACACACACACACACACCTACACACAGTCCTTTTATTCCCATAGGATCTCATTATAAAACCCCTCATGGTTCAGACTCTTATTCACAGTACTGTAAATGTAACAGAAGCACATACTCCCCACACACCCCATACCACGTGTGGCCAAAATATGAGGACACAATCCCATCCCATGCATTAGGATCTCCAGAGGGCAGACACTCGTTCACAGCAATGTAAATGTCAATATAAATGTAAAAACGCCTGAATTGTTGTCTCTTCAGTGTTGCAGCAGATGCCGACCTCATGTAGAGGAACTGCAGGGCTGAGGTTTGAAGGATGGGTTAAACGATGCTACTTGGCATTTGTGTGAATGTTTCTTCTGCGAACATTTGAAACACAATAGAAAGCCGACCGCTAAGAAAACAAGCTCAAGTGACCCTCTGACTGCTCCGTGGACCACGAAATAGCCAACAGTCAACTGACTCACCGCTGCTGGAGCTCTGTTTCTGGCAAAGAATATAAACACAAGGCCAACTGAGGTGCACTGATTCAACCACAATAGCCCCGGCATTACGGCCCTGCCCGCTTTCTGACCCGCTACGGGATCCGAGCCAATTTCTTCATCCTTCTATTTGCTTTATCAGTGTATATGTTGAAAACCAGCAGACACCAGCGTCAGCTTCCAGCTGTCAGCGGCGATAAGCTGCACGTCGTTTCTTTATGCCTGCAGATTTAGTAGTACTGTGGTCACAAAGTGGGAATAGAAGATAAAGAATTCGCCAAAAGAGGGATGACATCGGCGGGACTTCTTAATAACGCGTCACAAAAAATATGAATTATCCACACAATGAGCGCCAGAGTAGAGAAGAGACAGAACACATGGACAAACTGGAACCCAGAACGAAGGATGAGTTGAATGCAGCACAGATGGAGAATTAAAACTATTTATCACCAATTCCCCTCGACTTTAAAAGACTTTATATTTTAGACCCCAACCAACAACGTGAGAGGGTGAAAGTGAGACAGTGACAACCTGACTGTCGCTGTCATTCAAGTTATAATGCAGTCATTAAGCTTTATTACCTCTGTATTACCTCAGTTATAGACACAGGGCTGTGAGCTGCATTCACATGTTCCCTCCTTTACGTGAAAAAGCAATGGGCCTTGTAAGACAGGGTCCATAATGTTTTAGGACTACAGCGCAATGCATTGTGGGTTTTACTAGTAGTGTACTAGTAGTGTCCATTTAAGGGTGGCATTGTGGTGTAGTGGTTAGCCAGTCCGCCTCTCAGTTTGAATCCCAATCATGGGTGGAGTTTGAATGTTTCCTGCAAGTTCTCCGGTTTCCTCCCACTGCCAAAACCATGGGTTTAATGTGATTAATTAAGATTAAGAATAATTGGCTAAAGTGAAATGGCTGCTCTAAATTGCCCCTATATAGTGTGTGTGTCTGTCTGTGTGAGTGAGTGTGCCCTGCGATAGATTGACGCCCTGTCCTGGGCACCTGAAACATTGCCATAGAATAGGATTAAGTGGATGATAATGAGATAAAAAGCTCTATTATTGGGGGGTGTAACAGTGGTGTGGTGTTTTGCATGTTCGCCTCTCAGCGCTAGGGATCCAAGTTCAAATTCAAATCTGGGTGGAGTTCCAATATTTCCTGCAGGTTCTCCAGTTTCTTCCCACAGTCCAAAAGCATGGATTTAAGGTGAACTGGCTAAAGTGAAATGGCTGCTCTAAATTGCCCCTATATAGTGTGTGTGACCGTCTGTGTGAGTGAGTGTGCCCTGCGATAGATTGGCGCCTTGTCCTGGGCACCTGAAACATTTCCATAGAATAGGATTAAGCGGACGATAATGAGATATTAAGATCTATCAACAGGGGGCGGCATAGTGGTGTGGTGTTTTGCATGTTCGCCTCTCAGCGCTGGGGATCCAGGTTCGAATCCAATTCTGGGTGGAGTTTGAATGTTTCCTGCAAGTTCTCCGGTTTCCTCCCACTGCCAAAAGCACGCATTTAAGGTGAATTTGCTAAAGTGAAATGGCTGCTTTAAATTGCCCCTATATAGTGTGTGTCTGTCTGTGTCAGTGAGTGTGCCCTGCGATAGATTGGCGCTCTGCTGCTTCACAACCATCACGGTCCACACACAGCAGGCCTAACTAAACGATACAGCAATGAGATCACGGTTCTTCCATCCATCCATTATCTTCCACTTTATCCTCTACTAGGGTTGCGGGGGGGTTCCCCATGCCCATCTAGGGGAGAACGTCTCAGGCGCTGGGCAGATACACCCAGGACAGGGGGCAATCTATCGCTGGGCACACACTCACTCACACAAACACACTCGATATGGGGCAATTTGGAGAACTCAATTGACTTGATCCATGTTTTTGTACTGTGGGAGGAACCCGGAGAACCCGGAGGAAACCCACGCGGACACGGGGAGAACATGGAAACTCCACCCAGATTGGGATTTGAACCAGGAATCCCCAGTGCTGAGTGGAGAACATGCTAACTACTAAGCCTCCGGATCACGGTTCTTATTAAAACTTTTTTTGTCCGAGTTACACTGTGGGTAAGGTGTCTAATTTGAAGAAGGGTAAAATTAGCCAGTCTTCATTTTTTGTTCCACATTAAGCCTGGACTATTAACTGAAAGCAGAAATGTCCTTCTGTGATGAAAAGGCACATTCAGTTTAATGAGAGGCCCTCAGTCAAACGAGCTTCATAATTAAAATGAGCAGCATGATATTAATGTGTAGTCTTAAATAAGTTTGACATATTTAAAAAAAATACCAAAGTGCTTCAGGCTTTTCTTAATAATATCCACTGATATTAGAGATTAAATAAAAGTAGATTTAAAATTACAGACTGGAGTCCATCTGTGTTCTTTGTTTTTGTTGGTTTCCTGTTGGTTCTCGGTTCTCTATTGGTCAGGACCATCACAGAACAGAACTCTTCTCTACTAACTGTTCTCTACTAATTTACCCCATATAGTATGTGTATGAGGGCGGCACGGTGGCTTAGTGGTTAGCACGTTCGCCTCTCAGCTTTAGGGATTCTCGGTTCGAATCCCCATCTGGGTGGAGTTTCCATGTCCTCCCCGTGTCCGCATGAGTTTCCTCCCACAGTTCAAAAACATGGATCAAGTCAATTGAGTTCTCCAAATTGCCCATATAGACTGTGTGTGTGTGGGTGTGTGTGTGCCCAGCGATAAATTGGTGCTCTGTCCTGGGTGTATCTGCCCAGTGCCCAAAATGTTCTCCCCTGGATGGGCATGGGGAACCCCACCGCGACCCTAATAGAGGATAAAATGGAAGATAATGGATGGATGGATGGATAGTATGTGTATGTGTCAGTGTAAGCAATAGATTGGCGCCCTGTCCTGGGTGTATCTGCCCAGTGCCTGAAACGTTCATCCCTGGATGGACACGGGGGAACCCCCCCACACACACACCCGGAGGCACGGAGTTAGACCACCAGCGTGATGAAGGGATGAGGCGAAACCCGCAACTCTCACCTGGTCCCACGGACAGACGATCCCTCCGGAAAACATGAAGAGGTAACCCATGGCAACCAGGCAGCCCCAGATGAGAAGGGAGAAGAGCCGGAGCAGCTTCTTAAAAATGGACTCGACGCAGACGAGGATGAAGATGGTGAAGAAGATGGCCAGAGTGGTGGGTACAGTAATGAGGAAGGCCATGTGCTCCTCCATGGACTGAAGAAAGAGATACAGGAGAAACATGTAAGTAATGAACTGTAAACACACACAAACACACATAACCACACACAAACACACACATACACAAACACACACAGACAGACACAGCCACACAAAGAGACACACACACACAGACACACAGACACAGACTCAACCACACAAAGACACACACACACACACACACACACACACAGAGACAGACTCAACCACACACAGACACACACACACACACAGACAGACTCAACCACATACAGACACACACACACACAGAAACACACACAGAGACACGGAGACACAGAGACACACACACACACACACAAACACACACACACACACACACACACACAGACAGACACAACCACACACAGAGACAAAACCACACACAGAGACACACACACACACACACACACACAACCACACACAGACACACACACACACACACACGCACGCACAAACAAACAAACATACACACACACAAACATACACATACACACACACATACACACACAAACACACACACACACACATTAAAACACACATATAAAGTGAGCACACGTGCCCGGAGTGGTGGGCAGCATTCGGGGAGCAATTGGGGTTAGGTGCCTCGCCCAAGGGCACTTCAGCCATAGCACTTGTTGAGACGCGGCTTCAAACCGGGGACCTTCAGCTCACAAGGCTGGTTCCTTAATCACAAACCTCTCACTGCGCCCAAACAGCACCCTTCCCTTTTCGCATGAGCAATCGGTGCCCGACCAGAACATATGAACATACTAAAACCAAAATGTTGTGCGAAGCCTGAATATCTCGGAATCTGTCGACTTGATGGCCGATCTTTTGGGATCGGGATGGGGTTCGTTTGAACGATCCAGCGAAGCGGCACATGCATATGCATATGAAACGCAGCCCATAAGACCAGGAGGCAGATTCCATGTGTGTTAAATATTCAGAGGCCAACATGACCTTTCCACACCGCCTCTCGCCTTACTCCCGTCTTCTCTGACAGTGTGTGGGAGTCCGGATAGCATCGAGTTTTATCCCCCTTTGGATTGCATCAGCGCGGTCCGAGACGGCAAGGCTCCGAAAATTCCTGGAGCCGAAGGGCAGGATTCGGATCATGCTCTCGGCTTCCTAAAAAATACGATAAGCCCTTCTCCTACGCAGTTCGTATGGCGTGTGGGTAGTATGTTTAGGGTAGGGGGTAGTGAGTGTGTGTGTGTGTGTGTGTGTGTGTGTGTGTGTGTGTGTGATATGATAAATCAGTAAGCAGTGAGAGTGTGAGCTTAGTATCAGGACTAAAAGAATGTCATTAGGGAAGAATGATTCACCAGGAAGTCCGGGAAGACACCCTCAGGACCAATGTGGTCCGAGGAACACACTCACTCACACACTGCATCTCAATGAAGCCCTGAGGAACTTCTGTGCACACACACACACACACACACACACACACACACACACACACACACACACACACACGTGCTCCTTTCAAGGCTTTGTTAGGCTTCACATTTCTTTAGGTAAAAGTCTCAGAAGGTTCCAAACTATTCACCCAACTATTCAGATACAGTCAGCATATGGGTGGAGGTGGGGCGGGGTATGTTTGTAATTATGAATATATCTCCCTGATGGGCGTTTAAACACTATACAGTCTGTAGTCCCTCTGTTTCTTTGTTTACATTGTCAGTTCTCCTTTAATAAATTGCCCCTATATAGTATGTGTATGTGTCAGTGTAAGCAATGACCTTAGGAGAGGATTAAGCAGAAGATAATGGAGAGCCAAATGGATGGATGGATAAATGGGTGGATGATGGGTTCTCAGCATTGCATTGACCATGACATGGACATGCTGTGTAAGTGTGTGTTGTTCATTTCTTGTTACACCGTTATTGTCAGTCACAGGTTCAGCTTTGATTGGTGAATTGTGTCTGATCCACTCGTACCAGCCCAACACCACCACATCAGTGTCACTACAGTACTAAGAATCATCCACCACCCTAATAGTACCTGCTCTGTGTGGGTCCTGATAAAGTGTTTCTGGTGTAACGCTATCTCAATGACAAAACCCAGAGGCTCCGGCGACTGAGAACAACCTCTCCAGACGTCAACAGTCAGACGTCAGTCGCCATCTCGTTAGGCGGTGAATCATCAACACAGGCGCGTGTCCAACGCCAGCGAACGCTATTACATCTGACTGCATTTGGTCAGAGAACGCAGATCCATAGTCTACACTTTACTGTGAGTTCTCCATTCACATTCACATGGAGAACCTCAGAGTCCAGGAAGCTGCACCGCTCAAATAGCAACCCGCCAAAGTCAGAGCGCCATCTGGTTCTTAAAGGGAACTGAGAGTGACACGCTGTTTGGTTTATTGCACGTGAAAACACCAATGAAGGATTAGAACATGCCTTCACCCATCATTACGAGAGCAAAGGCACATTAACAAGATTTTTTTTTAATCCAGTGTGAATATATGCAAAAGTGTGTTTTACCAACACTGGGATAGGTTACGGGCGGCACAGTGGCTTAGTGGTTGGCCCGTTCTCCTCTCAGCACTAGGGATTTCTGGTTTGAATCCCAATCTGGGTGGAGTTTCCATGTTCTCCCCGTGTCCCTCTAGGTCTCCGGTTTCCTCCCACAGTCCAAAAACATGGATTAAGGTCAATTGAATTCTCCTAATTGTCCCATATAGAGTGTGTCTGTGTGGGTGAGTGTGTGCCCAGCGATAGATTGGCGCCCTGTCCTGGGGGTATCTGCCCAGCGCCCGAAACATTCTCCCCTGGATGGGGATGGGGATGGGGATGGGGGAAACCCCCCCCCCCCCCCCCCCCGCGACCCTAGTACAGGATAAAGTGGAAGATAATGGATGGATGGGATATGCTCCAGCACACATGTAGCCATGAAGGTTAGGAATTAAATGATCGAATGAATTTATTATCTTCCGCTTTATCCTCTATTAGGGTCGCAGGGGTGGGGGGGGGTTCCCCATGCCCATTCAGGGGAGAATTTTTCGGGCGCTGGGCAGATACACCCAGGACAGGACGCCAATCTATTGCTGTGCACACACTCACTCACACACACACTCTATATGGGGCAATTTGGAGAATTCAATCGACTTGATCCATGTTTTTGGACTGTGGGAGGAAACCGGAGACCCCGGAGGAAACCCACACGGACACAGGGAAAGCATGGAAACGCCACCCAGATTGGGATTCGAACCAGGAATCCCTAGCGCTGAGAGGCGAACATGCCAACCACTAAGCCACCGTGCCCCCCCTGAATGAATTTATATTGTACATTTTACTAACATCGTCTCTAACTTTTAACTCGGGTTCCCGGTCTTTCGGTTCATTCCGACTGGATGCTGCAGATCAGGGAAGTGGGTCTTTAATCTCGGCTCCCATTCACAGCTTTGAACCTGTTTCTCCCTCCTGAGGAACGATGAATATGTTAAACAGGCATATCAAAGTCCAATTAGCGCACTCAATCGCTGACTACATGATTATCCCTAAAACGCCGTGCTGGCGCTTTCAAGCCGGACGCCTGCTGCGGCGCTGGGATCAAGCAGACGCTGAGAGCGCACTCGCTCATCAGCCTCCCTCCTCCACGCTCAACGCCGGCACACAGGAAGCTGATTGGGCATTTGATCCCATTTAAGTCCATTTAAACCCGGCTTTCCATCTCCTGTAACCCAGCCGCGGCGTTCCAGACGAGGCCCTTCCTGTTCATTTGCTTATGTGGTCGCATTGTGGATGGGTGAGTGTGTGTGTGTGTGTGTGTGTGTGTGTGTGTGTGAGTGTGTGAGTGGGAACAAGAATGTGGAAATGTTTCGGGGTAATTTCAGGGTAAGCTCACAGCTCACAAAGGCATTCAGATGTCAGATGTTCTTCCAAAAGTTGTGGGAGTGTTTTGGAGAAGTCACTGTCTTTTTTTTTTATATTTAAGGTATGAAGTCACATGGTACGCATGATGGTAAATCTTTGGTTTAACGTAATAAATCGTGTGTTAAACCACGCAAACTACACCTCAGGTGTCACTGCTGTTACATTTGACCATGTTGTGACACTAGGGGGAGCCCTTGTCCCTTCCTAGCTCTTCCTTTCAGCAGGACTAGTGAGTTTCCATGTTCTCAAAGTGTCCACGTGGGTATCCTCCGGGTTCTCCGGTTTCCTCCCACAGTCCAAAAACATGGATTCAAGGTCAATTGAATTCTCCAAATTGCCCCATATAGAGTGTGTTTGTGTGACTGAGTGTGTGCGTAGCGATAGATTGGCGCCCTGTCCTGGGTATATCTGTCCAGCACCCTGGATGGACATGGGGAACCCCCCCCCCCGCGCGACCCTATTGTAAGATAAAGCAGAAGCTAATGGATAGATGGATGGATGTACTAAAGGATGCATATCAATCTGGTCCTGATGCTGCTGCACCGACCTTGCAGTGACACCAGGGGGAGCCCTTGCACTAAAAAGAGCACCACCTAAAGGGGTGAAAGCTTACTCCACCGATTTTTCCTTCCAGGGGACCGGAGACGGACAGAGCTCCGCTGGTTCCACGTGGGACAATACACAGAACACGGCAATGGTAGCAATGCTCTGGGACAATACATGTAAGTTCATGTATGTTCCTCAAGGTTGTTATGAAGGAACTTGTGTTTAAAATGATGAACCCCCTTTGAAATGCCCCGGGGGAAAGTGGATTCAGGGCATTGTGTACAAACATTCCCCAAAATTTAACGTCATGAAAAAGGATAATAGTTGTCAGGTGTAAATGGGTTCCGAACATGTCCCATCCATCCATTATATTCTGCTTTATCCTATATTAGGGTCGCGTGGGGGGGGGGGGTTCCCCATGCCCATCTAGGGGAGAACGTTTTGGGCACTGGGCAGATACACCCAGGACAGGATGCCAATCAATCCTGGGCAAACACTCACTCACACAGACACACTCTATATGGGGCAATTTGGAGAACTCGTTGACTTGATCCCATGTTTTTGGACTGTGGGAGGAAACCGGAGAACCAGGAGGAAAACCCACGCAGACACGGGGAGGACATAGAAACTCCAACCAGATGGGGATTCAAACTGGGAATCCCTATCGCTGAGAGGCGAACGTGCTCACCACTAATCCACCGTGCCTCCCCCTGAACATGTCCCCTTGTCTCTAAAATCTCTCACAAGCTCGGGGCATGCAAATGGAGGAAGACTATGACATAAGCAGTAAACCCTCCAGGACTTCTCTCGAACTCCAGAGCACGTCGAACAGATATTTGTAATGCGGATGTATTTTTAAACGCACTTCTGTGCAAACGTGGGCGGAACTCCAGCCTATTAACACCTTTGCTTTAGCTTCATCACGCCGCACTGAATGAATATAAAAAGAAATCGGAGTTTTAGGTTCGAAACCATGCACAGATTGTACAGAGGGTCCAACGTATTCAGGATTCAGATGGAACGATGGAGATTAGAAATAAGATTCTGTTTTCGTCACGTTGTATTTGTATCTGGATGAAAACAAACAGCATGGAACAGAACGTTTTGTATCATCCATCCATTATCTTCCACTTTATCCTATATTAGGGTCGCGGGGGGGTTCCCCATGCCCATCCAGGGCAGAACGTCTCGGGCGCTGGGCAAATACACCCAGGACAGGGCACCAATCCATCGCTGGGCACACACTCACTCACACAAACACACTCTATATGGGGCGATTTGGAGAACTCTGTGGTACTGTGGGAGGAAACCAGAGAACCCAGAGGAAACCCACACGGACACGGGGAAAACATGGAAACTCCACCCAGATGGGGATTCGAACCGGGAATCCCTAGCGCTTAGAGGAGAACATGCTAAACACTAACCCACCGTGCCGCCCCGTTTTGTATCAGTCCTGTAAAAAAACACTGAAACTTAACTGATGAATACATGATACATGTCTTTGATGACTTTTTGGACGTCGCTGGAACCTGAGGTGGTTCCATACTGATACTTCTGTAGCTCATCTTGCGATCTTAAGTTTAATCATATACTAGAGACCAGGGTCGCATGGG
Source organism: Corydoras sp. C115 (assembly GCA_019802505.1). NCBI lineage: Eukaryota > Metazoa > Chordata > Actinopteri > Siluriformes > Callichthyidae > Corydoras > Corydoras sp. C115. The sequence goes on from JAFMOC010000273.1 coordinate 240,177, forward strand.
GAGGCCCAATTCACCGCTGGACTCACACAGACACACACACAACATGGGGACAATTCAGATAGGGGGAAGTTAGAGCAGCCAATTCACCTTGAATCCATGTTTTTGGAATCCATCTATATTGCCCCTATATATCTATATAGCTATATCTGTATAGGGGCAATTTAGAGCGGTCAACTTACCTTGAATTCAGGTGGAGAAATGAAACTACAGCAGCACTGCTGCACTAAAAACCCCTCACCACATCAATGTCAATGACAATAAACAATCCACCACCCAAATGATACCTGTTCTGTGATGCTCCTGACCAATAGAGAACAGAGAACCAACAGGGGACTAACAACAACAAAGAACACAGATGGACTACAGTCTGGAATTGTAGAACTCCAAAGTCCATCTATATATATATCTATATTGCCCCTATATATCTATATAGATATATCTGTATGGGGCAATAGAGTGGTCAACTTACCTTGAATCCAGGTGGAGAAATGAAACTACAGAAGCACTGCTGCACTAAACCCCCCCTCACCACATCAGTGTCACTGCAGAACTGACAATCAACAATCCACCACCCAAATGCTACCTGTTCTGTGATGCTCCTGACCAACAGAGAACAGAGAACCAACACAAAGGACACAGATGGACTACAGTCTGATCTATATGGTAAGTGGAGGTAAGAGGAATGATGCAGAAAGGGGGCGTGTCCAGTCTTTTGCTGGTGCTGTATAGTGGTGCAGATGTGCAGGGAGTTGAGCAGAGGTTCTTCTGCCCTCTAAGCAATAAATGAGCTCTGAAAGGAAAATGGATTGTGAGTCCCTGAATAAGTTAGTATACTCGCGAGTGAGACCTCAGTAGAGTACGGCTCTGTGGCGTCGCTCCAAGGTTGTGCTCTCAGAACGATATGAAACGAGACGAGGTGGAATGGACGCTTGGTAATCTCATCTCGCTTGATAACGGCATCTTTGTAATAAACCTGGACCGGAACAAAGTTCCCAACCCAGAACCACAATTCTGAAATAATTCCCCCAAAACAATAAGCATAAGAATTCACATGCAGTTTAGGTTCGAACTGGTTTTATCGTTAATCCACTTTACCAATTAGCATCGGTACATGCTGATAAATGGTACATGTGAGATGAGATGATGATGAGGTATTTTGGTGGAGTGATGATAACATGTGTGAACTCCATCTAACAAGACATTCACACATGTTATCATCACTCCACCTAAATACCTCATCATCTTTTAATCTCACATGTACCGTTTATATACATATTATATGCTGCTATATTTATATCTATTGTATATTACAGTATATTTATTTATATTATATATATATATATATATATATATATATATATATATATATATATGTAGTGTATATTCTATTATATTTCACATATCTATATACTGTATTTTTTTCAATCTAATTTTCTTCTTTAAAATTTTAATTTAAATTAGAACTTTTAAATAACAGGGTGATCGGGGTCCGTGACCCATAATTTTGTTCTTATCTCATGTACCACATGTGATATTAATGATAATAAAATTTTCTTGAATTTTCTTGAATCTGTTTAAGATCTCTGAGTGATTTAATATTTTATGTGATTTAATACTCAACGTGTCACTGAAGCCTCACACGTCTCAGCTTTGTTAAATACAGATAAGGCTTTTCAGAATGAAAGAGCTTCCAGCTGAAGATGAAGGAAGCAAACGGGATATAAATCAAACTGGAAAGAAAGATAATGGCAGGAAGGGGGTGGTCGGAAAAGCTCGGAAATTTATATTTTAAAAATATTTGATCTGTCTTAAAAGCTTTCGGTTACATTTATGAGGATAATAAACCTGATTAACCCCTGACGTGATGCAGGTAGGGATGCAGTAATAATACTGCATCCAAAAGCCAAAAGCACAGCAACCACCAACAATCCGAATGGCTAGAAGTGTTTAACTCTGCCATGGTTGTTGGCACCAGACGGCTTGGTTTAGTATTTATCCATCCATTAACTTCCGCTTTATCCTCTATTAGGGTCCCGGGGTGGGGGGGGGGGGTTCCCCATGCCCATCCAGGGGAGAACGTCTCGGGCGCTGGGCAGATACACCCAGGACAGGGGGGCAATCTATCATTGGGCACACACTCACTCACACAGACACACACTCTATATGGGGCAATTTGGAAAATTCAATTGACTTGATCCATGTTTTTGGACTGTGGGCGGAAACCGGAGAACCCGGAGGAAACCCACGCGGACGCGGAGAGAACATGGAAACTCCACCCAGATTGGGATTCAAACTGGGAATCCCTAGTGCTGAGAGGCGAACATGCCAAACCACTAAGCTACCGTGCCGCCGGTTTAGAATTTATTTTACCTTATTTAATTATCTTTCACCTAATCCTTTAATTGGGTCGGGGGGGGGGGGGTGTTCCCCATGCCCATCCAGGGAAGACCGTTTTCGGTGCTGGGCAATCCATCACTGGGCACACACTCGCTCACACAGACACACGATATATAGGGGAAATTTAGAGCAGCCAATTCACCTTGAATCAATTCTTTCAGAGGAAACCCACACAGACACAGGGAAAACATGCAAAATCCACCCAGATCGGGATTCGAACCTGGATCCCCAGCACTGAGAGGCGGATTTCCTGACCACTACACAACCGTGCCACCCACACCCATCATATCAAATATTTAAAATTATTTAGTGTAAAAAAACTTTTATAAAGCTCAGATTTAAGCTGATTTCTTTCAAAAATGGATTTTAGGACAGACACACGAAACATACGACACAAAAAAATCTCCAGAACAACTTCCATCCTCATTTCCGCTCAGAATCAGGGGCAATTAGGAGATTACTAATGAGGTGATGTCACGGTAACTGCAGATTTAAGAAGAGCCCCGCTCTTCTCAGATCTGGACTCAAACCCAGGTCCCGGGGCACGTGAGGACGGCTGCACCTTCAGAAGCCTTTCTTAAGAACGTTTCCTCTGTTTAATAAATGAAGAAATCTGTCAAACTTTTTTTGGAGGAGAGTGAAAAGCCTGAAACCCACTGCCCACCAAATAATAAAGCCTTTAAAATACGAAAACTAGTGAAACAAATGTGAAAAACTAAAACTTTGAGCCCACAGGTCATTCAGAGTGAAAGAGGGACCTCACCAATCCTGAAGCGAAGAAGACGGCGAGCAGGGACATGCATGCCCCCATGACGATGAGGAGGAGGAAGACGATGAGCGGGTGCTGTTGGCTCATGCGGTAGTAGGACTCGTAGAGCCAGTCGGGAGACTTCAGCCCCGCCGCGTCCTCCAGTCCCTCCAGGACGTAGGCTCTGTGCGCTCGCGCCATGGGGCCAGCCTGGAACCGTGAGCCGTCTTCCTCCTCCTCTTCCTCCTCAGCCCCTTCCTCCTCCTCCTCCCGCCGCTGATGCCGCTCCCGGTCCTGCTCCTCGGGCCGCGTGCTCAGCCGCGGCGTGCCAGCCGAGCGCGAGCGGTGCCACGGCGTGAGGGAGAGAACGGCAGCGCGCAGCATCCTCCAGTCAACATGATGGAGTGAGCTGAGCGCCTGAGAGCCAGGGACATGGAGGAAGAGAGGGAGCGCGAGTGGGGAGTGGGTGAGAGAGAGAGAGAGAGAGAGAGAGAGAGAGAGACTCCACTGTTCCTGTATATGAAAACAAGAGGAGGAAAAGTGCAGACTTCCATGTGGGCAGGGTCCAAATAAAGGAAAGGAACAGAATACAAGGAAAAACAGCTTTCACTGCGACCCCCATCAGAGTGAAAGAGTCACACGGTCACAAATTCAAACCTCAAGAACCTGAGAACCACGTACTGACACACTGTGATCAAAAGTATATAGACACCTGTTATATTCAATAAATAAGAACCACAATGGAACCTAAGAACAACGTACAGGAACCTTAGAACAACATACAAGAACCTCAGAACAATGTACTGTTGCACTGTGATCAAAAGTATATAGACATCTATATATTTAATGAATTAGAACCATAATGGAACCTAAGAACAACGTACAGGAACCTTAGAACAACATACAAGAACCTCAGAACAACGTACTGTTGCACTGTGATCAAAAGTATATAGACATCCATATATTTAATGAATTAGAACCATAATGGAACCTAAGAACAACGTACAGGAACCTTAGAACAACATACAAGAACTTCAGAACAACGTACTGTTGCACTGTGATCAAAAGTATATAGACATCTATATATTTAATGAATTAGAACCATAATGGAACCTAAGAACAACGTACAGGAACCTTAGAACAACATACAAGAACCTCAGAACAACGTACTGTTGCACTGTGATCAAAAGTATATAGACATCTATATATTTAATGAATTAGAACCATAATGGAACCTAAGAACAACGTACAGGAACCTAAGAACAACATACAAGAACCTCAGAACAACGTACTGTTGCACTGTGATCAAAAGTATATAGACATCTATATATTTAATTAATTAGAACCATAATGGAACCTAAGAACAATGTACATGAACCTTAGAACAACGTACAAGAACCTAAGAACAACGTACTTATGCACTGTGATCAAAAGTATATAGACACCTATTATATTTAATGAATTAGAACCATAATGGAACCTAAGAACTACATACAAGAACCTAAGAACAACGTACTTATGCACTGTGATCAAAAATATATAGACACCTATTATTTTTAATGAATTAGAACCATAATGGAACCTAAGAACAACGTACTGATGCACTGTGCTCAAAAGTACATAAACACCTATTATATTTAAAAAATAAGAACCATAATGGAACCTAAGAACAACATACTGATGCACTGTGCTCAAAAGTATATATACACCTATTATATTTAAAAAATAAGAACCATAATGGAACCTAAGAACAACGTACAAGAACCTAAGAACAACGTACTGATGCACTGTGCTCAAAAGTATATATACACTTATTATATTTAATGAATTAGAACCATGATGGAAACTAAGAACAACGTACAAGAATCGAAGAACAACGTACAAGAACCTAAGAACAACGTACTGTTGCACTGTGATCAAAAGTATATAGACAACTATTATATTTAATGAATTAGAACCATGATGGAACTTAAGAACAACGTACTGATGCACTGTGCTCAAAAGTATATATACACCTATTATATGTAATAAATAAGAACCATTGTGTTTTTTTACACATATTTTTTACACTTTATTTACATTATCTTCTGTTTTATCCTATCCTATCCAATCCTATTAGGGTCATGGGGGGAGGGGGTTCTCCATGCCCATCCAGGGGAGAACGTTTCGGGCGCTTGGCAGACACACCCAGGACTGGACACACATTCACTCACACAGACACACTCTATATGGGGCAATTTGGAGAATTCAATTGACTTTCATCCATGTTTTTGGGCTGTGGGATGAAAACGGAGAACCCAGAGGAAACCCACGCACACACGGGGAGAACATGGAAACTCCACACAGATCCCTAGCGCTGAGAGGAGGACATACTAACCACTAAGCCACCATGCCATATTAAGCCATATTTTAAATACATATCTGCACTGAAAAGCAGTATTTATTTATTTTTTATCTATATCTATTCGGGGATCCAGGTTCAAATCCCGATCTAGGTGGAGTCTCCATGTTCTACCCGTGTATGCATGGGTTTTCTTCAGGTTTTCTGGTTTCCTCCCACAGTCTGAAAACGTGGAATCAAATTTAATTGTCTGCTTAAATTGCCCTATCCAAATTGCCCCTATATAATGTGTGTCCCGAAATGGATTGGCGCCTGTTCCTTAGTGTATCTACCCAGCACCTGTAATGTTCTTCTCTGGATGGGCATGAGGAACCCCATTAATATTAAAGGTTTAAGTGGAAGATGATGAGATAAGATGAAGCCATTCTCTTAAAATAAGTTACTCACGTCCATAAGGTAACGTCCGTGATTCTGTGGGATGAACGTACACCACTTCCTCACCCCCCTGGACATCATCCATGTCGTGCACTATGGATCAAATAATTAAGCAAAATATTTTTTCCATAAATTTTCTTTTCTATTTCTCTTTGTTCATGAGCTATTTTAAGGAACATCCATCCATCCATTATCTTCCGCTTTATCCTAAATTAGGGTCGCGGGGGGGGTTCCCCATGCCCATCCAGGGGAGAACGTTTCGGGCGCTGGGCAGATACTCCCTGGACAGGAGGGCAATCCATCACTGGGCACACACTCACTCACTCACACAGACACGAACACACTCTATATGGAGCAATTTGGAGAACTCAATTGACTTGATCCATGTTTTTGGACTGTGGGAGGAAACCGGAGAACCCGGAGGAAACCCACGTGGACACGGGGAGAACATGGAAACTCCACCCAGATGGGGATTCGAACCAGGAATCCCTAGCGCTGAGAGGAGAACATACTAACCACTAAGCCACCATGCCGCCATTTAAGGAACCTGTGATTTGAATTTTTATTTTTAATAATTTCCATTTCATCCAATTTGTAGCAGTAAACAGCTCAAAGGGTTCGAGGTTGGAGGCTTTGAAGCAGGTAGCCGTGGAGATCCATGTGAAGCACAGAGACTCATTCCAGGCTATATTTATCAACACATGCAGAAAGGTGGATGTTGCTCAGAGTTGACACTATGTGCATGTGGGTGAGAAACAACACGGCGGGTCGAAACTCTTCGTTTGTAAAGCACCCGAAGAACTGCGGGCCTCCCTCATGACGAGCAACTGAAGTGACACCACTGCTTTGTGATTGCACTACAAAAGTACAGCGGGGCGGAGAAGGTGACGGTGGCAAGACAAACATCCCTGATGGTGGGGGCTTTCAAGGAAGAAACCTTGTGAGGACTGAGACTCGGTGGACGTCCCAACATGATACAAATTGGGCTTTATGAGGTGCCACAGAGCTCTTGGGATAAACTTTTATGGCGTCGTATAAACCAGTGGTGTCCATATTACAGCCCACAGGCCTAAAGCCTTTGTATCTGTAACTTGGATGTATCTTGGAGAGCTCTTCAGCTGGAGAAGCTGAAGCCGTAACTTTAGCATTCAGACCCACTTACTTTAAATTAGGTGGAACGAGCGAGCACATGGTCCAGAAGACCATTTTAAGCGGCTCACAGGGACTTTATTATCTTGCTTTCATTAAGGCAGAGGCTTTGACGCTCTCTCTCGGACCGTGACTCCATTGAGTCTGCCAGTGAAATGGACTGATGATCTCATTAACAATGAGGACCGGTGGAGCTCTGCACCGCCACTCAGACTCTGAAATGAATGGCTGCGCTGAGATTCTGCTGCAGACTCTGACCTTCCTGTCGAAGTGCAAAGCTAATTGGTATTGTTTCTACACGATAATAAAACTAATCCAGACTTAAAACACAGAATGGGATTAAATAACGAAGAACGAAATTCTGGGTGACTTTAGGTTTTTTGTATTATACAGTGAGGATATGTTATAGCTCAGTGGTTTGGGTCGGTGGGGGTGGGATTGAAGACTTCCTCCCTGAGTGGCCAGGTAGTCTTAAAACCAAAAGATTTTTCTAGGTGTTCAGTCCAACACAGAACAAACACAATGACATCAACGACATGGCGTGTCAGTGTGTCTTTGCTATCGTTAGGAGGAGAAAGGACATCCATCCATCCATTCATCATCTTCCGCTTTATCCTCAATAAGGGTCGCGGAGGGGTTCCCCATGCCCATCTAGGGGAGAACGTCTCGGGCGCTGGGCAGATACACCCAGGACATGGCACCAATCTATCGTTGGGCGCGCACACACACACACACACACACACACACACACACACACACACACACACACTCTATATGGGGACCTTGATCCATGTTTTTGGACTGTGGGAGGGGGAGATATATTCACACGCATCGTTGCTATTTATATGGCGCATGTTGGCAGAGTAGGACGGCACTGTGGCTTAGAGTTTAGCATGTTCTCAGTGCTGTGGATTCCAGGTTCAAATACCAATCTGGGTGGAGTTTCCATGTTCTCCCCATGTCCGCATGGGTTTCCTCCGGGTTCTCCGGTCCAGTCCAAAAACATGGATCAAGTCAATTGAATTCTCCAAATTGCCCCATATAGAGTGTGTTTGTGTGTCTGTGTGAGTGAGTGTGTGCCCAGTGATAGATTGGCACCCTGTCCTAGGTGTATCTGCCCAGCGCCCGAAACGTCCCCCCCCCCCCCCCCGAGACCCTAATAGAGGATAAAGTGGAAGATAATGAATGGATTGATGTTGGCAGAGTGTAAGACACTAACTCAGGAAAGCCTGGAGACCTATCCCATCCTTCTGCAGGTTAATATAACCCCGTTCTCATTTCCTGACCAGGTTCTGATCTTTCTTTGCACAGCAATATTGGTTAAGTTCTCTGAAGGTCAAGAACCCAAATCCATTATCATGATTCGAGAGAGTTTCAAGTTCCGCGGTGCTCGCAAATCCCGCACTAGAGACGAAATTGGTCTTGATGCAAATCCCCACAATCCTTCCTCCATTTTAATTTGCAGAACCACTGGAGCAGCTTATGTGAAGCGCTCACAGACACTGCGATGGCGCTACAGACGGCTGCCTTCGGAACTAATCAGACCAGAAGCTTAACTTTTGGATGGAGCTCAGCATTTTTTTTTTGTTACAAAATCGCTGTTATCTTTCTCCACGTCTCTGAACACTCGACTCTCAAGGAATAAAAAAAAACACTGGGAAGGATGTAGAGGGTGTCAGATGGGTGGTAACGAAATATAAGAACTTCTGAGGGTTCTGTGATGAAAACAAAGAGAACCATGGGGCAAGTTTAGTACTTTAACCTCATAGCAAGATGTGGTTTATTGTCCATTCTGCAGTGACACTGAGGTGGTGAGGGGGTTTTAGTGCAGCAGTGCTGCTGAAGTTTCATTTAAGCAAGTGGATTCAAGGTAAGTTGACTGCTCTAAATTGCCCCTATACAGATAAAGACATATAGATATACAGTATGGGGGCAATATAGATTTATAGATGGACTTTGTAGTTCTACAATTACAGACTGTAGTCCATCAGTGTTCTTTGTTGTTGTTATTCCCTCTGTTGGTTCTCTGTTCTCTGTTGTTCAGGAGCATCACAGAACAGGTAGCATTTGGGTGGAGGATTGTTTATTGTCAGTTCTGCAGTTACACTGATGTGGTGAGGGGGGTTTAAAGCAGCAGTGCTGCTATAGGTTCATTTCTCCACCTTAGTGACACTGCTGGGATAGGAATAATGCACCCACCAAATAATCCCTGCTCTGTGGTGGTACTATTGGGGTCCTGATCATTAGAACAGAATACACAGTATTTACTGTAGAACTCAAACAGATGGACTCGGTTTCACTCATGGTGGCTTAGTGGTTGGCATGTTCTCCTCTCAGCACTAGGTTCGGTTGGCATGTTCTCCTCTCAGCACTCATTCCTGGTTCGAATGCCAATCTGAGTGGAGTTTCCATGTTCTTCCTGTGTCCGCGTGGGTTTCCTCCGGGTTCTCCGGTTTCCTCTCACAGTCCAAAAACATGGATCAAGTCAATTAAATTATCCAAATTGCCCCATATAGAGTGTGTCTGTGTGAGTGAGTGTGCGCCCAGCGATAGATTGCCCCCCTGTCATGGGTGTATCTGCCCAGCACCCAAGATGTTCTCCCCTGGATGGAGTGGAACCATAATAGAGGAAAAAGCAGAAGATAATGGATGGATGAACAAAGTCCATCTTTACATGAAGTGGAACTGATCACATGGACAATAAGGGTAAAAAGGAGGCGTGTCCAAACTTTTGAATTGTACTTTTGATGTTGTGTGACGAAATATATTGTATGTTTGAAAAATGTCCGACTCCGAACACAAATGAACAATGACCCCCTCTATTCCCCCCTAACCTGCCCCCCTGTGCCCGATTGTATTTGTACTCTGGGAAACAGGACGTTGGGTGGCGACCTTGTGGGCCCTTGAATTTCTACAAACCTGTAGAATAAATTTTCAACCGCTCAGTTAAAACTGATGAGTCGGTAATAAACATGCTCGTTCGCAATACACTGAAGAAAGGAAATGGAAATTGGATGGACTTTTACGTCATCGCGGCTTCAGCTTTAATGCTTTTTATGATTACAGTTTTGTTTTGTTTTTTTCTTTCAGAGCTTCAGAGATTTAATTCTGCTTACCACATGAACTACACCTGACCCTGTCATCAGGCTGAATAAAAGAGGAGACAATACATTTGCTTTCAGCATCAGCATCATCAACAATATGTCATACATTCTCAAAACTCTGGATTTCTCTCAGCATTAATTATATGACCATAAGTATCTGGACAGGCGGCACAGTGGCTTAGTGGTTAGCATGTTCTCCTCTCAGTGCTAGGGATTCCCGGTTTGAATCCCCATCTGGGTGGAGTTTCCATGTTCTCCCCGTATCCGTGTGGGTTTCCTCCGGGTTCTCCGGTTTCCTCCCACAGTCCAAAAACATGAATCAAATCAATTGAGTTCTCCAAATTGCCCAATATAGAGTGTGTTTTGTGTGAGTAAGTGTGTGGACAGTGATAGATTGGCGCCCTGTCCTGGGTGTATCTGCCCAGCGCCCGGAATGTTCTCCCCTGGATGGATGGAATTATCTGGACAACCCAATATAACTCAGTATTTACTAACATCAGTGTGCCTTCTTTTTGGGACCGTGGGACAGGGATTATTCGGCTGACGCTTTTATTATTAAGTGACTTTCGAGTATCCTGATTTGATGGCTGAGGTCAGAACACAGGAGCAATAATGGGCTCTGCATAAGGATCCACAATATCCACAATGAACTTGTAATTTGAACCCCCAACCTTCGCTGGGCACACACCCTCACTCACACAGACTAAATAGGGGCAATTTGGATAGGGCAATTTATAACAGCCAGTTCATTTGGTCATTTAGCAGACGCTTTTGTCCAAAGCGACTTACAAGGTGAGCACAGGGTTAATCACAACATCCCTGCAGAAGGAGCAATGAGGGTAGGACCCACATTGGTAAATTCAGTGGACCTGGGATTTGAACCCCCAACCTTCAGATTGATACCCCAATCCCCTACCCACTGAGCAACAGAGCCCCTATTGGGCCCAATTCAACTGGATTCCGTGTTTTTGGACTGTGGGAGGAAACCGGAGAACCAGGAGAAAACCAATGCCGACACGGGGAAAACATGGAGAAAACACCCAGATCAGGATTTGAACCTGGATCCCCATCGCTGAGAGGCAGACCGTTTCACCTATTTTGGCACATGTGGCTCATTTTATGCAAAACGTGGGGTAGATGTGACGGAGAAGGGCCAGAGGTGGCCCACATCTGTAAGGTGCTCGTCAAAATCAACAATTCAGGTCGTTAAGGGAAATAAAGCTTCTCGTTAGCTTCGTGCACAAGACACCTTCTGTAAAATGAATCAATTATGACTTCTGGGCAAAAGGCTCGGTAAACAGCTGAGGTACCTGTTACTCAGCGGGAGCCATTTTTCCATCATCCTCGCATCTCCTCTGCATGCGTGCACACGGATATTTATAACATGCTCATCCACAGACATAAATCAAGCCTTTAATTTGTGTGCTCAGCAGGGACGTGCTGAAACCAATACGACTCCTGCCTTCCTGCAGCTGGTTCCTGTTCCTGACGTCGGCGCTGCCATGAACTCAAAGTGTGTACGGCCCAAAGTATGGAAACAGCCCTCAGTGGGGAGTTGGAGGCTGTTTGAAGAGCAGTGTTAGTGCTACAGGATGCAGACTTTTGAAGAAGGCAGATTGATAAAGGAGTAGTTGGGTGTGGAGGAACTGGCTCCCTCAAACCTCCCGAAACAAATGGGGATGAATCGGAAACCTGACTACAGGTCGGGTATTTAGCAAAATCAATGTTTAGACCCTCTTACTGTTTGATTTATCTAAAGGTTAGGAGAGAAACTTCACGTCACATGAGGCTGTACCATGTGGCGTCGTCCTAAGTTTGGAAATATAGAGAACTGCGGGGTAAGTGCGCCATCTAGTGTCTGAAAATATAATAAATCAAGCGTTTTATAGCGCAGTACTTAAAAAAATAAATACATCCATTCATCCATTATCTTACGCTTTATCTTATGTTAGGGTCGCGGGGGGGGGGGTTCCTCATGCCAATCCAGGGGCAAACGTTTCGGGCGCTGGGCAGATACACCCAGGACAGGGCGCCAATCCATTGCTGGGCACACACTCACTCACACAGACATGCACACAGACACACTCTATATGGGGCAATTTGGAGAACTCAATTGACCTTGAGCCATGTTTTTGGACTGTGGGAGGAAACCACAGAACCCGAAGGAAACCCACGCTGACACGGGGAGAACATGGAAACTCCACCCAGATTGGGATTCGAACCGGGAATCCCTAGCGCTGAGAGGAGAACCACTCTCATGCTAACCACTAAGCCACCGTGCCGCCAATAAATAATAATAATAATAATAATAATAATAAAGACCTCCATCCATTAGAACACAGAGACAAAATATAAAGAGGCAATAAATGCAGTAGAAATTTTAATTTATAATTTATAATATAAACCAGTCACAAAAGTTCTGAAAGAGTTTTCTAAACTGGTGCAATCAAGATGGATTTTTAATCTGATTAAAAAAAAAAAAAAAAAAAAAACCTCTTTGGTAGCAGAAGTTTCAGATTTAAGCAGTGTAGTCACCAAATTATAAAGAAATGTGTCTGATTTAAAACATACTGCCAAACTTATAAAAAAAATAAAATAAATAAAAAAAATATATATAAAAAGAAGTGAACTCACGTGTCTGCAGCCAGATCGAGAAAACATTTCACCTCCTGAAGAAAAGTCTGTCAAGAGAAAAACAATAAAACAACCAAACTGATAAAAAAAACTGTGGAAATGAGCAGAACAAAGGAAGAAAGCATCGTTTCGGTGCCTTCAAGAGAGAAATATGACACCAATTATAAACTTTAAAATCACTTCTAAGAATATTTTCACTCAGCTTTAAATTGGATGGACAGAAACAAAATGTCAGTTCTTGTTCACTGATCAAATATATTTGGAGATAATGTGATATTGAGTCTGTTAAAAACAAAAAACATACAAACAGTGACTTTTGTAACGTTTTCTCTGTAGAATTACAGAACCAAAAGTTTGGACACGCCCCTTCTGGCTCCATCATCTATTTCCTCCACTTACCATATACAGTGGGTTGCAAAAGTATTCATACCCCTTGAACTTTTCCATATTTTGTCACATTACAACCACAAACATAAATATATTTCACTGGAATTTAATGTGAAAGACCAACACAAAGTGGTATACAATTGTGAAGTGGAAGGAAAATTATACAAGAATCAACATTTTTTTTACAAATAAAAAACTGAAAAGTGCGACGTGCAAAAGAGCCCCCCTGAGAAACTTTGTGGAAGCTTGCAAGAACAGCTGCAAGCTTTTAGGGTATCTCCACCCAGCTTTGCACATCTTGAAATTCTTGCCCAATTCCTCCTTGCAAAAACAGCCTGCTGCAGTTTTGAGATCTTGCCACAAATTCTCAATTGGGTTTAGGTCTGGACTTTGACTGGGCCATTCTAACACATGAATATTCTTTTTTTTAAACCACTCCATTTAGCTCTGGGTGTTTAGGGGGTCGTTTGTCCTGCTGGGAAGGTGAACCGAGAGTCCGCCGCCCCAGTCTCAAAATCTTTTGCTGACTCCAACAGGTTTTCTTCCACAAGATTGCCCTGTATATTGGCTTCATCTTCCCATCAACTTTGACCAACTTCCCGGTCCCTGCTGAAGAGAAGCACCCCCAAAGCATAGATGTGCCACCACCATATTTGACCAGTGGGGATGGTGTTTTTCAGAGTGATGTCATTTCTCCGCCACACATAGCGTTTTGCATTTGGACCGAGTCAAATGACCAAAGCATCCACATTGCTGTGTCAACTGCTTTTAAAAACTGCAATCGGGAAATGGTTTTCTTTTAAACAATGGCTTTCTCCTTGCCACAAACAGTGACGACTACCAATTTGTCCTGTGGACAGTTTTCCCCCACCTGAGCTGTTCTCTGTCCAGAGAATTACAGATCAACTTGTAAGTTTAACGGCCTTTGTGGCAGGGTTGGCGGTTCACTGGGTGCCATACACTTTTCCGGATGATGGATTGACAGTGCAGGAGGACCCTTTTGAGTCATTAGCACTCATCAGGCAACTTCTGAATGCAATTGGTTGCACTCAGGGAAAAGGGGGCTGAATACTTTTGCACTTTTCAGTTTTTTATTTGTAAAAAAAATGTTGATTCATGTATAATTTTCCTTCCACTTCACAATTGTATACCACTTTGTGTTGGTCTTTCACATTAAATTCCAGTGAAATATATTTATGTTTGTGGTTGTAATGTGACAAAATATGGAAAAGTTCAAGGGGTATGAATACGTTTGCAACCCACTGTAGATGTACTTTGTAGTTTTACAATTCCAGACTGTAGTCCATCTGTGTTCTCTGTTGGTTAGGAGCATCACAGAACAGGTATCATTTGGGTGGAGGATTGTTTCTTGTCAGTTCTGCAGTGACACTGATGTGGTGGGGGGGGGGGGGGTACAATGCTGCTGTAGGTTCATTTCTCCACCTCAGTGACACTGCTGGGATAGGAATAAATGCACCGACCAAATAATCCCTGCTCTGTGGTGGTATTATTGGGGTTCTGACCATTAAAATAGAGAAAAGGGGACGTACACAGTATGTACTGTAGAACACAAACAGATGACCTACAGTCTGGAATTAAAGAACTAAAGTCCATCTGCACAGGAAGACAATAAATGCAGCAAACTTTTACTGTATGTTGTGTTTTTTTTTTGCAGGTTTTTGTGTTTTTACACCAATGAAAATACTTTTTACATAAACTGCCTGGAAAGAATAAATCTAATTTATATTCTAAAAAATAAGAAGCTGTAATGGATTTGTGGTTCTCAGTTCTCTAAGTTTCTGTTGATCAAATGTCTCATACTTTCATTGGTTCTTGAGCTTTCTACATACATTTATTTAAATAAATGGGTTTTTCTGATAACTTAATGATGAACAGAATTAGAACGCTGACTGAGAAAGTGACACCAGACAGGCAGACGGTTTTAGGACTTTTATTTAAAAAATAAAATAGAAAATAAAGTACATAAAAATATTGAAGAGAAACAAAGACAACCAAAAAAAAAACAACTCCAAAAACCACATCTCTTCGAATGCTGGGTGGCCACGTGGGGGGTCTCGAGAGTGCTTTTGGTCAAACGTCAGCAAACGACATGTAAACCCAGTCAGTCACATCTAACAGGGCGTTTCACACTAAACAGAGAAGGACGTGGGCATAGAGCTCGGTCGGACCGTGCGCCGCCTCGCAGACGATGAGCTGCAGCAGTCTGACCTCCGCGCGGATGCTGGTTGAATCAAAAAGCAGATTCTGCTGGTCACATGACATCCCCAGGTTTCTAGCCTAACTTCACTGAACGGGCTGAATTGCTATTTCTTAGATGTGGCACCTGCACGTGTATCCAGGTGAACACCGGCTGCCGGGATGCTGAAGTCATTGACATTGAGATCCATCAGCTTGTCGAGACGCCGCTGGAACGCATATTTACGGACAATCTTACAGCTGACCTGTCAAACTGTGTGGGTGCGACCTGGTTATGTAAAGCAGCTATTAAAAGAACACTGGCTTTTTCAGAAATTCCAAGGAGTTTTGAAGCCGAGATTAAAGAGCATCAGCAGCATGACTGACGAGATCCATGTCAGTCACACCTGAGCATTTGTGAAACTTATGACACCAAATAATCCAATCATCAGCTTCAATACTGACACACGTGTGCCTTGTGAAACGGTGAGAGACGTGATGGCATTCGATTCCAAAAATCTGACAATATTAGCTTTCAGATCCGAGAATTAATTATAATTTAATTAAACTAATCTTTGACATCACACTAATTTTTGCGGCCTCACGTCCACGATGAACTCAGGTCCAGGATATGCTGGAACCCAAACTCAACTCCACACGTTAATGTTGGTAGTGGTTCACTTTAAAACCCACTTTCTTGACATTTTCTTGACGTTCGGCGCCTGGATATCACATACAAACACACGGCTTCCGATTAAAGCAGCCGAAAATCTTTTTTTTGGTACCTCAATCGGACTACTAAACTGCAGCGCCTCGGATCCAGAGGTGGCCGTCGACGTGGGATGACTATTTGCATAGTAACAGTAACCTGCATGCCTTTGTGACGCGCCAAGAAACAGCAATACAGTTTAGTGTGCCATGTACAGACAGAAAACCGGACGATACAGTACGAGAACCGAGGCAATTTTTTTTTTGTTAAAAATAAAAGGCAATACGACAAGTACCTGGAAATGCACATTAAGATTCCGGAAAGGAATCGAGACTTGAGTTCCCTTTCACGTCCCTCTTTTCTCCACTGATGCAGAACCCCACGCGGAGCTCCGAGACTCTCTGGCATGAAGATGCACAGCACGGTCAGCTGCTCCCTCA
Organism: Corydoras sp. C115; assembly: GCA_019802505.1. Classification (NCBI taxonomy): domain Eukaryota; kingdom Metazoa; phylum Chordata; class Actinopteri; order Siluriformes; family Callichthyidae; genus Corydoras; species Corydoras sp. C115. Next base: position 256,717 of record JAFMOC010000273.1, read on the forward strand.
CCTACAGCCAAACAGACATGCGCTCGGCGGCCGGACACTGAAAACACAGGCCGGTGCGTTTCGTTTTGGGCTGCGCACAGACAACCAGGACCGGTGTCCGTGAAACACTCCAATGTTTTCGAATCCGAGCTCGCGTTGAAGTCGCTGCCGAATTCATGATTACAGGGCAGGAGGGGTCTGACGCTCATGTCAAAAGGGAAACATCCATGTGGTGCTTCCCTTGTCCCGTGTATTGCACATAAACCTGTGTGGTTGCTTCGTTGCATAAAAACCTCAGCATACTGGATGTTTAGCGGATTGTTACCATGACGACAGACATTAAATTGACATTAAATCAATTTTGGAACCCAACCCGTGATGTTTGGTCATCAGAGCAAGGTTTAAAAAACGCTGGAGTATTTCATAGACGGCCCGAGAACAGGGATTTCGGGGAAACAGTGCCACCAGCAGGCAGACTGACTTGCGTGCACACGAGTATTTACACAAACTCACACCTTTCCTTCCTAATCGGAAAGATTTACGGTTCTCTCCTAATGTCAACCATATAAGCTCTGTGACGGGGCGATGGGGCTCTGTAAAGGCAGCAAAATTAAAAGTACAAAAATAAAAGCGACTTTTAAAAAGACACATAATTAAATAAAATTGTCTAAAGTGGAAAAAAAACAAAACAAAACAAAAAAAACATTATTGCACAAATAACCCAGTCCGAATGACCCGCTCGAACCCTTGTGCTTGCTCACATGCACAAGCCTCAGCCCTGACGTGATATTGGAACCCACAAACGTGCCACCTCTGTGGACGGTGTCTCATTAAGATCAAAACGAAATGACGCAAAGTGAAAATACACCAACAGTAAAGCAACAAAAACGTTAAAATATGCAGCTTTCGGATGAACAATGTGGATCCGGTTCGTGAAGTGTCCTCGGGGCGGGGTTCATGGACACGTACAGACCGTCGGCAATGGTATGGTATGGTATGGGATGGGAGTGAGGCTAGCACCACCGCTAACACAGCTACTGTTAGAGGAGCTGCGGCGGGAACCACCGGGCTCTCGGCTCGAGCCCCACCAGCAGGAGGTTACATAGAGTTCTCATCGTTTTGCGACAGGAGCTGGAGGAAGGGGGGGGGGGGGGTGGGACGGGGCAGAAGGGCAGGCGAGGAAGACGATGGATGTTGGGAGGTGGGGCTGAGTCGGGGGACGGTGTTTATCTGCTGACACTGGCTGGTAGAACGCCCCTCTTTCTGTGGCGCCACGTGGTGCGGTGGTGCGGGAAGTGGTCTGGGTGGACGCCCATCACTGAGAACTTTGGGGTGGACTGCTGGTTGAATACAGAAATCCCATTTGAGCATAAACATGTGTATATACAGTACACAAGCGCGAGTGCATACAATGGTGTTATGCATTTACCTGTCTGCCATGGACGATCTGTGAAGGGAGGTTCCCAGGTATGGACATCCTGTTCTAAAGAAGAGAAAGTAAGAGTGACGGAGGGTGTTAGGAGACGGTACTCATCCAGCAGCCATACATCTATGAGGTGGAGCGTCCACATTACTGTCTTCTAGTTGATTTGAGGGACAGTGTGCAGCGCAACACACACACACACACCACATCACTGTCACTACAGTGCTGAGTATGAGCCACCACCCAAATACTACCTGCACCTAATAGTCCTGACCATTAAAATAATAAGCGTATTCTAAAAGTTAAGGGTTCGAAGCCAGAGCACATCCAGTTAAGCACATCCAGAGCACATCCAGTTAAGCACATCCAGAGCACATCCAGTTAAGCACATCCAGTTGCTAATGTGAGCATTTAAGATAAGCCCTTCCCCCCTCCCCCCCATGCTCAAACCCCAACTGCTGGGACACCTGTAAGTCGCTTTGCATAATAATGTAATATAATGCAATAAAGGGTGGCACAGTGGCTTAGTGTTTAGCATGTTCGCCTCTCAGCGCTAGGGATTCCTGGTTCTCCCCGTGTCCGTGTGGGTTTCCTCCAGGTTCTCCGGTTTCCTCCCACAGTCCAAAAACATGGATCAAGATGAATCGAGTTCTCCAAATTGCCCCGTATAGAGTGTGTCTGTATGTGTGAGTGAGTGTGTGCTCAGTGATAGATTGGCGCCCTGTCCTGGGTGTATCTGCCCAGCGCCCGAAACGTTCTCCCCTAAATGGGCATGGGGAACCCCAACGCGACCCTAATAGAGGATAAGGCGGAAGATGATGGATGGATGGATAATGCAATAATATAATGGGCTTTATCTTAAGCTCAATCCTTCAGCAATATGCAAGTTCTGCTTTTCTCGTTTATCGTTCTTTAAAGCAAGCTACTGAACCAGGAACAGAATTTATTATCCCTTTACTGTTTCGAGCCATGACTTCTGCTCCTGCAGAGACTCGGTGGACTTACTGGGTATATGATGACTGGTGCTGGCTGGAGGACTGGGAAATTGGCCTTGACTGTGCCCATCTGCAGCTCAGTCTGTTGAGGGTAGGTGGTCACTGCTGGAGCAGCGCTGGTGTAGTCAGAGTCCTTTTAAGAGAAGACACACACACACACACACACACACACACACACACACACACACACGGTGGGTGTAAGAGGAGCTGATGTCTACAGACTGCAGTAAAGTGGATTGTCCGCAGCGGCTGAATGTGATGCTTACGATGTCGCTGCCCGACTGAGAGGACGTCGGCGAGTTCTGCAGAGGGCTGGACAGAGACATGGGCGAATCCGCACTGTTGGGAGAGGGAGAGTCACTCTGCAGCCGCTGTCGCTCCTCCACCCCGACACCAGGCAGGGGGCTGGGACCTATCCGCTCTGCTGCTTCTTTCGGAGCAGGACCTGCAGATGCGCATGACATGCAGATGTATAAATGCTGTTATATATGCACATCACAGCCACGGTGTTTTTAATGCCACTGAAACCCTGAACACTTATCCTAATAAAACTCAGTATGGAGATGTTCATGCAGACTCCATCATCCGCAGGAAGCGGAGTTCTAATTCGCTTTATCCTCCTGATCGGAGATTTAAATAGCTGATAGTCGACGGCTGGGCTCAAACCAAGGTTTTCACTTGGATGGAGCTGTGACCGTATCCTCCTCTGAGCCCGGAGTGGAGCGTGTGGAGAAACCGAGGTCCTGCGCTCGAGCTTACCATCAGAACTCTCTGCCGGGGATCGGTTCTTGGTGCCCCACGTCTGAACGATCCACTTCCTGTAGTCGATCACTTCCTGGGTGACTTTAATAATGCGTCCCAACGTGCTGAGGAAACAGAACAGAACGGTACAGAACAAAGCACAGAGCATTTAAACCTCCACCCACAGACATCCATCATACTCGCATACAGACATCCATCATGTACTTTTCTTGCTGCAGTACAATAACCCTGTGCATGGATTTGTCAAATCTGGAACTGATGGAGCTCAATGTAAATTGTTCTTCGATGCTGACCATGTTTATGGGTAACTGGCAGCTTCTTTATTAAAGGGGATCTCCAGCTTCTGTTTTTTCTGCTTACTCAGTTCCACGTTTAAATGTCATATATTTCCATGGAAATAGCTCATATTGGTGGATGACCATTATTCTAATGCCTCCATCATGTTCTAAAAGTCTACACTCTCAGTTCCATTTACTGTAAAGATGGACTTTACAATCAGTAAAGTTCTCAGTTCTACAATTTTACACTGTAGTCCATCTGTTTGTGTTCTACAGTACATACAGTGTATGTCCTCTTTACTCTGTTCTAATGGTCAGGACCCCAATAGTACCACCACAGAGCAGGGCTTATATGGTGGGTGCATTATTCCTATCCCAGCAGTGTCACTGAGGTGTTTAAATGAAACGACAGCATGAAATGAAACTAGGGGTAAGTTACAGCAGCCAATTTACCTTGAATCCATGTTTTTGGTTTGTGGGAAGAAACTGGAGAACCTGAAGAAAACCTCACTCGGACACGGGGAGAACATGAAAACTCAGATCTGAAGATGGACTCTGTAGTTTTACATCTGTTTGTGTTCTACAGTACATACTGTGTACTCTATTCTAACAGTCAGGACCCCAGTAGTACCACCACAGTGAAGGGAGTACTAGGTTGGTGCTTTATTCCCATCACATCAGTGTCACTGCAGAACTGACAATAAACAATCCTCCACCCAAATGATACCTGTTCTGTGATGCTGCTGACCAACAGAGAACAGAGAACCAATAGGGGACTAACAACAACAAAGAACACAGACGGACTACAGTCTGGAATTGTAGAACTACAAAGTCTGTCTATATGTTAAGATGACCGGTGTAGTGATTGACATAAATAATGAAAATAACCATTTACGGAACGTGTGATGATGAATTAAACAGATCTGGATCTTGGGGTGAGACTTCACTTTACCTGTCGATGTCTTTGTTGGGGTACGAGTCTGCAAGCGGCGACACCGCATGGTCGAGGACGATGTAGGCGTACTCAAAGACTTGTTTGACCTGCATGGCACCATACGAGCTCCTGCCCACGTCGTTACCTGAGGTTTCAACCAAAACAATGAATAACATTATTACAGACATGAAGTGAAAGAAAACTTAAATGTTACTTCAGTGGAATGCAACACAAAAGTCATGCCCATTCCTTATTCCGTATTTAATATTCAGGGTCTAAGTAGGCAAAAATAAATGGGTCACAAAAAATTAATTAATTAATCCATCCATCCATCATCTTCCGCTTTATCCTATATTAGGGTCGCGGTGGGGTTCCCCATGCCCATCCAGGGGAGAACGTCTCGGGCACTGGGCAGATACACCCAGGACAGGGCGCCAACCCATCGCTGGGCACACACTCACTCGCACAGACACACTTTACATGGGGCAATTTGGAGAACTCAATTGACTTGATCCATGTTTTTGGACTGTGGGAGGAAACCGGTGAACCCGGAGGAAACCCACGCGGACACGGGGAGAACATGGAAACTCCACCCAGATTGGGATTCGCACCGGGAATCCCTAGTGCTGAGAAGCAAACGTGCTAACCACTAAGCCACCATGCCGCCCAATAAATGAATTAAATAAATAAATGTTTTAAACTTATAATAATAAAATAAAAACCTCTAAAAATAAATAAATATGTCCAAAACCCAATGTTGTCATTCAAGATTTTGAACCACCAACTTGAAGAGTGGTTTTTTGTATCACAGACTTAAATCTGTCTTTATTCGAATGGTTTCCAAAAAAACTATTTTAGTTGGTGGAATCCTTTCAAAGAGTTCTTTCAGATTTTCAAACATATAAAAGTTATTTCTGGTGGTTGAAATTGCAGGGCATTCTCCTACAATGGGTTTTATTGTTTGAGAAGTTGTACAGTATTGGCCGTCTGGAGCCTTCTCGCCAACCAGAAGGTGACGGTGGGTGAGGGCAGTGTGACCAATTCGGCACCTAGTCAGGATTGTCTGTAAGGAAGTCTGTATTGCGTTTAATATTGATGAAGATCTACATCATGCTCTACATCATAACCACAAATCTTGATCACTCAAACTGTCCCTGCCTCACTGTCGGATACTCCAAATCTACTGAACATCTGAATCCCAATTCAAAATGTTATTGGTGGATGGAGGACCATTCAAGTGCTGCAGTTCCAAACCTACCACAGTCACTAACAGTAAAATCTCGACTCCTCCCTTAAAGCCATAAGAACTCATTTAAAGGATCACAAATTCATTAAATGAAAAACTAATCCCATAAACCCCAAATAGAACAGAATTTACATTCCATATTACTGACTCTATTTGCAGAATAAAAATAAAAAGAATATAAGCCATGTAGTTATTCTGTGGCTGCTTTGTCTCACCTCTAATGATCTTTCCTTTCCAGATTTGGGCTCTTATGGGTAAAAACCTGACTAAAACCCTTGCTCTTTGCTTCACACTATTATCTAAAAGGCTTACCCGAGACAGCGTCACGTCTGAGAAGCAAGATTAGGATGAGGGTAAAGTACCTGGAAGCAGGGGGTCTTCGATGCAGAGCATGGAGGACCTGTAGCCGTTGTTTATGGCTTTCATGATGTCCTCCTTGGCCATGTAGGCGCCGCCGTTTTTTATCCTTATACCCGTTTTAAGGTAATTAAAATGTCGGCCGTACAGTTCGAAAAATTCGATCAGCAGAACGCCCAGGTTTGTGTTCGGAGTTCTGGCGTCGATTCGAGGGTGCAGCTGGGGGGAAAAAAAAACAAACAAAAAAAAAAACATTACAGACTTGTAGTACAGCGATGCTGACATTGTGCTTCAGCACTCGATTCAAACAAAACATTAATCTTCATCCTTAAAGCCGATACACAGACACATAACAACCTCCTCATTTTATTAGGATCATTCTTTTTTCTACACTCACTGTGCATTTAACAGTCCATCTGTTTCTTTATATACAAAGTTGGTCCTCTTTACCTTGTGCTAGATTCTGGGTGGTGGGTGATACCCAGCACTGCAGTGACAATGATGTAGTGGTGGCGTGGATTGAACCGTTATGGTGTTTTCAAACAGTGTGCTGGGTTTCATCACACAGGCCCAACCTCAATTCTATCATGTACCTTTGGGCCCCATCAATACAGGTGCCAGGTCCTCTAATCTAACATCAGTCTCTGACTTCACAAAGTCTCCCCTGGATAAGTGGGTCAAATTCACACAAACCCCCCAAATTCTTGTAGAAAGTCTTCTTACACGGCTGAAATCAGTTGTAGTTGCATAAAAGGCTCCTCCTGTGGGTGTAATGTGTAGGTTTTGCATAGTGAACACAATCAGTTGTATAATAGCTCCACTTACAAAGTTCACGTTTTCTGGTAGGCCCTACTCTCAATTAGGTCACTGTTGGCGGGTTCCCCTTAGCTTCCGTTCTATTTCAGATTGCAGTTTAATACTACATAAATAAGCATGCTGTAACAGTGAAACGGAATTAAACAAGACCCGACAGCCGTGATGTTGCTTATATAAAGCCGGTCACCTGCAGAAAGCTGATGACCATCAGAATCAGGCTGTAGGAGCTGATGCCTCCGGTGAAGACCTCGTTCAGATCTCTCTGCAGGAGGAACTGCTTTAGAACGAAGATCAAGTAAGGCAGCACGGTATACTTCTGCAAAAGAAACATGAAAATCGGCGTTAGACAACCCACACATTCAGCAGAAGTGACTCATATTCAATGAGACCGTGTTGGGGACTTTATCCAGTACAGAACTCAGAGTGGAAGGGATGAGATAACACTATACTGCATCACATATTAATATTCATAATACCTGCTCTGTGGTGGTACTAATGGAGTCCTGATCCTTAGAAAACAACAGTCTGTATTTATTTAGTATAGGTGTCCCCATACTTTAGACCACATCGTGAACTTTAAAGGCTCAAACCATGTAAAGAACCACATTTCATCACTCAACCTCTAATGAGATGCATCGTGAGCAGCTCGAGTTCTTTACTACTGACTGGCTCATGAACAGTTTTTTAATCCAAGAAGCATAATTAATGCGGGGATTCACATTAATGCAGTAAATTTAATTATTAACACCCAATGAACCCACTGAACTGATGTCTGTATATGAAGGAATTTTCCATTCATTATTATACTTATAATTGGACATCCTTCCTCAGAGGGACATGACTCACCTTTACGTAATCTTTAATAAAGCAGGCGGCTTTAACTCCAGTCTCAACGTTGAAACTGATGTCCACTTTAACATCTGTTTCTTGGTCGGTCAGTTTAATAATTGGTACCTTCAAAAATAAAACATGATCCACAGTAATGTATAAGCTTTGACTTTAAGGTCGGTGATGATGGATGGCAGAATCACACAATTACTGAGGTACAGGCTGCATCACAAATCGCATACTGCCTACTACACATTAGGTGAAAGCTGTGGGAGAAATTAGTATATCCATCCATTTTCTTCCACTTTATCCAGGGGAGAACATCTTAGGCGCTGGGCAGATACACCCAGGACAGGGCGCCAATCTATCGCTGGGCACATACTCACTCACAAAAGCACACTCTATATGGGGCAATTTGGAGAATTCAATTGACTTGATCCATGTTTTTGGACTGTGGGAGGAAACCGGAGAACCCGGAGGATACCCACGCGGACACGGGGAGAACTTGGAAACTCCACCCAGATGGGGATTCGAACCGGGAATCCCTAACGATGAGAGGCAAACATGCTAAACCACTAAGCCACCGTGCCACCCTAAATTAGTATATATTAAATGTTATTTTAAAAAAAAGTATAAGACAGGACGGCACGATGGTGTAATGTCACCTATGTTCAACTCTCAGTGCTGGGGATCAAGGTTTGAATCCTGATCTGGGTGGAGATTCAATGTTCTCCATGGTTTCCTCCCACAGTCCAAAAACATGAATTTAAGGTCAATTGGCTGCATTAAATTGCCCCATGTAGTGTGTGCGAGTGAGTTTGTGTGCAGTAATTGATTGGCACGCTGTCCTTGGTGTACCTGGTGTATGGGACCCCTACCCCCACCCACAACCTTAGTATAGGAATAAGGGGCAGATAATAAGATGAGATAGCTCAGTTTCTAAGAAAATTCCTCCAAAGCCCTACTGAAGCAGACATTTCCTAACAGTTGATCACATGATCGAGCCGAGGAGGAATCAACATGGCGTAAAGCAAGAAGGTACAACCACTAAAAGAAAAATATAACATGTTTGTTTGTTATATACACAACGTGATTGTATCCAACACTACATGGAGTTAAACTTTCATAGTGGTAGTCTGGGGCTTTTTCGTGTGTTATGGCAGCTGCATCACGAGGTTGCATCAATATTATTTAATACCCATGGATTAGTAATTAGTAAGCTCTAGGGATTCCCGGTTCGAATCCCAATCTGGGTGGAGGCTCCATGTTCTCCCCGTGTCCGCGTGGGTTTTCTCCGGGTTCTCCGGTTTCCTCCCACAGTCCAAAAAACATGGATCAAGGTCAATTGAATTCTTCAAATTGCCTCATATAGAGTGTGTCTGTGTGAGTGAGTGAGTGTGTGCCCAGCGATAGATTGGCACCCTGTCCTGGGTGTATCTGCCCAGCACCCGAAAGGTTCTCCCCTGGATGGGCATTAGTAAGTAGTAATTAGTAAGCTCTAGGGATTCCCGGTTCGAATCCCAATCTGGGTGGAGGTTCCATGTTCTCCCCGTGTCCGCGTGGGTTTTCTCCGGGTTCTCCGGTTTCCTCCCACAGTCCAAAAAACATGGATCAAGGTCAATTGAATTCTCCAAATTGCCTCATATAGAGTGTGTCTGTGTGAGTGAGTGTGTGCCCAGCGATAGATTGGCACCCTGTCCTGGGTGTATCTGCCCAGCACCCGAAAGGTTCTCCCCTGGATGGGCATGGGGAACACCCTCGTGACCCTAATAGAGGATAAAGCGGAAGATAATGGATGGATGGATCGATTAGTAATGTGATTGTAAATCTCAGCTGTCCAACATCTCTCACCGTAGCTTTGTCAAGTACTTTGATAGTATGTGGCTTGGCCACATTATTTTTCAGGAGAGCCTGCTCCAACTGCTGCAGGGGGGGTCTGTCCCATTTCCAAAACACCACCAAGTCAATATCACTGCGGTGGAGACAACACATACCTTAGCACATTACAGATCCAAAACTATTCCGACTCATTACGTTCCTCACACATGCATCACTAACGCTTCTTTACATCAAGTCAGATACAAAACTTTAAAAAAATAAAAAAACATTTAAAGAGGGGCTGAATTCAATCATCTGCTATCCCCAAACCCCAGTACCAGTGACTTTAAATAGCCAGAAGTGGTAGCTGTTGCAGCTCTAGCAGACAGCACAAGCTGCATATTAGATCAATCAAATTACTGGAGCAACTTCAGACAGGGTCCAATTACAAAAATGCTCTAATTGGAAACTAATTAGTTATGGAACATACTGTATCTACAAAAATAAGAAACTCACATGTCACTGTATTTAAAAAGCTTAAAAAAAGTGCATTCTCATCACTATGGACACATCTGTATCTTACCTCGTTGGAAGGTAGAGTCCGGTGCTGAAGCTGCCAAAAATCTGTACCTAAACAGAAAAAAAAAGATTTTAAATTAGAGCAGAGATTTCTTGCCCCCCCCCCCCCCACCCAAAAAATTTATAAAAATAAATAAATAAAACACACACACACACCTAAAGACATAAAAGACTTGTAAGTCCTTAAGGTGGTTAGCAATAATATACTCAAGCCACCTTAAAAACATACCACAAAATGGTGCCACTGGAAAAACCGAATAGATTTTACAACGGTAATAAACTAAACATGAAGTTATAAAAAATAATACAACATTTACTCACATCAGCACTTGGCCAGAGTTCCTTGATGACTGACTTGATTCGATTGACCACTTCTTGCCTCATGGTGGCCTCTTCAAGCCGAGGGGACATGAAGTTATAGAAGTCTATGATCTCCTCGTGCAGCCTTCGGAAAAGTCAGACCACACAAATATTAATTGTGTGTAGCCAAGCGAATCAGACCACTAATGGAGTATCCCCGAGAACGTAAGGAACATGAACCACGAGACGCCATTTATATTACAGGTTGCTGATAAACACACACAGCCGTTACTGCTCTACAAAGAGATTCATCAGAGGGAAAGGGCAAGACAAACAAGCTCAGTGGTGATTAATAGTGAACAGCCGGCAAATATGACAAATACACAACCGGCAATACTTGCTACACTCCAGCACCCCCTTAATGGAATTTCAAATATCTGACTGAATACATCAAATGAAATACTGACAC
>JAFMOC010000273.1:272500-377058 GCA_019802505.1 Corydoras sp. C115
CTCCGGGGAAGGCGGCGAGCTTTTCTCGGTGGTTGTCACCTCGTCGGCTGCCTTCGCCGCCTCGGGGACGTGGTTGTTATTTATGGATAAGGTCGCGAACGCACCGAGGTTGCGAACGCTACCAGCGGGATGCCGATAGGCCGAGGCCGGCCGGATTCCCTGAGCCGTCTCCCACACGTACATCCATAGCGCGTTGGCGGGTCCCTTCTGCTCCGGCTGATTCCACGCGACCCTCGGATCCATTCAAACCGCTTCACCGCTGGCTCTTAGCGGTTAGCCTAGCCAACCGTCGAGCCGCCTCGAACTCGGCACTAAACCGCACGGCGCGTCCGCAGATAACCCGCTCCTCCCGAGTCCGAGAGCCTCTCGCTCCGCAGGCGGCGTCACATAACATATAAAAATCGCATTAAACTAAATAAAGACGCGACAAAAAACCGGGCACCATCCGCGGTCCCGTTACATTCCGCTCGGCCTGTGATTGACTGGATCCAATATGGCGACTCCTCCCATCTCCCCATCACTCCCACCGAGCGAGCGACCAGCTCAAAGGGGCTTTTTTTTTAAAGCACACCCACGCGTGTCAGCGTTTTATTATCATTTTTTCACATAATAAACAATGTCGTTTATGTCTCATTGATTTCAATTGTAAAGTTAAAGCTTCGTTTCATGCCAAACCAGCGAGCTACCCGATAATATCGTGGAGTCGCCCCCCCCCCCTTCGCTTCGTAGCTACCGAACTGCCCTTTTAAGGTTCTGCTAATCTGGGGTTCTAAATGTCACAGTTTTAAAACGAATGTTGGCATTAAAAAATCCTTATCGATCCTTTTTAAGCGGCTTCACGGTTCGAATCTCAATCTGGGTGGAGTTTCCATGTCCTCCCCGTGTCCACGTGATTTTCCTCCGGGTTCTCCGGTTTCCTCCTACAGTCCAAAAACATGGATCAAGTCAATTGAGTTCTCCAAATTGCCCCATATAGAGTGTGTCTGTGTGATTATCTTCTGCTTTATCCTCTCTCTACTAGGGTCCATGGATTCATTATCTTCCACTTAATCCTGTACTAGAGAAAGTACCAGGGCGGCACGGTGGCTTAGTGGTTAGCACGTAAGCCTCTCAGCACTAGGGATTCCCGTTTCAAATCCTCATCTGGGTGGAGTTTCCATGTTCTTCCCATGTCTGCGTGGGGGGTTCCAGGCACTGGGCAGATACACCCAGGACAAGGCGCCAATCTATCATTGGACACACAGTCACATACAAACACTCAATACAGGGGCAATTTGGAGAATTCAGTTGACCTTGATCCATGATTTTGGACTGTGCGAGGAAACCGGAGAACCCAGAGGAAACCCACAGGGACATGGGGAGAACACGGAGACCCCACCCAGATTGGGATTCCAACCGGGAATCCCTAGTGCTGAGAGGAGAACATGCTAACCACTAAGCCACCATGCCCCCCCCCCCCCCCAGGTTAAAATGTCCTTTACAAACAGTCACTTTCAAGCATCTAAACTTTATTTACTAAAACTCATATTTGGAAGAGTTATAATTAATGAATATGGCCTGTAATAAAAGCCACAGAGAGCAACAAGGGTACAAAGGTCTACCCTTGCTCCTTTTGGCCCACCAAAGTCCACTCCTATGTATTTCCCAGGACAAATTATTGGACTTTAGAAGAACTATTGGATCTTTTAATAGCTATAAATTTATATATACATTATTATTACTTTATTAACAACACCTCCAACAAGATAAAAGAAAAAAAGAGAACTAGCTAAGAGAACCTTTGATTTTAATGGTAATAGTTTTGATATGCAGTTTTTAATCATGGGAGACGATAATGCTTTAGATAAATCTTCATATAACATCACTGTCTTAGTGAATGAGTGCCTTCAACAAGTGACTTTAAATCTTTTTTCTTTTGTCCAGCCAATATACTGTAGTATCTAATGTGTCAGATGTGCATGCATGTTACTCATTTTCTCTCTTTTTTTTTTTTTTACAGTTACTTCCCAAAATAAATTGTGACATCATTCTAGTTCGAGTAAAGATAAAATCAAGAGCTGAGTAGATTTTTTTCACACAACTGATGTATAAATGTATAAAAATCTAATGTAAGAAAATCACAAAACATTGTGTAACGCATTGACATCAGTTGTTGTTCCTTCTCCTAAGTTTAAAAAAAAAAGTATAGAATGACCTGATTGTCATAAGTATTTACAATAAGTATTTACACTAGGAAGTAAATGTCTTGCAAAGGTCACACCAAGATCACATTGTGCAAGTGCAATTGCCTCGAGTTGCAAAAGACCAACAATAGGTTCCAAAGGGCTACTAATGTATTTGCTTTAACTAGCTGGGTAATGCACACGAGTCCAGACTAGAGAAAAAAAACAATTCTTTAATTAGGCTTTACAAATGTGGGTTTTTATTTTATATATATATATATATATATATATATATATATATATATATATATATATATATATATATATATATATATATATATATATATATATATATATATATATATATATATATATATATATATATATAATCCTTTAGAACACAAATGGAATAAGAGATTTCCTCGATTTGGGGTAATCTTCAAATTTTGTGAGGTACCACCTGTAGAAAAAAGAAGGACATAAATTGTGGAAACAACAAACACAACCAATTATATTATGGGTATAACAGAAAGACTAATATATACTATGGCCAAAAGTCTGGTATTTAAAAAAAAACAGTACTTTTAGCCAATGTTAATAAATCAATCAGCCACATTTAAAAATGAATGCAGAATTAGTGCAGTCTTTTCAGAATTAGGGCTACCCTCATGTAGCACCCTAGATCGAGGGACAACCACATACTTTTGGCCATGTGATCTAAAAGTCATATTAAATTCAAATGAGACAAAACAGTACTTGTGGTGAGCGACGGCTCTGCTGGAGAGAACGACCGTTGTGAACAATGCAAAAGCCAGACTGTGTACTGAGTGAGCAGCCAGAGCGAAACCCGTCCATTCCATGATCTCACCGAAAAAATTAGCGCCTGACACAAAGTCAAACATCCCACCTGGAAAGAGACGTACAACAAGAGAAGATCATCAAGCAGAGGTTTGGAGTTGAAAGGGATTCCAAGCTATGCCAACATACTGCTGAATATCACTCTGCACAACCTCCGACTTCCTCTTTAATCAGTAATGAACCAAATGAACTTAATGAAGTAAGACATGAAGGTTAAACTGACTGTCTTTGGGGATTTAGGCACCATGTCTGTGTCTGTAGGGATCCTGTTAACATTGTTGCGTTTGCATTACACTAGTCATTTTGCAGACACTCTCATCCAAAGCCGCTCACAACCCATAATTATCAATAAAACTCAGTAAAAACAGCAGATGATTCGCTGGGTTTCTATATAAACCTGAAAAACATATGGCTGTACGAAGACTTTCCATTCAGCATCTCATCAGTTCTTTTTTTCCGACCACATGGATTTCCTTTATTTTATTTCACAACGAATGAGAGACTTATTCTCTCTCTCTCTCTCTCTCTCTCTACCGCTCTCTCTCTCACACACACACACACACACACACTCCATAATACAATTCTGTATATATAAAGGCATGAAGATTGAGGTTTGTATGGCAGTACCTCTCGGAATCTTGTACCCCGTTTCTCCAGGAGCACGGAGGTTCCTCAGGATGTGATCCGAATGAAGGTTTACCATCCAACCAAAAAACCACAGACACGACCCTGCAAAAATATTCAGCAAAGATACTTAGAGCTGTTGAGCTGGTTTCCCTAAATTTAAGTGGCTCTGCTTAAATTTAATGGATGAACATGTTTGATAACCAAATGCATTTGTTTTATCTCCAAATGCATTTATGTTTTATTTTTATGGCAGAAGAATATTTCACAATTTGAACAAACAGAATTTAAAGTTTTATGAAAAAAATGTGATGATTTTGAATAAACATTTTAGTCCCAGGGCTCCAATACACACAGACAAAGTACATTCAGTTTGAGGTTCTAATGCTTTATGATGCTGTAGCCCAGGGGTCTCAAACTCAAATTACCTGGGGGCCACTAACCAGGTTGTGTTTTCGATGAGGGGCCAGATTAAAGAATTGCAACAAAAAGCAGCGGGAAAATATAAAATCAACTATCAACTAACCATGTACACATATTGTAATTCTAATACACTCAGTGTTTGCTCAGTGCTTGCTACCAGAAACTTGACAGTGCTTCTTCTGACACAAATGAGCCACATTTGCTTTAAGTGAGTTTGCAGTGGACTCTCTGATGATGGACTGGAGATGGGCATTGGTCAGTCTGGATCTGTGCTTGGATTTATTAAATTTTACAGTTGAGAAGAGTTTTTCACACACATATGTACTTTTTTTCTAAGTCAACTTTTATTTTATATTTTGAGAGTTTCGAAAGTGACATTTTTGCTAACAAAATATTTTTTGTGAGCGCATGCGTAGCATAGTGTCACATCCACTTTACCTTCTGTACCTGCTATTCCCCTTCCTGCCACTGGTGGCGCTCGGAGTCCAGAGTTCTGATTACTACTTTCTGTTTATCTCTCTATCTCGCTATTCGGTTGGGTTGGCTGTTTGCGTCTGATCTTCGGTAATGCGCTGTTTGCGCTCTCCTCTCTTCTGTTGTATGGATTACCTCTCTGGAGAGTTTGGTTTCCCCGAGTGTCAGCGATCATCTTCATCACAGCGTTACACCATCAGTACGTTTACTGGGGTTTGAGCGCTGTTTTCAATAAACCAGTTGTAGAATATTGTGCTGTAACATGGGCACTATGCTTAAGGTATGCTTTGTGGGTGGATAAATAAAGGTGTGACACACGAGAGATGTACGATACATGTGGAAAAGAGTAAAGAGATTCGGAGTTCCTATAACTACACGAGTCTGTGTCTTTCATTAGCACCAGTGACTGTTATACTGTTCATCCACTTTGGCTTCGTTTCTGAGTACAACCCGTTACACGTAGAGACGTGCAGCTTACGAGTGGGTTGGGCTTATGCAGCAGGCGCTAATCACCAGGCAACGCACCGTATTTTTACAAAAATAAAGACACACAAACACCACATTACAAATTAAGATAAAATATAAAAAAGAACATAATAATGTATAAATAATTAAACCAAATTGCGGGCCAGATTATTATTATTAATTAATTAATCAATTTTTTTAATGCTTATTTTGTTAACCCTTGAGGGGCCGTATAAGACTGCTTATAAGGGCCGTATAAAGGCCGTATGTCACTTAGCTGAGGCTTTTATACAAAGTTGATAGCTCAAAACCCTAACCACTGAGCTACTGGAGATTGTTGTGTGTTAAACTGCAGGAGAACCACATTGGTAAAAAAAAAAACCCAAACCAGCTCATCAGGTACCAACAAACATGCCAATGTGAGAATGAGTAAGATCACAATTTTCTCCATTCTGACGATTGATTAATCGATGTGGATTTAAACCAACAATAAACAGAAGTGAAACATGCAGTGTATTCTGCTCTCTGAGTCTCTCATTAATTAAAAACCGAAGCATCGCATTTCTCATTATTAATTTACTGTGTGAGGCCAAATATGACGTTCCTCTTCCTTATGCATGGGTGCATCGTATGCCGTAGAAGAACAACTGAAAAAGCCATTACCCACCTGTAATGAAGCAGGGGTGTGTAACCCAGTCCTGGGGAAACACTGCATAGTGGCTCAGGTATCTGACTTGGAGATACCCATTATATACACAGAAAACAAACGCCAGGGCAAATGACGTGAACGGTGTGGGCTTTCCTCCTCGGATTAAAAACGGGTAAATAAGAGATCTGAGAAAAACAGTTTAGACAAAGATTATAGTGTTTTTTACACACACACACACACACACACACACACACACACACACACACACACACACAAGTGCAATATTTATATATACACAAAAATGAAGTGATTTTATTTTTAGATCTTATATACATATATGAACTGATTTTATTTTGTCTATTACATACCTGACGAAAAAATGGTCACCACCTGGATATAAATTTGATCTGCGGCTGCAGGTGGTCAGTTCTGGGTTCAGCAAAGTTACCAATCTATCGCTGGGCACACCCACTCACACAAACACAGTCTATATTGGGCAATTTGGAGAATTCAATTGACCTTAATCCATGTTTTTGGACTGTGGAAGGAAACCGGAGAACCCAGAGGAAACCCAGGCGGACAACATGGAAACTCCACCCAGATGGGGATTCGAACGGGGAATCCCTAGCGCTGAGAGGCGAATGTGCCAACCACTAAGCCACCGTGCCGCCCGTCATGATGATGTTGATTATTTAATTGTAACATTTTAAATCGTGATTCAATGAAAAAAATCGCATCATCCCTTAAAACTTAAAGTAAAACTTAGTAAAGAGAACTAAAAAGGTGCGTATATATTCCGGTATTTTGGAAACTCCATCCAGATTGGGATTCGAGTATCTTTTTTATCATTCATATATTAAATACGTGATGAATATAAGTTCTTTACCTTGAACATAATGGCAGAAGTACATGATGAGAAGGAGTCGGTTCGGTAAGTGAGTCGCTCGCGACGCTGAGGTCCACAGTACTAAACTCAGCGGCACGAGAAACGCAGGGAGCTCTTGAATGAACCACGCCAGTTTGACGCCGACGGGGAATCCGTATTTGTGAGTGGAATACCTTCCATAAGGCACGTTCTCGAAAAGCAGAGTGAAGAACGTAATGACAGCCATGAGCAGCATGACATATGCCAGAACATCCAGAATGTAAAGCTCCTGCTCTTCAGAGAAACACAAGCCTCTCACGGTGCACTCCATTACTACAGCCCGGGTGTCCGAATGCAGAGCTGCGTTAGCGCGGGTTTCATTAACTGTAATAAAGTGTTCAGCTGTGTTCTCGTTCTGTTCTACTGATCAGTAAAACGCTCAGGTTGTTAAAACAGCTGAATCCACATAGTAAACCGCACCGACATGTCCATTCGGTCTTCAGCTTCGAGGCTACAGTGAGACCGAGCACAGCGCGTCACCAGGGGGACAACCCGCCGCCGCTCGCCGCTGGGTTCAGTCGGTTGAAGGTTGATCTCTATTGATTTATCCATCCAGCCATCCATCCATTATCTTCCGCTTTATCCTCTATTAGGGTCGCGGGGGGGTTCCCCATGCCCATCCAGGGGAAAATGTATCAGGCGCTGGGCAGATACACCCAGGACAGGCGCCAATCTATCGCTGGACACACACTCACTCACACAGACACACTATATGGGGCAATTTGGAGAATTCAATTGACTTGTTCCATGTTTTTGGACTGTGGGAGGAAACCGGAGAACCCAGAGGAAACCCACGCGGACACGGGGAGAACATGGAAACTCCACCCAGATGGGGATTCGACCAGGAATCCCTAGTGCTGAGAGGAGAACGTGCTAACCACTAAGCCCTCTATTGATTTATCAGATAACAAAAAGACAAAATGCTATAGGAAGTGCAGTTTTAAAGAGCCCCCAGAACCTTTAAAATGTAGATGAGTAGACACATGTGTCCTTTAATCCTCCAAAAACAACCGTAACACCTCAGTATCTCTGCTGGACTGAGATTAATACCCCAACTAAATGTGTCCAGCTACCACCAACCCATCCATCCATCCATTGTCTTCCGATTTATCCTCTACTAGGGTCACAGGTCCCTGTACCCATCCAGGGGAGAACGTCTCAGGCGCTGGGCAGATACAACCAGGACAGGGCGTCAATCTATCGCTGGGCACACACTCACTCACACAAACACACTCTATATGGGGCAATTTGGAGAATTCCAAATTGGAAACCCACGCAGACATGGGAAGAACATGGAAACTCCACCCAGATGAGGATTTGAACCGGGAATCCCTAGTGCTGAGAGGCTTACGTGCTAACCACTAAGCCACCGTGCCGCCCTGGTACTTTCTCTAGTACAGGATTAAGTGGAAGATAATGAATCCATGGATTATTGTTGTTCGAATCCCAATCTGGGTGGAGTTTCCATGTTCTCCCCGTGTCCGCGTGGGTTTCCTCCGGGTTCTCCAGTTTCCTCCCACAGTCCAAAATCAAGTCAATTGAATTCTCCAAATTGCCCCATATAGGATGTGTCTGTGTGAGTGATTGTGTGCCCAGCGACAGATTGCCCCCCTGTCCTGGGTGTATCTGCCCAGCGCCCGAGACGTTCTCCCCTGGATGGGCATGGGGAACCCCCCCGCGACCCTAATAGGATAGGATAAAGCGGAAGATAATGGATGGATGGATGATTGTTGTTGTTGATATAAATGTAACGCCGCTTAGCTCTCTACGGCGCAGGCGTGCAGCCTTATAAATCAGCCCGCGTTCTAAATCTCCTTCGATGACTTGAATCGATGCCCTATCTACGGTTTCACATTCACCCTTCCTTTACACACTACCTAGTGCCCTTGTTTCAGACACGGACGTGCTTTGAACCAGGCCCCCACGTCGTAAGGAAGCCCACGAGTTGAGTGAAGAGTCCGCACACTTGAGTTCGCAGTTTGCGGGAGTCATTCGAGTGTTAAAGGTGCTGCGGAGGTTCGGATCTCGAGTGGTCTGTTTCTTTAACATGGGCAAAAGAAACAGAAAGAACAGAAAAGATGGAGGCGCCGAGGGGAAGAGGAGCAGAGACGATGCGGTGAGTGGGTTAGCTTAGCTCGTAGCGCCGGCACTTTGGGCTTTAAACGTCTGTCTGACGTCACGCACATCTGTCTGTTTTTATTTTATTTTTTTATTTAAAACTGAAGGCTGCCGACAAAGCGGCTTTAAAGTATTAAGTTTGTGAGCTGCATGTTCGTTCCCACGTGCCGCTGGACGCATGCGCACGGCTGATTACTGCCTGCAAATTCATTCAGTCTCCAGCTGCTGCTTAGAAACGTTACGTCACAACATGGATTATACTCAGATTAACATCATAGGCCGGGTGAAAGGTTCGATCCTTCTCGACGTGCTGTAATGAGTTGTGGAGATTGGCATGTTCTCTCCGCGTTCCTCTACAGTCAGCACTGTTTGGAAGATTTGGGTGCCATATGCCACACTCTGTACTGTTCTCGGGTGGCACGGTGGCTTAGTGGTTAGCATGTTCTCCTCTCAGCACTGGGGATCCCCAATTTGAATTCCATGTTCTCCCCGTGTGCGCGTGGGTTTCCTTCGGGTTCTCCTGGATGGGCATGGGAACCCCCCCCCCCCCCCCCCCCCCCCCCCCCCCCCGACCCTAATATAGGATAAAGCGGCAGATAATGGATGGATGGATGGATGGATGGGTGTACTGTTCTCAGTTCAGCAGTAACAGTCAGATGTCTTATCTTCTTATATCAGGGGCATCACATGCCAATACACCACCATCATCAGTGTCATTGCAGTGCTGAGGATCATCCACCCACCAAACAGTGTCTCGTGCTCATCCAGGGGAGAATGTTACAGGCACTGGGCAGATACACCCAGGACAGAGTGCCAGTCTATCACTCGGCACACACTTACTTGCACACAATATAGGGGCAATTTAGAGCAGTCAGTTACCTTGTATCCAAGGTAACTGAGGAGCGAAACCAGAGATAACCCATGTGGACACGGGGAGAACATGGAAACTCCACCCAGATCAGGATTTGAAGTTGGGGACGCGCTGCTTACTAAGCCACTGTGCTGTCCAGGCTTCAACCATGGGATTAATGTTGTTCTGTTCCTCAGGGTTGGGGCGCAGGCTATGCAGAGATTGTTAAAGAGAACAAGCTGTTTGAACAGTATTACCAGGAGCTGAAGCTCATCCCCGAGGGAGAGTTTGAGGAGTTCATGGATGCGATGAGGGAGCCACTCCCTGCTACCATCCGCATCACTGGATACAAAAGGTGAGTTCCAGATCGCGAACCACTCAGGGCTGGTAATCACACTGTCAACATGCCATCAGTCCTACCGGTCATTTATAGAGCTTGGTATTAGTAAAGAGGCGTGGCTTATTCATTTGTTAAAACCTCTTTCAGTTTTATTAAACTGGGTGCGTCATAAAGTTTACTATACAGTTTTATCTTCATCCATAACTGTTACGTTACTCTCTCGACATTTGAATACAGCCATGCGCAAGAGATCCTTCATACTCTGAAAGAGAAGTACTTTAAAGAGCTCCAGGACCTGGAGGTAGATGGGCAGAAGATCGAGGCCCCTCAGGCTTTGAGCTGGTAAGACTATCTCTTCTACTCTTTCAGTTTCATTGTAGAACATGTGTAACATGGAGATCTTCGGACCATCACCACAGGTACCCTGATGAACTGGCCTGGCACACCAACATGAGCAGGAAGATTCTGCGCAAGTCGCCACTTCTAGAGAAGTTCCACCAGTTCCTTGTCAGCGAGACGGAATCTGTAAGGTTTCTTTCTTTTCTTCTGGTCACTGCGGTTGCCTTTTGGAAATATTCCATCCTTGTATACTGCATAATCCTCTATTAGGGTCGTGGGGGGGGGGGGGGGGGTTGCCCATGCCCATGCCCATGCCCATCCAGGGAAGAACGTTCAAGGCACTGGGCAGATACAACCAGGACAGGGTGCCAATCTATAACTGGGCACACACACACTCTCTATGGGGAAATTTGGAGCATTCAATTTACCTTGATCCACGTTTTTGGACTGTGGGAGGAAACTGAAGAACCCAGAGGAAACCCATGCGGACACGGAGAGAACATGGAAACTCCACGCAGTTTGGGAATCGAACTGGGAATCAGCGCTGAGAGGAGAACATGCTAACCACTAAGCCACCATGCCGCCCTTTTTGGAAATATTGTAAGGTTTAATTTTAAGCTAGGTGGTGTAGCATGAGCATTGGTGCAAGATCAGGAAAAGGAGGTGTGGCCTCTGTATGTGCAATAATTATTAAAAGAGAGGGTGTGGCCACTGTGCAGTAATTATTAAAAGAGGGGGTGTGGCCTCTGTATGTGCAATAATTATTAAAAGAGGGGGTGTGGCTTCTGTATGTGCAGTAATTATTAAAAGAGGGGGTGTGGTCTCTATGTCCAAGAATAAACTAAATACTAAATACTAAAAAGATTTAGTATTTCTTATGTTTTGCTCAGTTAATATATATAATTTGTGATTTATTCTTTAATACTTGGTCTGTTTAATAATCCTTATTAATTAAATGTTTGTGTTTTTTAAGGGGAACATCAGCAGACAGGAGGCAGTCAGTATGATTCCACCTCTGCTGCTGAAAATCGAGCCTCATCATAAGGTACAGTGCACGCAGATTCCATTTCAAGTGGAGTAAACATAAAATCATCAAATAGTCATCATAGTGGGTACTGGGCACAGGGAGGGGTGTAACTAGTGGGTATGGGGCACAGGGAGGGGTGTAACTAGTGGGTATGGGGCACAGCGAGGGGTGTATCTAATGGATATGGGGTACAGGGAGGGGTGTAACTAGTGAGGACGGGGGCACAGGGAGGGGTGTAACTAGTGAGGACGGGGGCACAGGGAGGGGTGTAACTAGTGAGGACGGGGGCACAGGGAGGGGTGTAACTAGTGAGGACGGGGCCACAGGGAGGGGTGTAACTATCGATCAAAGCTTCATCACGTATGTAATATTTACAGATTTTGGACATGTGTGCTGCTCCAGGATCGAAGACAGCGCAGCTAATCGAGATGCTCCACTCTGATATGGACGTGCCCTTCCCTGGTAAAGTCTTCCTCACGTTTTAAGCTGCATGGTTATATAAAATAATACACACTTACAGAGGTGGGGCAATGGGACCCCCAGCGTTCGTAATCACTGAGCGACCCCGGTCACATGTTCAGAATTTCAGGACGCACTGTAAGCCCTCTGCTTTGTTTTTCAGAGGGCTTCGTCATTGCTAACGACGTGGATAATAAGCGCTGTTACCTTCTGGTGCACCAGGCCAAGAGGCTGAACAGTCCCTGCATCATGGTGGTGAATCATGATGCCTCCTGTATCCCACGTCTGCAGGTGGAAAGCGGTGGGAAGAAAGACGTCCTGTTCTACGACAGAGTGCTGTGTGACGTACCCTGCAGGTACCCTGACACACCCTGACATAATAAATGAATGTCCTGTGCCTTTAGGCGACTAGCGACTCCCCCCCCCCCCCCCCCTCCCAAGTGTCTGCACTGGGCCCTAAGCCACTGCCCTCCAATCAACGGCCCCTGGCCGACAGTCCCCTATCACCAAGCCACAGCCCTAAACAACGGTTCCCTGCCTTCCCCAAGTGACTGCCTTTAAGCCACTGCCCCAAGTGACTGCCTTTAAGCCACTGCCTCTAGCGACTGCCCTCAAGCCACTGCCCATATACGACGGTCCCTTGCCCCCAAGCGACTGCCCTCAAGTGACTCTCCTGCCCCAAGCGACTGCCCTCAAGCCACTGCCCATAAATGACTGTCCCCTGCCCCCAAGCGACTGCCCTCAAGTGACTGTCTCCTGCCCCAAGCGACTGCCCTCAAGCCACTGCCCATAAACGATGGGCGACTGCCCTCAAGTGACTGTCTCCTGCCCCAAGCTACTGCCCTCAATTGACTGTCCCCTGCCCCCAAGCGACTGCCATCAAGCCACTGCCCATAAACGACGGGCGACTGCCCTCAAGTGACTGTCTCCTGCCCCAAGCGACTGCCCTCAAGCCACTGCCCATAAACGACTGTCCCCTCCCCGCCCCAAGCAACTGTCTCCTGGCCCAAGTGACTGCCTTCTAGCCACTGCCCATAAACAGCAGTGACGGTCCCCTGCATAAAGTGGCAGTCCCCTGCCATCAAGCAACTATCTCTTGCCCCAAGCGACTGTCCTCAATCCACTTCCCCTAAACGACTGTCCCCTCCCTGCCCCAAGCAACTGTCTCCTGGCCCAAGTGACTGCCTTCAAGACACTGCCCATAAACGACTGTCCTCTGCCTGCCCGTAAGCGACTGTCTCCTGCCCCCAGGCGACCCCCTTCCTCTGTCTTTGATTGGTCCTCCTTTATTGACTTGCTGTGTGACTCCGTCCTGAGAAAGAGACTGTTGTCTGCAGGACGCATTCTTGTCGTGTAACTTGAGGAACCGTGGGTTTGGATTTTAAACGCTCGCATTCAGGCCAGAGGTTTGCCTGTCTGCTGCCATTTTCCCAGCATGTGTTCCCACCTCGTATAACGGCATGCGCCTTTGTCCCGGAGAACCAGCGTGCTTTTGGACGCGTCCTCATCACGGCATGCAAAAATGAGAGGAAAAGGGGCCGACCTCGTACGCGTTGTGGTCAGTGCGCCGCTGCTGCCTCAGCGTTCCTCTGCTGTGGGGGTGATTCGAGTTGAAATGTAAAGGCATGATTATGGCGGACTTTGGAATACGCTTGCGCCGAAAATAGCTTGAAGAAAAGAAAATGTGTGGCTTTGCTGACCGACGTCTGATGTAAACGAACAACTCCGGCCGTTTTGCGCCTGACCATATATGTTCAAAGGAAGTCGACTCACGGTTTCATGTGGGAGGGACACTGAAGTATGGAACAACTATCGGATCAGATACAGGGTGGGGTGTTGGGGGTGACTATGCAGCCGGGGCATAACTGTCAAAAACGAGGTACAGACAGGTGTAATTACAGGTATGAGGTGCAAACTGGGGTATAACTAGAGAGTACTAGGTGTAGATGGGTACGGGGCATTGGGAGGGGTGCAAGCAGTGGCTATGAGGCACAGGGAGGGGTGTAACTAGTGGGTACCGGATACAGGGAGGGGTGTAACTAGTGGGTACCAGGCACATGGAGGGGTGAAACTAGTGGGTATGGGGCACAGGAGGGGTGTAACTAACTTTGGCTTTGTCCCCACAGTGGAGATGGAACCATGCGTAAGAACATCGACGTGTGGAAGAAATGGACAACCAGCAACAGCCTCCACCTTCATGGGTAAGACCTCCAGGTCCTGGATCAGTTAGTGTTGAATCTGAACCCTCGTGTGTTTTAACATCACTGATCTGCACCTCGGCCAGGCTGCAGCTACGCATCGCTGTGAGGGGGGTGGAGCAGCTGGCGGTTGGAGGACGGATGGTGTACTCCACCTGCTCTCTGAATCCCATCGAGGACGAGGCCGTTATTGCTGCCCTGCTGGAGAAGAGTGAAGGTGCAGCCGCTAAGCTCAATATCAGATGGTTTCTTACTGTAAGCGTGATGAATTGGAATGTCGATTGTGACCAGGCCTTCCAGAACTCATGATTTGTACCGTATTGTTTCTCTGTTTTTTATCGCAGGAGCTCTGGAGCTGGCCGATGCGTCTGCCGACCTGCCGGGTCTGAAGTTCATGTCGGGCGTCACGTCCTGGAAGGTAACCAGTGGGGGGGGTATAGGTGGCTTGTGTGGGTGGGTCTTGGAGTGGCTCAGTGTGAGTTGGTGGGGTTGTGTGTGGGTGGCTGTAGGTGTGTGTGTGTGTGGGGGGGTGTTACCTGAGAATCGCCTCTGTAGTGATGATCTATAGGGGTCCGAATCCACATGTGGCAAATTGTGGCTGATTTTGGATGACTGCTCACAATCAGTGTTCTAATTCATTCCAGTGTGATGCATCAGTGGAAGAATACACATTCATGTATTGTGTCTCCACACAATTGTGTCTTCGGCAGGTGATGACTAAAGAGGGGCAGTGGTACAGCGAGTGGTCCGAGGTTCCCTCCAGTCGACACACTCAGATCAGACCCTCCATGTTCCCACCAACTGATCCAGAAGCACTGCAGAACATGAAGCTGGAGAGATGGTGAGCTCAGAAGGTTCTGTTGCTCCTCAGAATCCGCACACACGTGTAATAAACGCTTTTAACACCAGAGGGTGCTGATGTATCAGCTATTGTGAGCTCCCCTCAAAAATAACAATCCGACTTTGGAAATGCTGATTGGTCGTTTGCTGTCTGCAAAGTAATTTAAAAACCAAATGCATAGTATTTTGAGACTTTTATGAGTACAATCTAGTAAAAAAAAGAAACATTGAAAACGAGGATGATGAGGGAGTTTTATCGAGGATTTTTCTCTTTACACGTGTAATAAACGCTTTTAACACCTCCACTCACGGAAAAATGGCAGCGTGTCATGTAGTATTTAAACTGTCCACGAGAGGGTGCTGATGTATCAGCTATTATATGAGCTCCCCTCAAAAACAACGATCCGACTTTGGAAATGCTGATTGGTCGTTTGCTGTCTGTAAAGTAATTTAAGAACCAAATGCATAGTATTTTGAGACTTAATGAGTACAATATACCATCGAACCATTGAAAACTAGGATGATAAGGATGATGACATTGAGGTTTTTACACGTGTAATAAAGGCTTTTAACACCTCCACTCACGGAAAAATGGATAGTGCGATTCATGTAGTGAAACTGTCGACTCCACCTCATAGGGTGTTGATGTACCAGCTATTTGACCATGAGCGCTGCTAAAAAATAACAATCCGATTTTACATGAAATGCTGATTGTTTTCGTTTAGTCTAGCAAATTAATGTCAAAAAAGATCAAATGCATAGCATAATTTCTGAGTAACATAAAAAAGAAACTAAAAAAAAGGAAGAATGGGGTTTTATCTAGGATTTTCATTCTTTACACTGTTTTAACAACCTCCAAACGGAAAAATGGCATCATGTAGTATTTAAACTGTCCACCAAGGGTCTGATGTTTTTATTGAGCTCCCCTCAAAAACAACGATCCGACTTATATGCTGCATTGGTCGTTTGCTGTCTGTAAAAATTTAACTGATTCGACATAGTATTTTGACTTATAGAGAAATATACCGTCGAACCATTGAAAACTAGGATGATAAGGATGATGACATTGAGGTTTTTCTCCTTTACACGTGTAATAAAGGCTTTTAACACACCTCCACTCACGGAAAAATGGTAGTGCGTCATGTAGTGTTTAAACTGTCCACCAGAGGGTGTTGATGTATCAGCTATTATGAGCGTTGCTAAAAAATAACAATCCGATTTTGGAAATGCTGATTGGTCGTTTGCAGTCTGCAAATTAATTAAAAAAGAGTCAAATGCATAGCATTGAGACTTTTATGAGTAACATATAACATAGAACTACTAAAAAATAGGAAGATATGGGAGTTTTATCTAGGATTTTCATCCTTTACACTGTTTTAACACACCTCCATTAACGGAAAAATGGCACCGTGTCATGTAGTATTTAAACTGTCCACCAGAGGGTGCTGATGTATCAGCTATTATATGAGCTCCCCTCAAAAACAACGATCCGACTGTGGAAATGCTGAATGGTCGTTTGCAGTCTGCAAAGTACTTTAAAAAAGAGCCAAATGCACTGCGTTGAGACTTTTATGAGTAAAATATAACGTAGAACTATTGGAAACTAGCATGATAAGGGAGTTTTATCGAGGATTTTCTCCTTTACACGTGTAATAAACGCTTTTAACACAGCTCCACTCATGGAAAAATGGTAGTGCGTCATGTAGTATATAAACTGTCCACCAGAGGGTGCTGATGTATCAACTATTATATGAGCTCTGCTGATTGGTCGTTTGCAGTCTGCAAAGTAATTTAAGAACCAAATGCATAGCATTTTGAGACTTAATGAGTAGAATCTACTGTAGAACCATTGAAAACGAGGATGATGGAGTTTTATCGAGGATATTCTCCTTTACAGTATAAACTGTAATAATATTAAAATATTTACTATGGATGCTGATGTCCAGCACTGAGGCTCTTTATTTTTTCAGTATGAGGATATTACCGCATCACCAGAACACCGGTGGCTTTTTCGTAGCTGTTCTCGTGAAGAAGGCCCCCATGCCGTGGAACCGCCGCACTCCAAAAGTAAGCTCTCGCTGGTTTTAAATTGTAAAAGCGTCAGAACCCAGATGTGCTGAGGTTATATGAGGCGTCAGTAAGTCCCCCAGTTAGCCATGTGTGGTGGTTGAAAGGATGTATTGGTGAATATCAGCACTGTGAACTGGATATAACCTTGTTACTGGGTTTTTGATTTTATAAGTTGTTTTATTTAAAAGTGTCTGCTGAGTCCTGCCTCTGGGTTGGTGAAAAGATCTTGTCTTGAAGCATTAATCCACATGTTTATGCACATCTACACATTTTGGTTCTTACTTATTTCTGTTTTCTTTTTTAACATCTGTGCAGCTCCGGAACAAAGAGCCTACCTCCACCAGTGATGAGCCGGTGCCGTCGACGGAGGGAGTCAGAGAAGTCGAGAGGGAGGAGGAGGCGCCTGTTGAGGGGGACACCGTGACCGAGAACACAGCAGTCTCCGAACCCAGGAAAGACGGCGTGTGTGGGTGAGTCATCCAGAGACGAAGGTTCTCAGTGTTCTTGCTTTTTTATCTGCTTAATAATAGCAAAAACTTTGGGATAAGGTTCTTCTCCGGTGATATTAAGACCCCCCCCCCTCCTTGTGTGGGTAACTCAGTCATGGTGATGCTGCCAAGAAATGTACCTCCACAGACCGTGTGGAACAGCAGTGGGTGGGGCAGTGATTCAAAGTCTGACGAATGAGAATTAAATACATTTAAATTAAGTTAAAAGTGCATCACTGGATCCAGAAGCACACACACACACACACACACTGACCCCTAATTCAGTTTGGAATCAGGACGTCCTCAGTCCTCACATAACCCCTGATGTTTAAATACTGATTGCTTGTTATTGACTCTCCACCCAGCAGCTCTCAGATGTCTCCACCTTTCTGAAACTACTAAACAGATGGGAAGTGTGTGTGTGTGTGTGTGTGTGTGTTAGGGACGTGATCATGGGCTTCAGCCATATCTGACTGTGTCATGTCTGATCCTCGCTCTTGTTTCAGCCCCCCACCTTCAAAAAAGATGAAACTGTTTGGGTTTAAAGAGGATCCGTTTGTTTTCCTGACGGAGGACGACCCGGTGTTTCCCCCAATCCAGTAAGCATGCTCTCTCTCTCTCTCTCTCTCCTTATTGTGATGTAATTGTGTGAGGAAACGAGACGCTGTCCACCACCAACTATCAGCTTACACATTCCAAATTTCAGCTGAAAGTCACGTGTGCGTGTGTGTAAAAAAAAAAAAAAAAGACATTGTGCCTTATTTTTATATATATATTTGTGTGTGTTTGTGCACGCCTTTATATATGTATAAATATATGTATGTACACACATACAAACACATATATATACACACATACATATATTAAAGTGCACACATATATACACACACACACACACGTGTAAATATATAAATGTGTGCAAGCAGTGTGCAGTTTTATATGTGTGTAAATTTGTTTGTGTATATATATGCATCCATCCATTTTCTTCCACTTTATCCTCTATTAGGGTTGGGGGGGGGGGTTCCCCATGCCCATCCAGGGGAGAACGTTTCGGGCGCTGGGCAGATACACCCAGGACAGGGCACCAATCACTGGGCACACATTCACTCACACACACACTCTATATGGGGCAGTTTGCAGAATTCTAATGACCTTGATCCATGTTTTTGGACTGTGGGAGGAAACTGGAGAACCCGGAGAAAACCCACGTGGACACGGGGAGAACATGGAAACTCCACCCAGGTTGGAATTCGAACCAGGAATCCCCAGTGCTGAGAGGAGAACATGCCAACCACTAAGCCACCGTGCCGCCCTGTGTGTGTGTGTGTGTGTGTGTGTGTGTGTGTATATATATATATACACACACACTCACCGGCCACTTTATTAGGTACACCATTCTAGTAACGGGTTGGACCCCCTTTTGCCTTCCGAACTGCCTCAATTCTTCGTGGCATAGATTCAACAAGGTGCTGGAAGCATTCCTCAGAGAGTTTGGTCCATATTGACATGATGGCATCACACAGTTGCCGCAGATTTGTCGGCTGCACATCCATGATGCGAATCCCCCGTTCCATCACATCCCAAAGATGCTCTATTGGATTCAGATCTGGTGACTGTGGAGGCCATTTGAGTACAGTGAACTCATTGTCATGTTCAAGAAACCAGTCTGAGATGATTCCAGCTTTATGACATGGTGCATTATCCTGCTGAAAGTAGCCATCAGATGTTGGGTACATTGTGGTCATAAAGGGATGGACATGGTCAGCAACAATACTCAGGTAGGCTGTGGCGTTGCAACGATGCTCAATTGGTACCAAGGGGCCCAAAGAGTGCCAAGAAAATAATGACACCACCACCACCAGCCTGAACCGTTGATACAAGGCAGGATGGATCCATGCTTTCATGTTGTTGACGCCAAATGCCAAACTGCCGCTCACTGGATGTTTTTTCTTTTTCGGACCATTCTCTGTAAACCCTAGAGATGGTTGTGCGTGAAAATCCCAGTAGATCAGCAGTTTCTGAAATACTCAGACCAGCCCTTCTGGCACCAACAACCATGCCACGTTCAAAGGCACTCAAATCACCTTTCTTCCCCATACTGATGCTCGGTTTGAACTGCAGGAGATTGTCTTGACCATGTCTACATGCCTAAATGCACTGAGTTGCCGCCATGTGATTGGCTGATTAGAAATTAAGTGTTAACGAGCAGTTGGACAGGTGTACCTGATAAAGTGGCCGGTGAGTGTGTGTATATATATGTATATATATATATATACATACCTATTTCAAAGTTCTTCCTTAAATCAGGTCCCTAAAACAGATAACCCTGAATAGGTTCTTGTATAAATGCAGGGGGTGCAGGTGTGCTCGCTGCTGCAGAGTGAGGGAACCTTGCAGATCTTCGTCACATAACACATCGTCAGCATGCGATCGATGGCTGGTTCATGTCCTCCACCTCGTTCTGTGTTTGTTTTTGTAACTGGAGATTTTGTAGAATCTCGTTTCTGCTTGTTGGACTGGCCGGCCGGCCGCTCGCTCGTCTGCTGCGTGTTAACCTCCGGCTGCTCGCTGTGCTGCAGCTCCTGGCGGGTTGCCAGTGCGATGTGTACTCTGAGTAATCGAGTGGCGCTTCAACCCGACCGAGTCGCCCGCCACCTGAGGCCCTCTGCTTCACGGCAGACCTGTGTTTGTGTTCATGCCCGTCTTACCCTCACCCCCGCTGTGATGACCCTGTCTCCCTGCCGCAGGACCTTCTACGACCTCGCTCCAGACTTCCCCAAACTCAACGTGTTGACTCGGACTCACGAAGGCAAGAAGAGACATCTGTACATGGTGTCCAAGGAGCTGCGCAGCGTCCTGCTCAACAACAGCGAGCGAATGAAGGTAGGAGTCAGCTGTACACAGTCCAAAAACATGGATTCAAGGTGTATTGTATGTACCAAATTGCCCTTATGTAATGAGGTTGTGTGCCCAGCCATAGAGAGACTCTCCTGTTGCTGTGGCTCTCCCTTGGATGGGCAAGGGATCCCCCCCACCACGACCCTAGTATAGGATTAGGTGGAAAGAAAAATAATTAGATTTCCATCTACAGTCCCAAAAGCATGCATTCAAGGTGAATTGGCTGCTCTAAATTGCCCTTATATAGTGGGTGAGTGTGTGTGTGTGTGTGTGTGCCCAGTAATTTATTAGCTCCCTGTTCTCAATGGATCTGCCCAGCGCCCGAGACGTTCTCCCTTGGTGAGCTCATTAGCGCTCTCTCATGGAAAACAGATGCCTATGTCTTAAGCTAATTGACTTTAACTGTATTAACCTGGGGGTGGCATGGTGGCTTAGTGGTTAGCATGTACTCCTCTAGGGATTCCCGGTTCGAATCCTGATCTGGGTGGAGTTTCCATGTTCTCCCAGTGTCCGTGTGGGTTTCCTCCGGGTTCTCCGGTTTCCTCCCACAGTCCAAAAACATGGCTCAAGGTCAATTGAGTTCTCCAAATTGCCCCATATAGAGTGTGTTTGTGTGAGTGAGTGTATGCCCGGCGATGGATTGGCGCCCTGTCCTGGGTGTATCTACCCAGTGCCAGAGACGTTCTCCCCTGGATGGGCATGGGGAACCCCACCGCGACCGTAGTAGAGGATAAAGCGGAAGATAATGGATGGATGGATGTATTAACCTGCTGGCTGCGATGGTCAGATATCCGTATACTAGCTCTACCCATAATCCTCCACCTACAGCCTCATTGTGTCAGAGGCTCAAGGACGGCTCGAGCTCCTCTGGCATTCTAAACGTCACCGCTACCTCTTTAGTGCGCCATCTGCCCAGGAGAGGGTCAGCGTGGCATTTACGAGACCGAGACGGATCTCTCGGCGGCCGATTCGCGGCGCTTGTAAATGTCAGCGCTCCGCTCGGGACGCCCGCCCGTGATTTATGTGCTCGTGCTCTGCTCCTCAGGTGATCAACACGGGCGTGAAAGTGTGGTCCAGGAATAACGACGGAGAACAGTTCGGCTGCGCCTTCCGACTTGCCCAGGAGGTACGGCACCACCTGCTGAATGAACGAGTTTTTCCGCTGTGTACATGACGTAAAGCTTAAAAACAGCTTGCTATGTATATGTGGCTATGAAGGATGATGTCATCCTGTAAACTCCTATTGGTTGAACTTCCTGTGATGTTTTGCAGCGCATGCCTGTATGAAAAGGGGGTTTAAAGGGAGGTGCGGGGGGGGGGGGGGGGGGGGGGGGGGGGGGTCACTGGAAGCTCCTCATGGACTTAGTTTCGTATGATGAGCCTTTAAAGTTTGGCATTTCTAGCTGAGGTTGCAGTGTAGAAGGATAAGGGGCGGCTATAGGAGTGTGATATTGGATATATGGGGCATTTGGGAGGTGCAATAATCTAAATGAGAAGGCCTGCAGAATTAAGCAGAAGCACCACAGACTGGAACCTGAACGTCTTCCTGCATATTTAATGGTTCTTCGGGGAAACCCTGTCCTCTGTGTTGATGATGCGATCGTGTTGGATGAAGGTGTTGGAGTTTGGCTCTGCCCTGTGTGTTTGATTTCTCTTATTTTTAAAAACCAGCACATCTGACCATCTCAGAGGGAAAGAGGGTCATGTGTTCTGTCTCTCTGTGCAGGGAATCTACACACTGTGTCCATACATTCGAGCTCGCGTCATCACCATCAGCGTGGAGGACGTGAAGATCCTCCTCACTGAAGAAAACCCCTTCCTCAGCCGGCTGGGGGATGAGACTCACGCCCAGGCCAAGAAACTGGTCTGTGCTCCATTTACAATTATTTATTAAAGACCATACATTCCAAAATGTACATAAAATAATAAGTGTTCATGTGCGTTTACCACGGCGTCAGTTCTGATGACGAAACTCCACTCATTAATGTACAAACATTCAACTCCGCTTCATAAACATTGGGAAACTTGGGGAACTGGGTGCATGTCAAGAGGAATGAGTTTCAGTTTTGTTACTTGTTGCACCTGACATTGAGAGGACGTCTTTGGGGAGGTGGTTGGAGGGACATAGTTGTTGATACATTTTGGGAATGTAGGGGGGGACTTAGATGAGTTGAGGGGACTTATTTGGGGGGGGGGATGTAGTTGTTGATGTATTTGGTGGGCGTAGGTGAGGACTTAGTGGTGGGGGTATGGTTTTTGATGTAGTTGGGGTACATAGTTGAAGGGGGTGTAGTTTTGGATGTACTTAGGGGATGTAGTTGATGTATGTAGTTGGGGCACATGGGGGTGTGTAGTTTTTGATGTATTTAGGGGATGTAGCTGGGGTACATAGTTGGGGGGTGTAGTTTTTGATGTATTTAGGGGATGTAGTTGATGTATGTAGTTGGGGCACATGGGGGTGTGTCGTTTTTGATGTATTTAGGGGATGTAGTTGGGGTACATAGGGGAGTGTAGCTTTTGATGTGTTTAGGGGATGTAGTTGATGTATGTAGTTGGGGCACATAGTTTGGGGGAGTGTAGTTTTTGATGTATTTAGGGGATGTAGTTAAAGATGTATATAGTTGGGGCACATAGTTTGGGGGGGGTGTAGTTTTTGATGTATTTAGGGGATGTAGTTAAAGATGTATATAGTTGGGGCACATAGTTTGGGGGGGGGGTGTAGTTTTTGATGTATTTAGGGGATGTAGTTAAAGATGTATATAGTTGGGGCACATAGTTGGGGGGGGGGTGTAGTTTTTGATGTATTTAGGGGATGTAGTTAAAGATGTATATAGTTGGGGCACATAGTTTGGGGGGGGGTGTAGTTTTTGATGTATTTAGGGGATGTAGTTAAAGATGTATATAGTTGGGGCACATAGTTTGGGGGGGGGTGTAGTTTTTGATGTATTTAGGGGATGTAGTTAAAGATGTATATAGTTGGGGCACATAGTTTGGGGGGGGTGTAGTTTTTGATGTATTTAGGGGATGTAGTTAAAGATGTATATAGTTGGGGCACATAGTTTGGGGGGGGTGTAGTTTTTGATGTATTTAGGGGATGTAGTTAAAGATGTATATAGTTGGGGCACATAGTTTGGGGGGGGTGTAGTTTTTGATGTATTTAGGGGATGTAGTTAAAGATGTATATAGTTGGGGCACATAGTTTGGGGGGAGTGTAGTTTTTGATGTATTTAGGGGATGTAGTTAAAGATGTATATAGTTGGGGCACATAGTTTGGGGGGGGGGTGTAGTTTTTGATGTATTTAGGGGATGTAGTTAAAGATGTATATAGTTGGGGCACATAGTTTGGGGGGGGGGGTGTAGTTTTTGATGTATTTAGGGGATGTAGTTAAAGATGTATATAGTTGGGGCACATAGTTTGGGGGGGGTGTAGTTTTTGATGTATTTAGGGGATGTAGTTAAAGATGTATATAGTTGGGGCACATAGTTTGGGGGAGTGTAGTTTTTGATGTATTTAGGGGATGTAGTTAAAGATGTATATAGTTGGGGCACATAGTTTGGGGGGGGTGTAGTTTTTGATGTATTTAGGGGATGTAGTTAAAGATGTATATAGTTGGGGCACATAGTTTGGGGGGGGTGTAGTTTTTGATGTATTTAGGGGATGTAGTTAAAGATGTATATAGTTGGGGCACATAGTTTGGGGGGGTGTAGTTTTTGATGTATTTAGGGGATGTAGTTAAAGATGTATATAGTTGGGGCACATAGTTTGGGGGGGGTGTAGTTTTTGATGTATTTAGGGGATGTAGTTAAAGATGTATATAGTTGGGGCACATTGTTGGGGGGGGTGTAGTTTTTGATGTATTTAGGGGATGTAGTTAAAGATGTATATAGTTGGGGCACATAGTTTGGGGGGGGTGTAGTTTTTGATGTATTTAGGGGATGTAGTTAAAGATGTATATAGTTGGGGCACATTGTTTGGGGGGGGGTGTAGTTTTTGATGTATTTAGGGGATGTAGTTAAAGATGTATATAGTTGGGGCACATGTTTGGGGGGGGGGGGGTGTAGTTTTTGATGTATTTAGGGGATGTAGTTAAAGATGTATATAGTTGGGGCACATAGTTTGGGGGGGGTGTAGTTTTTGATGTATTTAGGGGATGTAGTTAAAGATGTATATAGTTGGGGCACATAGTTTGGGGGGGGGGGTGTAGTTTTTGATGTATTTAGGGGATGTAGTTAAAGATGTATATAGTTGGGGCACATTGTTTGGGGGGGGGGTGTAGTTTTTGATGTATTTAGGGGATGTAGTTAAAGATATATATAGTTGGGGAACATTGTTTGGGGGGGGTGTAGTTTTTGATGTATTTAGGGGATGTAGTTAAAGATGTATATAGTTGGGGCACATAGTTTGGGGGGGGGTGTAGTTTTTGATGTATTTAGGGGATGTAGTTAAAGATGTATATAGTTGGGGCACATAGTTTGGTGGGGGGGTAGTTTTTGATGTAGTTAAAGATGTATATAGTTGGGGCACATAGTTTGGGGGAGTGTAGTTTTTGATGTATGTAGTTGGGGCACATTGTTTGGGGGGGGGGGGTGTAGTTTTTTGATGTATTTAGGGGATGTAGTTAAAGATGTATATAGTTGGGGCACATTGTTTGGGGGGGGGGGGTGTAGTTTTTGATGTATTTAGGGGATGTAGTTAAAGATGTGTATAGTTGGGGCACATTGTTTGGGGGGGGGTGTAGTTTTTGATGTATTTAGGGGATGTAGTTAAAGATGTATATAGTTGGGGCACATAGTTTGGGGGGGGGGTGTAGTTTTTGATGTATTTAGGGGATGTAGTTAAAGATGTATATAGTTGGGGCACATAGTTAGGGGAGTGTAGTTTTTGATGTATCTTGGGGTACATAGTTGCGCGATATAGTTGGGGGGGGGGGGGGGGGTGTAGTAATGTGCCAAGGCAACCATGCGAGTCCCTGGATTTCATTACATGATGTACATGGACACACACACAAGCGTGCGCACACACACACACACACTCACACTCACAGACTGTTTTAAAATTTTTCTGTAAGCATTCTGAGTGTGATGGGTCTGTAACCACGACTCCTGTTCTGTCCTCCTCTTTAGAAATGGGGAGCATCGTCCTGCGGTACCAGCCTGATCCCGAGTAAGTGTTTACATAACTCTTCTTGCTGCCTAAATTTGAGGCTGGTGCAGAAAACTGCTCTCGAGCAAATAGCAGAGCCTTAGGGGAGGCAGCTGAGCATCTCGACTTGTTTACTTTCTCGCTGTGCGCGGGAGGGCGAGACGGATGCTGCCACTTCAGCCTCGTGATGTTTGTATACGAGGAGCGGCGCAATGGCCCCACACTGTTCATCAAAGCCCAGATCCACCGGCGAGGGCCGCCGACACTTTGATAATTTAGGGACGTGGCGCTGATGAGGAGACGTGCTCTCTGCACTGCCAAAAAGCCCCTTTGTTGTGTCTCGCGGTTGACGGCTCATCGTCTGCCTCGCTGTCTCACATCAGTGGCGTTCAGGACAGCAGTGAGTTGTTTCCGAACATTAAGGCACCAGTAAAATGGATCAGAGCCCCCCCCCGTTAGTAGGGTGTTTTTGATTGCGGGTTGCCAGATCTGCAGCAGAGAAATGCGCAGACGGTCAAGCTTTGCTTTCTTTGGTTTACTAAGAGATTTTTTTAAAATATATTTTTAAATAATTTATATTGGGTGGCTTAGTGTTTAGCATATTCTCCTCTCAGCGCTGGGGATTCCCGGTTCGAATCCCCATCTTGGTGGAGTTTCCATGTTTTCCTCCGGGTTCTCCGGTTTCCGCCCACAGTCCAAAAACATGGATCAAGGTCAATTGAATTCTCCAAATTGCCCCATATAGAGTGTGTCTGTGTGAGTGAGCATGTGTCCAGTGATAGATTTCCCCCCTGTCCTGGGTGTTTCTGCCCAGCACCCGAAACGTTCTCCCCTGGATGGGCATGGGGAACCCCCCCGCGACCCTAATATAGGAAAATGATGGATATAGGAAGATAATGGATGGATGGCTATATTGGGCGGCACGGTTAGCATGTTCTCCTTTCAGCACTGGGGATTCCCGGTTCGAATCCCCATCTGGGTGGAGTTTCCATGTTCTCCCCGTGTCCCCGTGGGTTTCATCCCACAGTCCAAAAACATGGATCAAGGTCAATGGAGTTCTCCAAATTGCCCCATATAGAGTGTCTGTGTGTATGACACACAGACAGTGTGTGCCCAGTGATAGATTGGCACCCTGTCCTGGGTGTATCTGCCCAGCGCCCGAGACGTACTCTCCCCCCCTCGTCCCTAATAGAGGATAAAGCGGAAGATAATGGATGGATTGCGACAGTGATGAGCCCCAGTATCTAAGCGATGAACCCTGACCATGTGACCGTGATTAATGCACCCTCCCACCCCCTCTTTTTCCCAGTGTCTATTAATCGCTCTCACACTCTCTTGATTCTTCATCAGTAACCTGTCTGCTTCTCGTCCCATCCTCATTCTTTCGGTGTAGGACGGGTCATTCCGAGTCCTGCTTTAAGGAACCCACGCTGGGTTTTGTTATTCCTTCACTATCCAGCTGATAAGTTCTTGCTGACAGCTGTGAGAGAACCTCCTGCCGAAGCTGCACTTATGTAGATTTCTGCAAACACAAGCACAAAATAGTAAACAGATTCCACTTTCTGTTTTTTTTCTCCCACTTTTCAGCAACACTGGGAAAGCTTAAAAAAGCTTTATGTCTAACCCCAACCCCATTGAACCTGAATTGGAATGCTAATTGTAAGCCCCGCCCCCACCGTGCAAAGAAACACATACTTGCATGCACAATACAG
Source organism: Corydoras sp. C115 (assembly GCA_019802505.1). NCBI lineage: Eukaryota > Metazoa > Chordata > Actinopteri > Siluriformes > Callichthyidae > Corydoras > Corydoras sp. C115. Next base: position 299,563 of record JAFMOC010000273.1, read on the forward strand.
TCATGGCCAAAAGTTTTGAGAATGACACAAATATTATATTTTCACATGATCTGCTGCCCTCTGGTTATTGTGTGTTAGTCAGATGTTTTTATCACATACAGAAATATAATTGCAATCATATTATGAGTAACAAAAGCTTTTATTGACAGTTAGAATGAGTTAATGCAGCAAGTCAATATTTGCAGTGTTGACCCTTCTTCTTCAGGACCTCTTCTCCCTGGCATACTCTCAATCAACTTCTGGATCAAATGCTGACTGATAGCAGTCCATTGCTGCACAATCAATGCTTGCATTTTGTCAGAATGTGTAGGTTTTTGTTTGTCCACCCGTCTCTTGATGATTGACCACAAGTTCTCAATGGGATTAAGATCTGGGGAGTTTCCAAATCTCTGTTTTGTTCCCTGAGCCATGTAGTTATCACCTTTGCTTTATGGCAAGGTGCTCCATCATGCTGGAAAAGGCATCGTTGATCACCGAACTGCTCTTGAATGGTTGGGAGAAGTTCCTCTCGGAGGACATTCTGGTATCATTCTTTATTCATGGCTGTGTTTTTAGGCAAGACTGTGAGAGAGCCGATTCCCTTGGCTGAGAAGCAACCCCACACATGAATGGTTTCAGGATGCTTTACAGTTGGCATGAGACAAGACTGGTGGTAGCGCTCACCTTGTCTTCTCCAAATAAGCTGTTATCCAGATGTCCCAAACAATCGGAAAGGGGCTTCATCAGCGAAAATGACTTTACCCCAATCCTCAGCAGTCCACTCCCTGTACCTTTTGCAGAATATCAGTCTGTCCCTGATGTTTTTTCTGGAGAGAAGTGGCTTCTTTGCTGCCCTCCTTGAGACCAGGCCTTGCTCCAAGAGTCTCCGCCTCACAGTGCGCGCAGATGCAACACAGCAGCTGAAACACTTTTAAGAGTGCCGTCATCCTGGCGCTTGCTGGTCTTTCTTGGGCACCCTGGAGCATTTTTGGCAACAATGGAACCTCTCCTTGAAGTTCTTGATGATGCGATAGATTGTTGACTGAGGTGCAATCTTTCTAGCTGCGATACTCTTCCCTGTTAGGCCATTTTTGTGCAGTGCAATGATGACTGCATTTGTTTCTTTAGAGATAACCATGGTTAACAGAATAGAAACAATGATGCCAAGCACCAGCCTCCTTTTAAAGTGTCCAGTGGTGTCATTCTTACTTAATCATGACAGATTGATCTCCAGCCCTGTTCTCATTAACACCCACACCTGTGTTAATGGAGCAATCACTGAAACAATGTTAGCTGGTCCTTTTAAGGCAGGGCTGCAATGAAGTTGAAATGTGTTTTGGGGATAAAGTTCATTTTCTAGGCAAATATTGACTTTGCAATTAATTGCTGTTAAGCTGATCACTCTTTATAACATTCTGGAGTATATGCAAATTGCTATTATAAAAACTGAAGCAGTAGACTGTGTAAAAATTAATATTTGTATCATTTTAAAAATTTTGGCCATGACTGTAGTAAAGTGGACTTTATGGGTCTGGCAACCTGTCCTTGTATCAGTCCAAGTGCTGGGATAGGATCCATCCATTCATTATCTTCCTCTTTATTTAGGGTCGCGGGGGGGTTCCCCATGCCCATCCAGGGGAGAATGTCTCGGGCGCTGGGCAGGACAGGGCAGGACGCCCAAGACAGGGCGCCAATCTATCGCTGGACACACACTCACTCACACAGACACACTTTATATGGGGCAATTTGGATAATTCAATTGACTTTATCCTTGTTTTTGGACTGTGGGAGGAAACCCATGCGGACATGGGGAGAACATGGAAACTCCACCCAAATTTGGATTTGAACTGGGAATCCCTAGTGTTAAGAGGAGAACATGCTAACCTCTATGCCTATCCACCATGCCGCCCGGGATAGGATCCATTGCATATATTATTAAAGTTCACTACACGCTGACTTAACTGCTCCATGGTGCCCATCCTGATGTCATGTGTCTCTCCAGTGACCCCAGTGCTCCTCAGTGTACCATAGACCTCTGCGGATGGAGGGGGAAAACCTCCATCAGGGCCTTCGTCCCGCGCAACGAGCGTCTGCACTACCTGCGCATGGTGGGCGTGGAGGTCTTCTGCAACAAGCAGGGCAAGAGAGAGGACGGGGCCGCCGCAGGTCAGGAGGGAGGGGCGTCGCTCGAGGTGGAGACCAGCCCAATCGGTGAGCTGATGGAGAAGGAGAACTCCGGTAATGAGCAGAATGGATCGAACCACGAGGAGGAGGTGAGCAGCACTCCGAGTACAGAGAAGGACTGAGACACGGGCGTGGCGAGGGGCGGCCATCACCCCTTCTGCAGGGACTGTAAAGGGATCTGTACAGCCTTGGGATGTGTTATTTTTTTATTTTAATTTTATTTCTGTAATAAAACCAAATGTAATATCTATTTTAGGATGTTGAATTTGTCTAACTGAAGAAATGAACCTCCGCAAATCTGTAACGGCGTCAACTTTTATTTCATATAATGCATTCTCTATTTTTTTTTTTTTTTTAATGTGGGTTTGCTGTATTTCATTCAAAACGAGTCCTATTTTTATTAAAGACACGTAAACCTGCTGCAGACATCCGACCAAATGCTTGCACTCTTGAGCTTATTTTATTTTATTTATTTTATATATATATATATATATATATATATATATATATATATATATATATATATATCCATTATCTTACACTTTATTCTCTACTAGGGTCACGGGGGTCTGGGGGGTGGGGTTCCCCATACCCATCCAGGGGAGAACGTTTCGGGTGCTGGGCAGAAACACCCAGGACAGGGGGCCAATCTATCACTAGGCACAAACTCACTCAATTGACCTTGATCCATGTTTCTGGACTGTGGGAGGAAACCGGAGAATCGAACCGGGAATCCATATATGTATGTATGTATGTGTGTATATATATATATATATATATATATATATATATATATATATATATATATATATATATAGTACCAGTTAAATGTTTGGCCATGCCCCTTTTTGCTCCACTTATTGTCCATGTCCTCAGTTCCACTTTCTGTAAAGAGTGACTTTGTAGTTCTGCAATTCCAGACTGTAGTCCATCTGTTTGTGTTCTACAGTACATAAGTACTCTGTTCTAATGGTCAGAACCCCAATAGTACCACCACAGAGCATGGGTTATTTGGTGGGTGCATTAGTCCTATCCCAGCAGTGTCACTGAGGTGGAGAAATGAAATTACAGCAGCACTGCTGCTCTAAATCCCCTCACCACATCAGGGTCACTGCAGAACTGACAAACAATCCACCACCCAAATGATACCTGTTCTGTGATGCTCCTGACCAACAGGGGACTAACAACAACAAAGAACACAGATGGACTACAGTCTGGAATTATAAAACTACAAGGAAACAGATGATGGAGCATGAAGGGGGTGTGTCCTAACCACCTTGAGTCTAATCCCTTATCTGTGGTGGTGTTTGTTGTTGAAGTGTGTCCTGAATTAGTGGAGAACATACTTAAAGGGAACTACAAAGTGGACTATGAGAGTAGGCTTTGTAGCCAGAGGTCCATGTGTTTCCTCTCAGGTGGAACTCTGAACCCTTTTAAGGTCAGCTTCCTAAATTTAGCCCTCAGTAGGTTTAGATTTGACTTCGGAACCTTTGAAGTTGTGCAGTTTGCTCCAGTTTGCTCGTCATCCACTGATTTTCGTTCCTTCCTCCTGCCAGCAGCGTTTTCCTCCTTTAAGACGAGATCCGGGGGAACGTCGTACTACGCGCTGCAGCTGGGATTTCATATCGGCTTCTCGTCTCGCTCGTTGCCGTGACCATAGTAACAAACTCCTGCCTGCAGGTCCGTTTTATGCAGCGAGCCAAGTGGAGCAGCATCTGTAGGGAGTGGGGTGTGATCCCCGTGGACGGCACATCAGGAACCCTGTGTGGAAACACGGCAGAACCACACAATCCACAGAAGACGTCATTCATTCCTTTACTTTATCTGATGGTTTAATGGTTCTGTGGCTTAAAAGGTGACATCAGACATCAAAGTGTTGCATAGGGTTTGATCATCCATCCATCCATTATCTTCCGCTTTATCCTCTATTAGGGTCGCTGTGGGGTTCCCCATGCCCATCCAGGGGAGAACTTTTTGGGCGCTGGGCAGATACACCCAGGACAGGACGCCAATCTATCGCTGGGTACACACTCACTCTCACAGACACACTCTATATGGGACAATTTGGAGAACTCAATTGACCTTGATCCATGTTTTTGGACTGTGGGAGGAAACCGGAGAACCCAGAGGAAACCCATGCGGACATGGGGAGAACATGGAAACTCCACCCAGATTGGGATTTAAACCGGGAATCCCCAGTGCTGAGAGGAGAACATGCCAACCACTGAGAGGGTTTGATCATTACTGTTTAATTGGGTTCTCCACTGATGGCCACAGCTGTATCTTTGCCTGCATCACCTCGGCTGCAGGGATGGAAGCCATTAACAAGCATGCACAACATTTTTCAGGCTTTCATATTACCCTACCAGTAGGGGTCGCTTTTATGTCAGTTATAGGTAAATGCACAGTGCAACCCACCAGACAGTGGCAGCTGAACCAGCATCTGGGGAGCACAGGGTTAATCACAACATCCCTGGAGCAATGAGGGTTAAGGGTCTTGCTCAAGGACCCACACTGGTAACAGGGAGTGGTAACTCAGTGGTTAGGGTGTTGGGCTATCAATCTGAAGGTTGGGGGTTCAAATCCATCCATCCATTATCTTCCGCTTTATCCTATATTAGGGTCGCGGTGGGGTTCCCCATTGCCGTCCAGGGGAGAACGTTTGGGACGCTGGGCAGATACACCCAGGACAGGACACCAATATATCACTTGTGCACACATTCACTCACAGAGTCACACTCTATGTGGGGCAATTTGGAGAACTTAATTGACTTGGTCCATGTTTTTGGAATGTTGGAGGAAACCGGAGAACCCTGAGGAAACCCACGCGGACACGGGGAGAACATGGAGAAACCCAGATTGGGATTCGAACCGGGAATCCCTAGCGCTGAGATGAGAACGTGCCAACCGCACGGGGTTCAAATCCCAGGTCCATTAAAGTTACCAATGTGGGTCCTTGAGCAAGGATTGTGATTCGCTTTGGATGAAAGCATCTACCAAATGTAAAATATGCTGACCTCAGCATCATCAGTGTCAAGGAGTCGCTCTAATGCTAAGGGGGGCAGGGTAGTTCAGTGGTTAGGGTGTTGGGCTATCAATCTGAAGGTTGGGGGTTCAAATCCCAGGTCCACTGAAGTTACTACTGTGGGGTCTTGAGCAGGACCCTTAACCCTCATTGACTCCAGGGACGCTCGCTTTGTAAGTCGCTTTGAATTAAAGCCTCTGCTAAATGACCAAATGCAAATGTCATTGGTAACTTCAGTGGACCTGGGATTTGAACCCCCAACCTTCAGATTGATAGCCCAACACCCTAACCACTCAGCTACCACTCCCTTGTAATTAACATGCTTGTTTGTTCCAGTAATTCGCAGCACATCTCCGACTCTTTCTTCTCCATCTCCCGCTGTATTCCCACCTCCCTCCCCTCGCGATGCACTCACTTCTTTTTTTAAAAGTGGGCCGCGTGATGGAAATAAGGTCATGTCTTATTCATCAGCGATGAATCTGCTCTTGTCGCCGCTTTACAGAGTGAATCCGAGGACTGACTCATCACCCGTTCTGTCAACACGTTTCGTGTAGGAGGAGCGAGCAGAGGATGCGGGAGCGTGATGGACGATCCTGGAGCTCTGTGGATGGGTTGATGCTGATGAGGCGGCTTCCTGCCTTACTGTATCGTGCCGAGCATGTTGAGGATGAGTACACATTCCAGGTTATATAATTCACTGATTACACAATGAGCCCAAGCCCTGGTTCAGTCCTCACGCTCTACCTTCAGAGTGCAGAGCATCCTTTAACTTTGATGAAGCTTTGAAACTGAGAGACCTGCTGCCCCACTTTCCCGCTTTATCTCCATCATCTCTTCATAAACATCCAACGAAGATCTTAATTATGCAAAGCGAGTTACTATGGGGGAAACTTTCCCTAATTACTAAAACCCAGGCGTCTTCCTTCCCTATCAGAGTCTGAAGTCGGAAATGCTTTTATCGCTGGATTAAAAACACACTTTAAAATCTTGTAGAAAACCTTTGCAGAAAAGTAAACGATGGTTTAACCTTAACGAAATGATTTTCTTTAATTGAAATGTGTGATGTGTAGTTTTCGTGTACGTTTTTCCATCTAGTTTAGCGATGAGACCATTACAGATTGTGATGGTACAATTATTGTCCCAGAAATAATCACAATTATACGGTTATTATTGGGTTGATTATGCAATAATGAACTTCACATCACAGGAACATCCATCCATCAATCCATCCATTATCTTCCACTTTATCCTATATTAGGGTCGTGGGGGGGGGGTTCCCCATGCCCATCCAGGGGAGAATGTTTCGGGCGCTGGGCAGATACACCCAGGATAGGGGGCCAATCTATCACTGGGCACACACTCACTCACACAGACATATTCTATATGGAGCAATTTGGCGAATTCAATTGACCTTGATCCATGTTTTTGGACTGTGGGAGGAAACCGGAGAACCCTGAGGAAACCCACACAGACACGGGGAGAACATGGAAACTCCACCCAGATTGGGATTCGAACTGGGAATCCCTAGTAATGAAAGGAGAACATGCTAAACACTAATCCACCGTGCCGCCCATCACAGGAACAATGCACGGCTTTTTATGTTTGTTATTTATTAAATGTAAACACAAAATAATATTTTTATATTGACAGACAGCCAGGTCTATGCTGAACACAAAATATCAACTAATTGATTCAGCACTTTTTAAAAATTATATTAAATTAAATTAAATTAAATTAAATTAAATTTCATATGGACATATCCATTTGACATTTCGATCTCGTAATACAGATTTTTCATACATATCATATCATATCAACATTGGGTATGCATTGTGAGTAAAGTGTAAAGTGTAATGGCGGTTATTTAATGTTTATATATATATATATATATATATATATATATATATATATATATGAACTTTTATATATACAACCACAAACATAAATATATTTCATATTTATGAAAGACCACACAAAGTGGTATACAATTGTGAAGTGGAAGGAAAATTATACATGAATCCATTTTTTTTTACAAATAAAAAACTGAAAAGCGCTAAGTATTCAGCCCCTTTTCCCTTCAACCAATTGTTCGAATCCCAATCTGTAATCTAATCTCAGGTGGAGAATATTGGGGAGCAAACAGCATCATGAAGTCCAGGTTGTTCTAAAGCCCTTAGGTTGTAAAAAGATTTCCAAAGCGTGAGGTTCAATCCTCTCCGGAAATGGGGTTCTCCAAGGCCGTTCTTACTCCCACAAGGAGATCTGATCAGAGAGGCAGCCAAAAAATCTGGATGAAATGCAGAGAGCCACAGCTTGGGGGAAATTCCACCAACAAATTGCCCAAATATATGGAAGAGTGTGTCATTGTTATAAGAGTGAGTTTGCCAGTGTTGAGGACACAGCAAACATGTGGAAGAAGGTGCTTTGGTCAGACGAGACCAAAATTGAACTTTTTGGCCACAATGCAAAACGCTATGTGTGGAAAATAACACTGCACATCCCTGAAAACACCATCCCCACTGTCAAATATGGTGGGTGTATCTGCTCGCTTCTCTTCAGCAGACATTACTCCCCAAAAGATGGGCATGGGGAACGACCCTAAAACTCCCGTTAAAAAAAGACCAGTCAAAGTCCAGACCTAAACCCAATAGATTTGTGGGATCAAAAGCTGTTCACAAAGATAATGAGCTTGAGATGGCAATGGATGGCAAGAATTTCAGTCACTAGATCATCATGGAGACATACCCTAAAAGACGATGTAATTTGCAAAAGGTGCTCACTATGACTCATAACTTTTGCATCGAAGTTTTTTATTTTAAAAAAAATCACACTTGTTAATTGTCTCATTAAATCAGTGAAATATAATCTAGTAATGTCCATGTGATATATATATATATATATATATATATATATATATATGCTGTGGAGTCAGCACCAAAGTTTTTATTGCACAGTCCACAGATCAAGTATTATATTATTGCCCCATATAGATTATGAGTGTGTGCCCATTATTATTATGGGCATGGGGAACCCTCCCGTACCCTAATATAATGGATGGATGGATGGATAATATCATCATGACGATGTTGAAGTGCTTATTATGACATCATAATTTTCAGCACCAAAAAATCCAGTAATGTACTATTAATGGGAAAATGTAAAACACAGTAATGTAAAGGAAAAAAGTACACAGGAGAAGATGCACATATCTCTATACCACTCTTTAAAGACATAATTACTGTGGTTGATGTGGAGGGTGGGCGGCACGGTGACTTAGTGGTTTAGCATGTTCTCCTCTAGGTGCTGTGGATTCCCGGTTCAAATCCCCATCTGAGTTGAGTTTCCATTTTCTCCCCGTGTCCGCGTGGGTTTCCTCCGGGTTCTCCGGTTTCCTCCCACAGTCCAAAAACATGGATCAAGTCAAGTGAATTCTCCAAATTGCCCCATATAGAGTGTGTCTGTGTGAGTGAGTGTGTGCCCAGTGATAGATTGGCGCCCTGTCCTGGGTGTATCTGCCCAGCGTCCGAAACATTCTCCCCATAATGGGCATGGGGAACCCCCCTGCGACCCTAATAGAGGACAAAGCGGAAGATAATGGATGGTTGGATGGATGGATGGATGGATGGATGTGGTGGGTGAAGTCCGGCGTTCAAGATAAAACAAGGTAAGAGACAAATCCTCATGTCCTGAAACTCACTGGTACCTCATAAACCCCTCCTCCTCCTCCACCTCCTCTCTGTATGTATCTCAGTCTCAGCCACTGCAGCATCTACTTTTGGGTCACCGCTGGCTCACTGCATCCTCAGTGTGTGTGTGTGTGTGTGTGTGTGTGTGTACACAATCCCAGACGGTGTGCCCTTAAAATGCAGTGAGTGCTAAAACTCAAGTTCCCATGGCATGGAGCATCAACACGTGGATCAATCAGGTTTGGAGGTTAATCTGTCCGGCTGTAATGGTGTCCGATGTTCAGATGGAGGGTGGATTATGGGAGGGAATGAGGTGGACTGATGCGCTGAATGCTGGGTGCTAATCTTTATTTAGCACATGCCTTTAGGTGTTGCCTAGTAACGGAAGCAAAGCAGCTTGAGGAGGGGAGGAGGTGTAGCGCTGGCTTTCTTACCATCTCTGTCAGTCTCCTTTGTTTCTCTCGTCCCTCCCTCTCTCCCTCCCTCTCTCAGCGGCGTTGGATCAGGTACCAGATCAGATTTTTGAAGAATTGTCGGAAGCGCCGTCTAATTGAAGCCAAATCTGTATTTTTTCATCCCTTCCTTCACCCATCCATTAATCTAAAGGTCTAGCACACGTTCGATATCTTCTGCACATTGCTGACTTGGCGTGTTGGGGTGCTTCGGGAGCATCAGTCTGTCTGGGCTTCATGTTCTTACATTCATGGCTCATAAGCCGTATATTATCGACTTAAGATCCATATCCAGGGTTTTTTGTATGAATAGAACCTTTGCGTTTGTCAACTGCAGTGATGTTTTCAGTCTTTTGTTGGTCTTGAGCAAAAAGAAAGCATTCTGCTTTAATTAGGTTTCAGATTTGGTTGTTATCTTGTTGCAGCATCCAAACAGTATCACATCACACTTCAGAATTCAGATGTCTCGTTCGGCCTCATCGCCACAGATGTAGCTCAAATAGCATACGAATATGGGCCACTACTGGCCGAGATATGGCACTGCTGCCATATTAACGACTGCCCAGTGCCCGAAACATTCTCCCCTGGATACCCCCCCTTCCATGGATGGATTGTTGGGGGGGGGTATCCAGGGGAGAATGTTTCAGGCACTGGACAGTCTTTAAAAGGGTCTTTTATAAAGGTTCTTCTAATGTTCCAGCATAGATGTGCCTGGATGCAAAAAGCAGCATCAATAAAGGCATGGAGGAATGAGGATGGCGTATCAACCTAGAACTAGAAGGGTGATTTCTTGTCCAGCATAAGCATTCCGCTCAAGGAGGATGAGTCCCCCACTGAGTCTTGGTCCTCCCAAGGTTTCTTCCTTAAATAACAACATTAAAGGGAGTTTTTTCTTGCCACTGTCGCTTCGGCTTGCTCTTTGGGGGTTTAAAGGCTTTTCATTCTGTAAAGCTGCTTTGTGACAATGTACTGTTGTAAAAAGCGCTATATAAATAAATTACTTGAACTTGAACTTGAACATAAGCCTGAAAGCTTTTCAGGAAGCAAGGATACTTCAAGAGCAGCAAAAGCTTCATAACAGGCATCCATCCATCCATTATCTTCCACTTTATCCGGTACTAGGGAGAATGCCCATGCCCATCCAGGGGAGAATGTTTCGGGTGCTGGGCAGATACACCCAGTACAGGGCGCCAATCTGGGCACACACTCATTCACACAGACACACTCTATATGGGGCAATTTAAACATTTGATCAATTGACCTTGATCTATTTAAAATGATTATTTTTATATTGTATATTAATGTACAGTATGTATATGTTTTGTTATTTTTGGAACCTTTTTTGTTTTCTCGGAAATTCACATGCAGTAAACAGCCGTCGTAAGGAGTTGTGAGTTTATTAAAAATCAGGTAACAAGGTGAAACGCACAATGCCAGTAATGGAGGCCATTAAGCAGCGAGAGGGCCTCACCACAGGGTCCTTGTTTAACAGGCGAGGGATGGATTCCTGCATTTTTAATCAGGAGAAAGGGTCGAGTGTTGCCATGGTTTTCTCTTTAGGCTTTTGCGCTTGCCCAGATTAACAGTTCGTCGTGTACCAAGAAAAACGAGACGCTTGCTGTCTTGTATTTCAATCATGTTGCATTAGGAATTGGAACTTGTTTGGAAGTTCTTTCTGAATTACTGATCCTTTACTTTATTATTTTATTATTATTCATAAATCGGGCGGCATGGTGCCTTAGTGGTTAGCATGTTCTCCTCTCAGCGCTAGGGATTCCCGGTTCGAATCCCCATCTGGGTGGAGTTTCCATGTTCTCCCCGTGTCCGTGTGGGTTTCCTCCAGGTTCTCCGGTTTCCTCCCACAGTCCAAAAACATGGATCAAGTCAATTGATTTCTACAAATTGCACCATACCTCCCCACCCCCGGATTCCCGGTTCGAATCCCAATCTGGGTGGAGTTTCCATGTTCTCCCCGTGTCCAGGCAAGTTTCCGCCGGGTTCCTCCCACAGTCCAAAAACATGGATTCAAGGTGATTGGCTCCTTTCAATTGCCCCTATATTGTGTGTGTGAGTGAGTGTGTGCCTAGCGATAGATTGGCGCCCTGTCCTGGGTGTATCTTAAACATTCTCCCCTGAATGAGCATGAGGAACCCCTTACAAAACCCAACCCACTATTGATCCTGGTCACTGAGGGGTGAAGATTTCCAGGACAGGGGGCCAATCCATCACTGGGCACACACTTACTTATGCACACACACACACCACACAGGGGCAATTTAGAGCTCCAACTTGCCTTGAATTCATGTTTTCAGGTTGTGGGAAACTGGATAATCTGGCAAAAAAAACCCACAGACACGATGAGAACATAGAAACTCCATCCAGATCAGGTTCGAGAGGCGGATGTGCTGACCCCTACGTCTCTGAGCCACCCTTTCTTTTATGTTTTACAGACCAATTAGAATAATGGGTGCACAGGGGGAACGGGGTGATCACTTAGGTGCAAAGTGATTTATGTATACCCATAGCATTAATACCTTTAATACTGCACGCCGAGGTCTTAACCTTGGGGATGTGTTACCTTCCAGCCTGGTGGTAATTCCCCAGCCTGTCTCTCTCTCTCTGTCTCTCTCTCTAAGTCTCTCTTCCTGTCGTCCCCCCTCTAAAATGTGCTGTTACATAAATCACCCCATCCCTGCAGCAAAAAGAGAGGAATCACCTTCAGCCAGATCCGACTGTGAGGGGGGGGAGGGGGGTGGAATTGGGGAGGGAGCGTGCTCTGGTTCTCTGACTAAGCTTTCAAAAAAGGGACTAAAAATACATTTCATCCCCACGTGTGCTGTGCCATTAAACATTTATAGTCAGCCATGGTCTGCTGTAGTTCGCCGTTGATGCAACCACTCTGAAATATTCATGCGGCTTGTTGCATGCATGGCAGCGATTGGTGGTGGTGGTGGTGGTGGGGGGGTGGGTAGTGAGAGTAAGTGTGAGGGACTTACATAATCATCCAGCCGCAGAATGAGTCCAGGCTGTGGCTTGCATCCACAGGTCCCCCTGCTGCAGCATCGCTCTCTCAGCGGTATGCGGTGTGAAATTATTACGGATTTAACACGGCTGCGATGGAAAAATATTTAATATTCTGATTTATTATGGATCAATATGGATCTATTAGTTGCGTTTAGGGCAGAAGTGTTAAGCACAGTACCATCAAACGTTTGGACATGTCCCTTTCCTGCTCCATTGTCTATTTTCTCCACTTACCATATAGCCTCAGAGACACTGCTGGGATGGGCGTCACGGTGGCTTAGTGGTTAGCATGTTCTCCTCTCAGCACTAGGGATTCCCGGTTCGAATCCCAATCTGAGTTTCCATTTTCTCCCTGTGTCCGCGTGGGTTTCCTCCGGGTTCTCCGGTTTCCTCCCACAGTCCAAAAACATCGATTCAAGGTGATTTGGCTGCTTTCAAGTCCCCCCTACATTGTGTGTGTGTGAGTGTCTGTGTGCCTAGCGATAGATTGGCGCCCTGTCCTGGGTGTATCTTAAACGTTCTCCCCTGAATGAGCATGAGGAACCGCTTCCAAAACCCAAACCACTATTGATCCTGGTCACAGAGGGGTTCCCCATGCCCCATACTAGTGGTGAACATTTCCAGGACAGGGGGCCAATCCATCACTGGGCACACACTTATATACACACACAGACATTACATAGGGGCAATTTTGAGACACTACTGGGATGGGCGGCACAGCGACCTCTCAGCGCTGGGGATTCCCGGTTCGAATCCCAATCTGGGTGGAGTTTTCATGTTCTCCCCATGTCTGTGTGGGATCAAGTCAATTGAGTTCTCCAAGCTGCCCCATATAGAGTGTGTGTGTGTGCCCAGCGATAGATTGGCATCCTGTCCTGGGTGTATCTTCCCAGCGCCCGAGACGTTCTCCTCTGGATGGGCATGGGGAACACCCCCCCCCCAGCGACCCTAATAGGATAGGATAAAGCGGAAGATAATGGCTGGATGGATGGACACTGCTGGGATCGAATAATGCACCAACCAATAATCCCTGCTCTGTGCTGGTACTATTGGGGTCCTGACCATTAGAACAGAGTAAAGGGGAGGTACACAGTATGTACTGTAGAACACAAACAGATGGACTACAGATTGGAATTGTAGAACTACAAAGACCAGAACATGGACAATAAGTGGGGCGTGTCCAAACTTTTGACTGATATTGGAGCTGCCATGTCAAATGCCACCTTTTAAGATATTTAAGTCCTGCTGGCAGCGACAAACAAACTCTTCCACTGCCTCTGTCATTTTCCAGATTCATTTTTTTTGTCATACACAACAATCCGTAGCGCCGCCGTTATGCGGTGGCGCCGCTGGGCATCCATTATAGTGAGATTTATTGTTTTTGAGTAAAAGCACTTGATGCAGTCCTCATGCCTCACTGTCAGTACATGATCTATAATGAAATAAATCCCCAAGGTTCAGCGGCTGCTGTGTTTTTTAGATTATTTCGAGCACTGCGCTGTACAAGCAGACGCACCACCATCTTAAAAAAACCTGATACTGAGGCTTTACAACTGCATCCCTTTCTTTTATTGTTTCCAAATATTTTAACCCATTGCATCACTGATTCATTGATGTGACTAAATATTTATTCAGTATCCATCCATCCATTATCTTCCGCTTTATCCTCTATTAGGGTTGCGGGGGGTTCCCCATGCCCATCCAGGGGAGAACGTCTTGGGCGCTGGGCAGATACACCCAGGACAGAGCGCCAAGCCATCACTGGGCACACACTCACTCACACAGACACACTCTATATGGGGCAATTGGGAGAATTCAATTGACCTTGATCCATGTTTTGGACTGTGGGAGGAAACCGGAGAAACCGGAGGAAACGCATGCGGACACAAGGAGAACATGGCTAACGTGCTAACCATTAAGCCACTGTGCCGCCCGACTAAATATTTATTTTATTTAAATGGATAATAAAATGGGGCGGCACGTTGGCTTAGTGGTTTAGCATGTTCTCCTCTCAGCGCTGGGTATTCCCGGTTCGAATCCCCATCTGGGTGGAGTTTCCATGTTCTCCCCATGTCTCCATGGGTTTCCTCCGGGTTCTCCGGTTTCCTCCCACAGTCCAAAAACATGGATCAAGGTCAATTGAATTCTCCAAATTGCCTCATATAGAGTGTGTCTGTGTAAGTGAGAGTGTGTCCAGCGATAGATTGGCGCTCTGTTCTGGGTGTTTCTGCCCAGCGCCCGAAACGTTCTCTCCTGGATGGGCATGAGGAACCCCCCTGCGACCCAAGTAGAGGATAACGTGGAAGATGATGGATGGATGGATAGATAATAAGAGTGAAAACAGGGCATCATGGTGGCATAGTGGTTCCGCCTCTCAGCGCTGGACATTCAGGTTCGAATCCCCATTTGGGTGGAGTTTCCATGTTCTCCTGGTGGAGTTTCCTCCGAGTACTCTGCTTTCCAAAAACATGGATTCAAGGTGAATTGGCTGCTCTAAATTGCCCCTATGTTGTGCCCAGTGACATTTCAGGCACTGAGCGGATACAACCAGTACAGGGGGCCGATCCATTGCTGGGCTTACACTCACTATACAAGGGCAATTTAGATCAGCCAATTCACCTTGAATCCATGTTTTTTGGACAGTGGGAGGAAACCCACGCATACACAAGAACATGGACACTTTACCCAGTTTGGGATTCGAACCTGGATCCACAGTGCTGAGAATCTTATGTGTTAACCACCAATCCACCGATGACCCTAGTGGTGGATAAAGGGAAGGTTGGCTGGTGAGGGTGTATACAACTAATTCAGCTGCTCATTAAACACCTTTAAACGGGTTAAAACTCAGAATTCCACTGCCATCCCTGTTTCCGTCTCAGTGAGATGAATCATTTAGACAGCGCTCCAGCGATGCGGGCGACGACTGGAAGCTGGTTTTCCGTACATGAATATGTATGTATCGCAGACGCCGCCGTCTGGCTGTTCACGCCTGGCCGTGCTTGACGACTTCGCCCCAGATTAAAGGTCAATCAGGACCCAGCCTGGCCTGTGCCAGCTGCTCCCCATGCCGCCCAAACCGGCATCTGAACTCGGCACCGCCCACCGCCATTGGCATGGAAATGCGTCCCGCGCCTTATCAGCCCCGTGTTGTGTTTAGCTCTGTCCTGCTTCGCTTTCGGCCGAGTCCAAGCGAGACGGCCTTTAGAACGAGCCGAGGGCAGCGCAGCACAGCGCGGTGAATTATTTACCGCCAGCCGGCCGCTCGGTGTCCAGCAGAGTTTGTTTACTACTTTCGCCCGATGCTTCTTGGCAATGCCGTCTAGCCAGAAGACGTGATCAGATACTGCCTGACTTAGGTGATAAATCAGTAACCCCCCCCCCACACACACCCCAAAACACACACAGCTATAATGTTTGCATGCACAAGGTCATTTTTGCAGACGCTTTTATCAGAATCGACTTTTTAGGATCCCAACAGAGAGGAGGCTCATGATGCAGCACCTTGGAGCAATTGGTGCTAAGGCAGTTGCTCAAGGGCACACAAACAAATTTGGTAAACAGAGAGTTTGAAACGGGGCGGCACGTTCGCCGCTGCTGGACTGCTGTAGCCCTTCTGCGTCAAAGTGTGTTGTAATCCTTCTGCTGACCCATTCATCCATCCATCAATTATCTTCCACTTTATTCTATATTAGGGTCGCGGGGGGGTTCCCCATGCCCATCCAGGGGAGAACGTCTCAGGCGCTGGCAGATACACCCAGGACAGGGCGCTAATCTATCACTGGGCCTTTGTCTGACCCACTAAATCAAATTAAATAATAGATTTAAAAAGGGGCGTCACGGTGGCTTAGTGGTTAGCATGTTCTCCTCTCAGCGCTAGGGATTCCCGGTTCGAATCCCAATCTGGGTGGAGTTTCCATGTTCTCCCCGTGTCAGCGTGGGTTTCCTCTGGGTTCTCCGGTTTCCTCCCACAGTCCAAAAACATGGATTAAGGTCAATTGAATTCTCCAAATTGCCCCATATAGAGTGTGTTTGTGTGAGTGTGTGCTCAGCGATAGATCGGCGCCCTGTTCTGGGTGTCTCTGCCAAGCGTCCTAGACGTTCTCCCCTGGATGGGCATGGGGACCCCCCCCCCCCTCGACCCTAGTAGAGGATAAAGCGGAAGATAATGGATGGATGGATAGTTTGAATCATCAGTTTAAGAGCCCAAAACCCACTAATATATGGAACTCTAAGCGGCCAAGTACATCTTTTTATGTGTAATATCATTGTCTGGTTCTTTTTAGCTTTTGTGTTGTTGTTGTTGTGGGGCGGCACGGTGGCTTAGTGGTTGGCATGTTCTCCTCTCAGCTCCCGGTTCGAATCCCAATCTGGGTGGAGTTTCCATGTTCTCCCTGTGTCCGCATGGGCTTCCTCCAGGTTCTCCGGTTTCCTCCCACAGTCCAAAAACATAGATCGAGTCAATGGAGTTCTCCAAATTACCCCATATAGAGTGTGTCTGTGTGTGTAAGTGTGTGCCCAGTGATAGATTGGTGCCCTGTCCTGGGTGTATCTGCCCAGCGCCCAAAAAGTTCTCTGGATGGAAATAGGGTACCCCCCCCCCCCGCAACCCTAGTAGAGGATAAAGTGGAAGATAATGGATGGATGTTGTTGTTGTTATTAGCATCGATAGCATTGATATGGCTGGCGGCACGGTGGCTTAGTGGTTAGCACGTTCGCCTCTCAGCACTGGGGATTCCCGGTTCGAATCCCCATCTGGGTGGAGTTTCCATGTTCTCCCCGTGTCTGCGTGGGTTTCCTCCGGGTTCTCCGGTTTCCTCCCACAGTCCAAAAACATGGATCAAGTCAATTGAGTTCTCCAAATTGCCCCATGTGTATGCGTGCGTGTCTGTGAGTGAGTATGTGCCCAGCGATAGATTGGTGCCCTGTCCTGGGTGTATCTGCCCAGCGCCCGAAACGTTCTCCCCTGGATGGGCATGGGGAACCCCACCGCGACCCTAATATAGGAGCATTGATATGACGCTTCATACTGCAGGTCTGCGTTTACATTACTGCATTCATAGGCCCCATAATCTTTGTTAATGTTCTATGTTACACTCTGAGTGTCCTGGACTCAAGGTCTGAGGCAATAAGGTGACAAAATAAAAAAAAAACCTCGTACAGAACCTCATTTCGACCTTGAGCCACTCGGAACATCAAAACCTCTGCTTTGCCCTTATTAAGGCTGAGAACTTTGAAGTGGACTCCCTGAAGCAAGTGTCACATTGTCCAGAAGACAGAGTGCAGAACAAGAACACGCTGAACCAGACAGTTAACTGATAGCGGAGAACACACACTGCTCCAAGGAAAACACTCTGAAGCGTCTGGAATGAGAACAGTCTGCCGTTACGGCTCGAATTCTGATCAAAGTCATGACGATACTAATTCAGCCTATAAGGTTAACACATTATTAAATGCCTTGCACTTAATGACTGCAACACTATTGATTTCTGGAGCAGCTGGAATTAAATGCTGAACGTTCTGATTGCACTAAATGTCCTCCTCAGGGCGTCAAACATCCGGCTGGTCTTTCGGATCTTTAAAGAATGAGGGGCTATCGTTATATATGATTTTATTAAGTATTTAAACCTTTGAAACAAACCAAGATCTTGATGGGGATGGTATTTGTCCATCCATCCATCCATCTTTCCATTATCTTCTGCTTTATCCTCTATTAGGGTCGCGGGATGTGGGGGGGGGGGTTCCTCATGCCCATCCAGGGGAGAACGTTTCAAACACTGGGCAGATACACCCAGGACAGGGCGCCAATCTATTGCTGGGTAACAACACAAACACACTCTATATGGGGCAACTTGGAGAACTCTATTGTCTTGATTCATGTTTTTGGGCTGTGGGAGGAAACCGGAGAACCCGGAGGAAACCCACATGGACATAAGGAGAACATGGAAACTCCACCCAGATAGGGATTCGAACCGGGAATCCCTAGTGCTGAGAGGAGAACATGCCAACCACTAAGCCCGGTATCTGTCCAGCTTTCTACAAACAGACTTTTGGTCTCGAATCCCAATCTTAATGGAGTTTCCATTTCTCCCCGTGTCCATGTGGGTTTCCTCCGGGTTCTCTGGTTTCCTCCCACAGCCCAAAAACATGGATCAAGTCAATAGAGTTCTCCAAGTTGCCCCATATAGAGTGTGTTTGTGTGAGTGAGTGTGTGCCCAGCGATAGATTGGTGCCCTGTTCTGGGTGTATCTGCCCAGCGCCCGTGACGTTCTTCCCCCCTCCCCCGACCCTAATACAGGATAAAGCGGAAGATAATGGATGGATGGATGGATGGATGGAAGCGCTGGACCCCAAACACACCGAGATCACAGGGATAACATTGCAATTGACCGAGACCCAGGTTTTAACGTCTCACATGTGGCTTTATTCTGGCCATTTTTACAGGATATCTGAAGAAAAGACCCCACACTGACACCCATCCTGAAAAGGCCCACAGTGATCAGATGGATGAGACTGACGTGGACTTTAAAAAAAAGAGACGAGACAAAGAACACAAACAGACGCTGATGTGCAGGTTTGATTCAGCCTACAACGTTTATTGCACATTCCTGTTTGGTTTTGCTCCCATTATGTCCAGTGATGTGTTGCTCGTTTCGGTTTTACATCTCGTCCTGCAGGCACGAGATCATCGACTGCGCCAGATCACCAACGCAGACCCCCAATTCGGTACACCTCACTCTTTTTTTCAAAAGATCCTCTTTTTTTTCCTTTTGTCGATTAATTTTTTTCTTCGTTTTCCTGTTTTTAATTCATGGACAATACCAGCAACATGCTTCCGATTCGTCGTTTTGGCAAAGCACGAATAACTTAAAACACAGAACATTCAGAGAACACAATCGGACAGTACGGACGGTAATCAAAGAAGTCAGACGGGAACCGAAAAAGGATCACAAAGAAGCCTTTTTGTTTGGTTTGGTTGTTTTTTTTTTTGTCTTTTTTCCTCCGTATTTTTCATATCAAAAATGTCTAGCTAACGATCACAGACCACATGCAAGTATAATACAATAGATCATCTCACTGGTTTGGACGAGTAACTCGGTTAGTGTTCGCAATCTACCAGTCTAGGCTACATCACAAAAGTATGCGCTTTAAGCCGGCAAACATCCACGTTTGAGATTCTTCTAATTATTTAAGTCATCGGTACAGTAGCTCCTCTTGCTAAATCCGCAGGAACACACACACACACACACACACACACACACACACACACACAAACACACGAGCACTGTTTTAAAGGACTGTGCAAACTGGAAAAGACCAACAGCTCTCCACGTCCCTGTTTTTGCACAGATTGAAAACGCTGCCCTAAAGGCATTAGTCTCAAGTTCAATTCACGATTCCGTCGTTTGGTAAATCTTTTTTTTTTTTTTTTTTTACCAACGAGCGGAATAGAGGTCGCAGAGTCCATCCTAAAAACCACAAAGTGCACACTTGAGCAACACCAGCTCACTGCTAAACACATAAGGACCATCGGGCAGGGTATCTAGACTTTTTAAATCCATCCATTATCTTCCACTTTATCTTCTACTAGGGTCGTGGGGGGGTTCCCATCCATGCCCATTCGGGGGAGAACGTTTCGGGCGCTGGACAGGGGGGCAATCTATCACTGGGCACACACTCACTCACACAGACACACACTGACACACTCTAAATGGGGCAATTTGGAAAATTCAATTGACCTTGATCCATGTTTTTGGACTGTGAGAGGAAGCCGGGGAACCCGGAGGAAACCCAGGAGGACACGGGGACAACATGGAAACTTCACCCAAAGTGGTATTTGAACTGGGAATCCCTAACGCTGAGAGGAGAACATGCTAAACATTAAGCCACCGTGCTTGCCCCTTTTTAAATCTATCACTGGATTTGATTTATTGGGTCAGAGAAAGATTTTCTTGTGATTTTTGGAAGGATAGCAATACACCTTGATGCAGATAGGCTACAGCAGTACAGCAGCGGAAGGCCAAATCCATCTCCGTCAGATCATTAGAGTGAGGTGAGGTGCACGCTGACAGGGATTCATGATGCTGGTTCTATAAACCTCATGATTTCGTTGACTTTAAGCGCAGATTCAACTCTTCTGTCACAAATGTGGGAGCTGGGAGATTAGATTATGATGCCCCCACAGCACGCTGCTGTATACAACATGGACCAGATGCCGTTAGCACCTTGTTCAATCAATGCCCCCAAGATATGAAGCTGCAGCGGGAGGAAAAACAACAGCTGGTAAGATTACATACAGTTCAGCAGGACACACCACTAAATATTTATAAATTCACATTGCATAATAAATGATACTGGTTTGAATCTTGGCTCCGTTTTGTTGTCAGGGCAGAAACTCCGAGCTTATGTACTCAAGTGACATGAATATGAGAAATTCCGGGGCAAGAACACAAGCCTGGGGTTGGATCTTGTGTCGACATGATGGGGAGAGAGCAGGAATCAAACCCTGGCATGGAAGAGCGCAGTATATGCACCTTCATTAACATGAGTCATATAGCTGGGCGGAATCTTCGTGCCAAAAGGCCAATGTCATGAACCAGCGGTGTCGCCCGTGTATTCCTTTTCTTTCTTTTTTGTCAAATGCCATGTTAATTAGCAGCTTCCCTAATGACATTTCCAGTACCCCAGGCACCGGAGGGTATAATCAGGCTTTCTGCTGTGCCGATCTCAGGCTACTTAGTCTCCGGAATTGCACTAAATGACACCAGGAACTGCCGACAAACAGCCCGAGCGGCTCGCTGCTCCCCGATCCGTCATGCGCGCCACGTTCGGCACCGAATCGCCGTGTCCGAAGCCCATTTAGATCACGAGCCCGGGGCCGGCTTCTCGCTCAGACATGCCTCGGCTCGTACCGTTCTGGATTAACGCTGATATTTGCGGAGGAGGTCGATAAATAGTGATACACAGTGCTGAACAAACATCCTGTCCTGCTCGCCGCATTTTAATTTGCCTTTTATTAGTGCTGTCATCCCGCAGTTTTAATCTGTGGTTGGAAACTAATAAATTTCTGGGGCTGGGGGTGTCTCAGAGGACCGCATAGTTTGGCACTCTATTTAAGTGCACAGTCTCCGTAAAAGGCAATCTGCTGACACGGTTTATTATTATTCATTAAAAAGGCTCACTGTTTAAGAGCGTTGTCTTTCAGGAGGATTCACCCACCAGTTACTGGACCGGTCTTCTGCTTGGTCACCTGTGGCGTCATGGAGCATAATATGATGACCAATGGCCTTCTATCGAAGGGTTCTAGTGGATGAAGGTGCTCAAACACTTGTCACATGCCTATGTCAGGTCAATCCCAGGATGCAAACATTAAGATACTCAAACATCTTCCTTTCAGACTAAGTCAGATCAAGAATATGGGTTTAGAATGGGTTCTTGGGGTCTGGGTTGCTCAGCAGGTCTTTATGTCCTGACCATGGTCTTATGATCATAGCAAGCTCTAAGCTATTTGGTCTATATAGCACATTAGGCATATGGGGTTCTAAACCTATACTCACTTATGCCTTTAAAACATAACGTATTTGCTTAGTAAGCTGGATCTATGTTAATATTTGGGGTTTAAGATCTCTCGGATCTCTGATGACAATGCTGCTGCTTTACAACACGGCCAATAGTAAACCTGATTGTGTTGTGACATCACAACATTGTTATATAAGCCAATAAATTATTTTCTGGTCTATAAATATATCAAAGCCATCAGGGTAATTACAGTCGAGGCACTTTTTCCCTTTCAAATGAACCCATTGCGGAGGTTGAGCACTTTTTGTCTAGCCCATAACCATTTTTAGATGAAAAGATAGCGTTTTTTAAGCCCGTTCATGACACAGACATTCATTCAGCCATCGGAGATCAGATACATCACAGTTTGGAGCTGTTGGTCTTCTCAAAAAAACAAAACCAAACCTAAAACTAAACAATGATGGTAATAATTCGAGCATGGCACCACCCACTAGCCTTCCATCATTACCTCGGCGCATTTAATGAGAATTTTTCTTTTTTTTTTACTTTCAGCATCGTAGAAATCGATCACCAGCTACGCACCACAGTGATGACCTCATATAGTCAACACGCAAAGACGGAGAGCTACGAGAGAGCGAGAGAGAGAGAGAAAGACACGAAGAATAGGAGGAGAGCACAGCTCCAAATAAGTTACAATCTTCCATGTTGCATTGTGAAACACAAAGAAACGAATGAGAACCTCGAAGCCTATCCATTAAATATTAACGGAGTTGTTCGCTTGTGAATTGGGAAAAAACTCTCAATGCCGTCCAGTGTAACAACGCCGTCGTCTCCGCGGGCGGGAAGAACGAGGTGAGAAGCGAGAAAAAGGAATGAGAAGTATAAGAGAGGTATAGCGTCGGCGTGAAAGTCAGGGCCCGTCCCGATCCCCCGGTACGTTCCCTTAGCCTGACCGTAGTGGGAACCATCCATCGTCGAGAGAGGTGAGGTCACGGCAAGCGAGTGGTCCATGGCACCTTTGCGAGGAATGACAGATGACCGGGCAGATCTGGATGCTGGTGAAGAGTTACGGATGTACGGCGTGAGGCGAGAACCTTTGTTTTTTCTTTTGAATGTTCGGCGGTGAGAAAAGAAACATAGAGCCAACTGGAGGAAGCCATGTGAAAGGGAAAGGGATGGATCCAGATCTGCGAGACGTTCAGCCGTCGGAAACGGGGGGAGAGACCCAGCCGTACTTTTCGTGGGTCTTCACCAGGCTCTTGAAGGTGGCTTCAGCTTCCTTGCGACTGAAAGCCTTCTTGGATTTCCCTGCTTTCCTGCAGATTCGGCCCTGAATGAGAGAGGAGGACATCGGTTAGCGCCAAAGCTAAACTTTAAACATCTCAAGGTGAGAGCTCACAGAGTTCGCTGTTCTTGCTAAATTAATGATTCCCTTTCCTGCTCCCTGGTCTTTGGGTCGGGCCGCAGGGTGGTGGCGTCGACCTGGCACAACTGGAGGAGACCAGAACAGACTGCTGCGGAAGTGACCTCTACTGGCAGCTCATAGCAATAAAACTGGTTTGTTTTAAAAGCTTAATATTGTGCAATCCTACATATCTTTTATCTTTCAGCACAACTCCACCACCAGCACGGTGTAAAAGAATTGGGTGCCACTGGATGTGTGACAGAGGTAATTATTATTTCACACCTAAAAGTTGGTGTAAAATGCTGGTTTGATTGACAGGTTCTTTCTCATTTTATTTTTATAAAGTCTCCTACATCCATCCATCATCTTCCACTTTATCCTTTACTACACGGGATTCCCTTTTTGAATCTCAATCTGGGTGGAGGTTCCATGTTTTCCCTGTCCACGTGGGTTTCCTCCGGGTTCTCCGGTTTCCTCCCACATGGTTTTCCTCCCAATCCAAGTCCAAAAACATGGATTCAAGGTCAATTGAATTCTCCAAATTGCCCTATATAGAGTGAATCTGTGTGAGACAGTGTATGCCCAGCGATAGATAGCGTCCTGTTCTGGGTATACTGTATCTGCCCAGCCCCAAGACGTTCTCCCCTGGATGGGCATGGAACCCCCCAGTAGAGGATAAATCATGGATGGATGGATATATATTTAAGGCTTCATAAAACCTTCTCACACTAACATAAACACTTCATCTGCTATTAAACACTTTCCTAACGAAAATGTAGCAGCATACATAACCGCAAATCCAATACAATAACAAAAACTCTGATCCAGAATTAGATTTCAGACAGAATTAGATAACCGTGCTGAACCATGGTGTGAACCGAACCGTGAAGTTTGTACAGTCCCACCTCCCACTGACATCCATTTGATTTCTTCTTCACTACACATGCATTCTAACCACGATAAGGGCACGAGTGTCAATTTAACCCCGATGTTACTGTCATTAATCACAGCCCTTATGGTTCAAATTGCCCCAGTCCCTGAATAACAGGTTCCACGCACAGCCCCATCTAACGGACACCTGAATGAATTCCAGACAACGGCTGATCTTCAGCGGGCGCGTCTGTGTTCACCGGCTCAACCAGCGCGAAAGTGCATTTCAACAAGGAGTAATGATGATGCGCGAGTGTGATAATACGGCTGGAGGAGCACAGTGTACCTGCTGCTGGGTAAAATAAATAATACACCGCTGCATACTGCACTGACCTACATAGCGCACCGGGGCTTTCAGAGAAAACAAAATGGTCCTGCTGCCGTCTGTAGAAATCATACTGATCATAAGAGGCAGGTACTTACCTGCTACATTTTCTCCACTGCATCCTGCTAGAAACAAATAATAATAATAATAATAATAATAAAAAGAAAGAACAAGCCGTCGTTTTATTTTTATCACTTAAATGCATGTACGCTGATATTCGTTTGTACATATCTGAGGCTCACTTGGTTTTGAAATGCTTTGTGATTATGTTTTTAGAAAGAATGCGGGTTTGTGGAGACGATGGAGGGTTGGGGGGGGGGTCCCCTGACCATCTAGGGGAGAGCAACAGGGCACTAATCCATCGCTGGGCACATACTCACCCAGACAGACACACAGTATATAGGGGCAATTTAGAGTACCAATCCCCTTCACCAAGAGGCATACGTGCGGACCACTACTTAACTGCCGTCCACTTCTTATTGGCTTGAAGCTAGTTTTAGAACTTATTTTGATTTATTTCATTAAAGAATCTTCATCCATCCATTAATTTCCGCTTTATCCTCTATTAGGGTCGCGGGGGAGTTCCCCATGTCCATCCAGCAGAGAACGTCTCCGGCGCTGGGCAGATACACACAGAACAGGACACCAATCTATCGCTGGGCATATTAAAGAATCTTATTTATTATATTAAAGACCCTTCAAACGACCTCTGTGTTAACAAAATATAATAAACCCTCTCTCTCTCTCTCTCTCTCTCTCTCTCTCTCTCTCTCTCTCTCTCTCTCTCTATATATATATATATATATATATATATGTATATATCTCATATATATGTGTATATGTAATGGGCAGCACGGTAAGTTCTCCTCTCAGCGCTAGGGATTCCCGGTTTGAATCCCTATCTGGATTACATGTTCTCGTGTCCGCGTGGGTTTCCTCTGGGTTCTCCGGTTTCCTCCTTCAGTCCAAAAACATGGATCAAGTCAATTGAGTTCTCCAAATTGCCCCATATAGAGTATGTCTGTGTGAGTGAGTGTTTGCCCAGCGATAGATTGGCGTCCTGTCCTGGGTGTATCTGCCCAGTGCCCGAAACGTTCTCCCCTCGATGGGCATGGGGAACCACCCAGCGACCCTAATAGAGGATAAAGCGGAAGATAATGGATGGATGCATGTATGCTGGTAATCGTTTGTACATATCTGAGGCTCACATGGTTTTGAAATACTTTGTGATTATGTTTTTATAAAGGATGCAGGTTTGTTAAACATGGAAACGACTCAGAAACTCTGTGGTCAGGGTATATGATTCAATAAACCACTAAAGTAAAGTCAGATTTTCAATGGCAAGAATCAATAGGCCCTTTTATTTTATTAATAATCCCTTCATTATGTTACACAATACATGTTCTTCTGTGTGCATATGTCACTGGATCCTCTGAATCACAAGGCCGATTAAAAGTCTTAATATCAATGCTTTTTGTTGTCCTGACGCCCTTTCAATACTTTGTTTTCATCCTTAAAGAAGGCAGACGAGTCACAAAGTGATGGGACCAACATAGCTCCACCTTTCTTGGATGTAGCTTGAAAGACCTTGTAATTTGGAGGACCTATTGATACGCAAGAGAAACGAATAAACTGTAACTTGATTTGTAAAAACATGAAATCTTTTTTCCCACAGCACTGCCTGAACCGGGCGTCATGGCCCACGAGGGGTTGGGAACAGACACTGGAGTTAATATACCAGTTCTACACACTCAGCTTGCATGACAGTGATGGGGCCGAGATGTGATGCCCGAGGCTCTGGGTCGTCCCCCTGCCAGCATTGATGTAAGAGACAGCTCATTGCTGCCACTGCCTCCCTGAGTGGAACAGCCCACGAGCACTGTATAGTGCACAACTGTCATGGTAAGGCCTGTCAGTCATTCTGAGCTGTCTGCACTATGGAGTGGGAAGCTGGAGTGTGGGACCTTGTTTTTTTTGCGCCAACCCTCTGCGGGTGGGTGTAAAAGAATAGGTCGGCACTTTTGCGTGACGTAGCTGGTGCTGTCCTCTTTAAGCAGCAATGGGAGTGCTGACAAGAGAAAGAGATATGAATATATAATTCCCTACGGCCTTTGGTTTAGTAGTCAATATAGTAATGACGTCACTCTGACGTCCGAAATGAAACTCAGCCGACAGTAATGGAGGATGGATTAAGCCTGATGTTTTCACAACCCTATTGGAAAATGTCGTTAAGCTACAGTAGCGGGATGCCAGTACCATCAGATCTGTGTTACAGAATGTTCTAGAATCATCAGGGATTAAGAGTTCACATTTAGCTTTGAGTTAAAACAGCAGTCACACACACACACACACACACAACATGTGCTCTGAATGTGTGATCATGACGTGGTGGCAATGTGATGTCTAGGGCCAGGGTCGTACCCATGCCAGGGCCGATAGGAGAGACAGGAATAGCTCGTTCCCGCCGCAGGCTCTTCCAGTGTAATGGCCCAGAAGTAAAACAGTGCACTCACTCGAGAAGCGAGAGCGCAGCAATTCGCCTCACAAAAGCCAGTGATTTCTGGATTAAAGTGGCTAACTAAACCATAATTAAACAGCCCGGGCAAGATAGCATGTGGGTTAACACGGTATACAACACCATTACAGTGCGTTACCATCTGTATCTCCAGCTCTCCATCATTTTAACCAGGTAACAGCCGAGGGATCGTATATTTAAGCAATACAGCATGAGAGGGTGAACAACACGCTCTCCTGTGATTTATTCACAATAATGCACGCCCTCTAGTGGCTTATTGCTTTAAAAAAAAAGTTACAAACACACTATAATAAAAATATTATCATACATGCATTTATTAAAAACTAAATCGTTAATAATTGTCCGGTTTTTAAAGTGAACACTGATCGCTAAGTAACAGGATACTTGTTTTTCTAACAATCAAACAGCCACAACAGGTTTAGTGCTGATCGGGAATCGGCTCACTGTTTATATTAATCTGTATTTTATCATTTAAAATAATGTATTGTATATGACGCATTAATATGAATGTGAAGCGCTCAGATGTGTGTTATTCCAAATGGCTCAGCCAATCAGACTTAAAGAGCCATTTGCCTCTTCAGCCAATCAGATTTTATAACTTATCCATCCTAAATACTATTCTAGGGTTGGGGGGGCACCAATCTATCGCTGGGCAAATACTCACTCACACAGGCACACAGTATATAAGGGCAATTTAGAGTAACCAATCCCATGTGTCGAGAGGTGGAGGTGCTGACCACTACTCCACCATGCAGCTAACTTGTTAATGACTTGTAGCTAGATTTAGAACTTATTTTGATTTATTTTTGGAAAGAATAAAACACTGTGATCCTAAAATTTTAACGCTTTAGACGACCTCTATGTTAACTAAAGTATAATAAAACATTATTATACTACATCTCAAATAAATTATGTACTCCGTACATCAGTGACACATTTAATTGGGAGGTTTTATTACATTAATAACTTTATAATTCACCTCTAATTTTAATAACCTTAGTTTATTTTAATTAATTAAATATAAGGTACAGAATGTTAAACTGGATTATATGGTGTATTCAGTAAAGGCTTTCTTCAAGATTTTGTAGTGTGTCTTTGGAAATTTCTCCTATTCATCTAAAAGATGAGATAATGGGACCGACTCGCAATCTGCATTCTAGTTCATCTCAACGATGTTTTAATTGGTTAAAGTTGGGGTTCTGTGTGGATCAGCGAAATTCTGCCACTCCAAATTTACCCAGCAAGGTCTTTAAGGCCTTCCCAAAACGGTTTCCATAAAGATGTAGACATAACATAACTATGTGCTTGATTTGTATCCACATGAAGCCTTTAAACTGATAAAATCACCTAAATTTGATCCCAACACATATCTCAATCCAAATCTAAGCAATAATGAGAACACACACAGGGGGTTGTTGTGAAAAGAATTATAAATTATAGTTGGATGAGGAGGTTGGGTACCCGTTTTCAGATCCTCTTAATCACACACACACTTTTTGCCTTTTAAGTAAATCTCTGCAGTGATTACAATTACTGCTCGAATGTCAAAACCCCCACCGTAAATGATCCCGATTAGACGTTCGGAGGAACTTAAGATTCGCCCTCCGTTCTGTGCCGCCAGCGCCGTTTGTGTATCAAGTGCCAGACTGAAATGCCAGACGGGTAATCCTCTGAACCGAGATCAGTCGATGCATGCAGTCATAGAGGAACCTGATCTGCAGTTATTATATAACTCACATGGGCATGGAAGGATTTAAATAATGCAGCTCGGTGCATCACTACCACGTCATGGGTAAATCTGACAGTCGCTGGACAGCAGCACCAGGCATCCGCAGGCCGCGAGACAAAGCGAGGACACACACCTGTCATCTGCAGATTTCAGTACAGCCGACTTCAAAACCAGGGCTCGTGGCTTTCATAGTTCGAATCATTTTTTTTATCCGGCTCAGTATTTACACGGTATCTAGACAAAGGCAATAGAGAAGGCAGCCCTCTCTTTTGACTGAACAAAAGATCAAGGCTTCACATAATGACTTTTCTGTTTCGGCATTCTTTTATCGCCGTTTCCTCCTTTGAACTTCAAAGAGTACCATGTGAGAGGCACGGAAATGTATAGAGGACGTGCGCTCTCACAAGCTACAGCAGCCTATTAAATTAATCACTGATGATTCAAGCGGTTCAAAGCCCAAACGCGTTGGGATGCTTACCAACATCAGCCTCATTTCATGAATTAGAAATAGGAAGATATTGAAAACAAGGACTGTGAAAGGCTCGAACACGATGCAGGGTTGCTCGAGGATTGCAATATAATTAAATAATGTGTGTGTGTGTGTGTGTGTGTGTGTATTATTAAAAGCGTGGTCAGTTTTAAAAGCTCGATGATCAAATGCATCACCACGTCTCTGTTTTAGCACCTCTGGGAGTCTGTTGTGTCAGCAGAGTCTACATCGGTAATTGCCTTTGGATTTTGCAGGCAGTGAAAGTGCGAGAGCATGTGCTGTGAATCTGGAACAGTCCAGCATTTAAAGAGAGGACATCTGAGATCATGATGGTGGAAGTTTGAACAACCGAGGTACTTGGGAGGTTGATTCATTTCCCTGTGGCTGTTTTTAATGAGGCATTCGGCATCGATTCTGCGGAATGTGATTATAGTGACCACTATGGAAAAATAACGAGACTGCAGGTGAATTCAATACAGAGGTTTTAAAGGTATACATCCATTTTTAGACATAATAGCCATTCTATAATATCTAACAGCTTTCTCTAATGCTCAGGACCCCAATAGTACCACCACAGAGCAGGGATTGTTTGCACTAAAACCCCCCCCTCAGAGCATCAGTGTCACTGCAGAACTGATAAGAAACAATCCTCCACCCAAATGATACCTGTTCTGTGATGCTCCTGACCAATAGAGAACCGAGAACCAACAGGGGACTAACAACAACAAAGAACACAGATGGACTACAGTCTGGAATTGTAGAACTACAAAGTCCATCTATATGGTAAGTGGAGAAAATAGAGAATGGAGCGAGAAGGGGCGTGGCCTAACTTTCACCAGCGAAACTTTATGTATTTATTTAATTATTTTTTATACTTCTGCAAAGCCCTGTACATGACCTTGTCCTTATCATTCATTCATTCATTATCTTCCACTTTATCCTCTAGTAGGGTCGTGGGGGGGGGGTTCTCCATGCCCATCCAGGGGAGAAAGTCTCGGGCGCTGGGCAGATACACCCAGGACAGGGCGCCAATCTATCACTGGGCACACACTCACTCACACAGACACACTCTATATGGGGCAATTTGGAGAATTCAATTGAATTGATCCATGTTTTTGGACTCTGGGAGGAAACTGGAGAACCCGGAGGAAACCCACGCGGACACAGGGAGAACATGGAAACTCCACCAAGACTGGGATTCGAACCGGGAATCCCTAGAGCTGAGAGGAGAATGTGCTATATATATATATATATACATTAAACATTATATGTATATATATATACATTAAACATTAAATAACCTTCATCGCAAAGTCTGACCGCCATTACACTTTAATCACAATGCATACCCAATGTTCCAAACTTTAAGAACAGCACACAGCGTGTGTGTCCTTGTACAGAAATGACAAAAAATACAACCTATCATGTGCGTACAGGATGCCTGAAAACTATCAGCTCCTAACAAACCAGAACTCTTAGAATCGTCAATACACTTAATAATCTGCCCTCGTAGCCCATCAAACTCAAGGCCGGACGTGTGTACTCAGACATCGTGCTCATCCTAACGTAAGTGGTTACCTGCTTACTATCAGCTCGGGCCACTTTCTTCATTTCCTGTTGGCTCTTTTTCATCAATAGTGTTCTAATCTGCAGAACTGCAGTGAATTTTAGCACTTCTAGAGATTCTCAAACCAGCCAGCCTGGTGCCAACAATCATGCAGTGGTCAACATCAAAATCACATTTTGTAATGTATTAATTACTCATGTTTAGTCTATTTTTGGTAATTATATCTGTAATTAAATCATCTGGATTCTGTATAAATTGAAAAACAACCCCCTGATTTATTAGATTCCATTAAAAAACAGGTTAAAATCATAATGGGAACTTATGACTGTTCTAATCTAATCTGAATGTTGTGGTTGACTCACTGGGGATTGCTGTGTTTGGTTTTGGATATGAAATCTACAGAGAAGTAAATCTCCACTAGCAGAACTTTAAACTCCACCCAGAAGCATAAAGCACTTGCAATGCAGTTTAAAGGAAACACAAAGTCCTAAACATAAATACAACATACAGATCCAACCTACGGCTGCATGACGCTGCCAAAACACAAGATTGCAATGATTTAATGACATGTTTAATGTAAAAAGGCAGAGATTTTCACCAGAAACAATGGAGCGTCTTGTTTTTTAACATAAATAATATAAAGAAGATTTAGGAAGGTTATGCAGGGGAGGGTTTCTGCATAGAACACAGTGTACATGTTGCGTAGCTCTGTCTGCTCTGAACTCATAAATCTGAAGCACAACCTAATTCTCATATATATATGGGATATATATATAGCAGAGAGAAAGCATTTCAAATCCTAGGTAAGAAAAACCCTATCCTCATTTTTTATGTTCAAATATAAAAAGCTCTCTTGAGTAATTATACTGTATCTGCTCTACTGTAGTGTATATATATATATATATATATATATATATATATATATATATATATATATATATATATATATATATATATATATATATGTGTATGTGTGTATATACACATATATTCAGCATTCACCGATATGTGTGTGTGTGTGTCTGTTTACACATATATACATATACACACACACACATATATATATATATATATATATATATATATATATATATATATATATATATATATATATATATATATATTACACATACACACACACACACATACACATGTGTAAACACACACACACACACACACACACATATCGGTGAATGCTGAATGAAACTTGACTGCCTGGGGGATTAATGCTCTTGACCTGCTGTTCACCTGTTTGCCTTTTTTTTCTCCCTCATGTTTCCTAGAATTCGTCCCCCACCTCAAGCCCCACCTCACCTGTCCTTTCACGAGACTGGCAGCAAACTGCCTCATGACAGCCTCCACGGTGTAGGCGCTGGACCATCCTCTTGGCGTCAGCAGCTCCATGCAGATGGCCCCTCCGTCCAGGACGTAGCCGTTCTCCAGCCGGGGCGTGAGTACACGCACAAACGGCGGCGAAAATGGAAAGTTGTCCGGGAAGGAGACATTGAGAAGGATGTACTCAGTGTTGGTCTCCTTCATGTCCTGCCAGAGCGCCGAGTCCTTGTCCACCTGGTGCAGCTTGACGTTCCAGTCATACAGGTTGTCATCAGCCAGCTCCACCGTGATGAAGTCGTCTCCCAGGCGCCGGATCTCCTGGAGTTCCTTCATGAGGCGCCGCGTCCTGACCTGGGCACAGTGCTGCCTGTTGGGTGCCAGTGGGGGCACTGATTTGGAGCTTCCGGTTTGCGCCTGCTGCTGTTGCTGCTGCTGCTGCTTCTCTTTCTCCTTGGCTTCTCTGCTGGGCTTGTCCTTGGCTGGGGTTTTGTCTTTGGCCGAGACGTCTGAGCGCTTGGCCTTGATTTCCGGCGTACTCAGGATGTTGGTCTCGTTTTGGTGACAGTGCTTGGTGTTGTTCTTCTGATTGCCTTGCTTGGTGCCTTTCGGGTGATGCTTGGGGTCCTCCGTGTCTCGGTCATGCAGGCGGATCAGGCCGATCTTTCGCAGCAGGGTGGCCATCGCCTCGAAAGCGAGAGGCTCGCGCACGCCGACCACAATGCAGCAGGGTTTTTCCTCACTGCAGGTCTCACTGCTATGAGGAGGCTGAGGCTGAGGATGCGGATGAGGAGGACGAGGACCTCTGGGCTCCAGAGAGCAGCCCGCTTTCAGTGCATCATCCCACACGGCTGGAATGCAAACAAGGTTTCAATACACAATGCTCATTTGTTCAGCAACATACTTCAAGTGGAGCCACATCTGGGGCTGAATCTCGAGGTTTCGCACACAGTGCGTCAAGTGGCAAGACCTCATTATGGCTGCAGCACCACTCATCTTATTATAGACAGCCCATTATCTCATCCAGCATCTTTTAAATCCACATCTCTTTGATTTTATTAATTACACCGATCACTTACCTGGTTATTACCAGCTGGATGCTTCAGCCTGCACTATAGATCCGATTCCTCTTAATCCCGAATCTTTAAAATCCGAAAGCCTGGATGCAGCACAGACTTGATGCACAAGGTCGCTTGCACTAAAGCAATCCGAAAAAGCCCACTCTCACACACACATTCACACACACGCACACATTCACACACCAGCAGAGCCCCACTGTTTCCCTTGTACCTGGACGGAATGAATAATCAACCGTGGAGCACGAAATGTGAAGAAGAGGAGGGCTGGGCTTGTAATGCATCAGCTGGCAATGGCTGCGTCTCCATCCACACCCTTCATCACTAGCAGAGTGCCCTACGTAGGACGTAGCGGTAGGAACGCGCAATGGAAAACCCAACGGAATTTAGTGTTGAATTCTTTATCTTTTATTCTACCACGCAATCCAACTCTTTAAACCACTGCCGTTGTGTTATACAGGCATCATACTGATACACTTACTCACCTTGTACCCCCCTAATGTAGGCAACATGACCTTATTTGTATCGCGGCCGTAGCTGTAACCTACCCAACCCCCTATTCTTTCATTCTTTATTCTTAATTTAATAATGGAAATACACTTTCGATGCACTTTGTGGCTCGTTTTATTGTTTATTCGCACCTGTATGTTGTTCTTTATTCATGTCATGTGTTAAAACGCTATAAAATGGCAACGTGCATTGGGGGAAAAACACCGCGTTGACGTTAAACACAAATGTACTCCGATCCAAATCGAAGTTTCGTTCTTGTATGAATTTGTCAAACGTAAAAAGCCCTTTTTAAAATGTTTCATCGTCCTTTATTTGTTCATAAATCACAGTAACACAATTGCCATTGTTGATCCGGCGCGACATCAGGGAGCAATAGAACCGTCCTCCCGTGGTGACGCGTGTGGGCTGTGTCCGCAACCGCACCGTGCTCACTTGTCTCATACACTACGTACATGTGTTTGGCATCATTCTGCTTTCCACGATTAACAGTTTCAGAAAATAAACACGTTTTTTATGGGACATTCGGGGCGGCTTGTATCACAGAGTTCAAAGTTCAAACGCCCGTGCCTGTTGTTTGAACACTAACCCTCTTTAGGCGCCCTACGTAATGTGCTCGGCTCGGTTTGTACTGCTGCCGCCGGACAGCGTCCGCCTCGTTAGCTTGTAGCCGTTTGTCCGGCTGACTCTTGGTGTTTGTGTACATTTTTGTGTTGGAATTTTACACATGTTCGCTTTAAAACATGGCTGAGAAATTCGACAATCTCGAGGAGCACCTCGAGAAGTTCATAGAGAACATTCGGCAGCTGGGAATCATCGTCAGCGACTTCCAGCCGAGCAGCCAGACAGGACTGAACCAGAAACTGTGAGTGCTCCACGTTTCAATGCAAATGACGTCATCTAAACTCGTTTTAGTGCACCTTGTTAAGCAGTATTAACCATTCTTACTTGTTATCGAACGTATAGTGTTGCTTAACTTTAGTTTTATGACTTTGCGGCAGCATTAAACTCAACCATCAACAGCCGGCTGCAAAGTAGCTAATGTTCTCCATTACACCTCCTTGTTTATCTATCGCTGGGCACACACACACACACTCACTCACACACACACAAACACACTCTATATGGGGCAATTTCGGTGAATTCAATTGACCTCGATCCATGTTTTTGGACTGTGGGAGGAAACCGGAGAACCCGGAGGAAACCCATGTGGCCACAGCGAGAACATGGAAACTCCACCACGTTTGGGATTCGAACCGGGAATCCCTTGCACTGAGAGGAGAACATGCTAACCACTAAGCCCCCATGCTGCCCGTTTATCTGATCAGTGTTCATTGAATGAGCGCCACTTCCCATATATGCAGATTGCTGTTCTATTAGTGCCAAACTGTAGTCCATCCTGTTCACCAGTCCAGCTTATGTGAATAATAAAGATGCTGTTTTGTTGCTTTGCAGGAATCTGATGATCACAGGACTGCAGGACGTCGAGAAATGTCGTCAACAACTTAATGACATCCACGTTCCGTTAGAAGCCTTCGAGTAAGTGGTTCTGTTTGCACCCAGAAATGCACCTGCCCCCTTGGACCAGAATAACAATCACAGCTGTGATTGTTCTTCCACCTTAAAACTTTCAACTGTATCTGCAATTTTAGGCCTGTAGTCATCTTCAGTTATTTAACTTTTTACGTCGGTGGGTAAGGTCTTGGGTGATCAGTCTGAAGGTTTGGGGTGTAAACCCCCAAGTCCACCAAAAGTCGCCAGTGTAGGTCCTTGAGTCAGGCTCTGAACTTCATGCTGTATCATGGCTGACCTTATGCTCTGACCTCCATCAAGTTGTCATACTTGTAATTCACTACCCCTTTAGATTCAAACCCCAAAATCTGGAGTCTTAATGACCTGATGAGTAAAAAGATTCAGTTTAGAAAACCTTGGCGATGTTAGCTGTTGGAGTGAGTAGTCGCATGTCAGTGACCAGTGGTGGTGTGATTCTCCTCACAGGTACATCGATCAGGGACGGAACCCTCAGCTTTATACCAAAGAGTGCTTGGAGCGAGCCCTAGCGAAAAACGAACAGGTGAAGGGCAAGATCGATACCATGACGGTGAGTCTGGCGTTCTCATGGCGGTTGTTTCATATAAATGTGTAATCTGCCCATTTATATGGACAACCTTTTATAAATTTTATTTTTTTTAAATAGTGCGGAAAATTTAATTATTCCATCACGTACTTGCCACACAAGCCACCTGTTCAGTCAGAGCTTACGTCAAAGTAAACTAGCTCTTCTGTGGAATAGGCCGCATGGGGTGGGAGTTGCCATGGAGATGCAAATGATGTCATTCTCCTTTAAATCATTGGATTTTATGCATTATGAGGTCATAATAATAATCATATTTTTCTTGTTATTTAGTCACGTCACTTTTTGAATACTTTCGTGGTGGCGTGGAAGGCTGTAGTCTGATGCATGCTATTGTGAGCTTCCCGCTAGCGAATGTTTTAAATGCCAAATATCGGCGTGAAATGATGACATGACTTCTATTGTCTTTGAAAAATTGAAAAGTCTGATTGCCAGTCCAGACATGTTGCATCATAGTTGACTCATCCCTGAATATTTTCAGTTTTTTACTTATAAGCTTTGGATCTCCTGCAACACCCAAGCAATCACTTGTTTTATAGAATATCCCATATTCAGGGGATCTGTGCATTTGAATCACAATTTTATAAACTATTAACGAAATATGGAGATGAGTTTGATGCACATTGAGAAGCTTTGGGATTCATTGCAAACATCTATTGTAAAGACTCTGATGCTCTAATGGCTTAGCTTTGAAATCGATGTCCTATAGGATCAGTGTGGTACACAGGAGACCTTGAAGATGGTAATCTTGGGTTAATCTTAATTGGATTATGTTTTAGAGATTTGGTTGAAGGTGAACCAGGTGCACATGCTGTACCAGCAGCATTCTGTCGTATTATCAGCTTTTTCTTCTTTAACTTTCTTTGCAGAAGTTTAAAAGTCTTCTGATCTCCGAACTGGGAAAGGTGTTTCCAGAGGAAATGGCCAAATACAAAGCCATCCACGGAGACGACCCCCCCTCATGATCAGCCTCGCTACTGGAGCGAAATTGTACATATGTCAATAATGATATTTTTTACATTTGTATCATGTATCTTTTTTTTTTTTTTTTTTTGGGGGGGGGGGGGGGGGGGTAACCATAAAGATGTACCTGTCTTTGTGTTCGTGTCTAATCCATGTGTTTTAGGGGAAATAAATAATATAAGTGCCATGTTTATAGTTCTGTCCTTGTACCTTGTATGAGACCCGTCTCCCGTATTGCACCTTCATGTAAATGTAAAATCAGACAGCGGCTCATTTGTAGTTCCACAGTGTGTTAGTCATGTTTTAATTCTTCGTTAGAGCTCATGGGAAAGCTGTAGATGGGATGCTGTTGGGGTTGCATCACATTCCGGCATCAATGCTGATGCACCTGTTACATCACAGATCGAGTGAAAATGAACCCGCCTTCCTTGGTGATGTAGTGGATGGGGTGGGAGTTGCCATAGAGAAGATGATGATGATATTTTCCTTTTCTACATAATTTGATTCTGAATTATAAGGTCATTAAATATTCACAATACTCAATACAACATGTAGCTTTGATGTGTACATTTACATTTGGTCATTTAGCAGACGCTTTTGTCCAAAGCTGAGCACAGGGTTAATCACAACATCCCTGGAGCAATGAGGGTTAAGGGTCTTGCTCAAGGACCCACACTGGTAACTTCAGTGGACTTAAGTGAACCGCCAACCTTCAGATTGATAGCCCTACACCCTAATTACTGTCACATTGCTCAAAATACTTCTGTGGTCGTCTCTCAAGAAAAAGGAAGACAAATGAGAATCCCTCATTAGTGCCCGTTATAGCTATTAACTCTCTTTAAATTAGTCCTCAAGAAGTGTATAAAGAGTCATCTACCACCCAAATAATACCTGCATAGTGGTGCTCTTGAGTTTTTGAGCATTAGAACTGTGTTTACAACAAATGCACTAGAGTCTGTAACTGAGCTACACTATAAGTATATAGTAGGTTAAATTAATGAAATCGATTACATGTAGAAATAAGAAAGTGGTCGCTGCATGCTGTGTATATGAGGCTGCGCAATACCAAGCGCTTATCTGTTGTAATGTGGAGGACAGGGGTGTAGTTCTCTGATCAGCTGTCTTGGTATGCATTCCATAATCCGGTGTCCTCAGTTATTATCTGAATCTTCATTCTTTCATTATCTTGAAAGAACTATATTGGGGTTCTCCCATTCAGGGGAGGGGAGGACGTTTCAGGCGCTTGGCAGATACACCCAGGACGGCACCAATCTATCGCTGGGCACACACTCACTCACACAGACGCACTCTATATGGGGCAATTTGAAGAACTCAATTGACTTGATCCATTTTTTTGGACTGTGGGAAACCCACGCGGACACGGGGAGAACATGGAAACTCCACCCAGATGGGGATTTGAACCGGGAATTCCTAGCACTGAGAGGCGAACGTGCCAACCACTAAGCCACCGTGCCGCCCCTATCTGAATGATTGATTCTCCCTATATACATTTTCCAAATTGCAAAACATTCTGCAGGAGAAATATTGCACTCTTGTAGTTCTGTTATCACGAGGTCCCATTTTTCAAATGGATATTGGAGCCTTTATTTTGCCTCATGGTTTTGATTTTGAGTTCACATGTGCACGACTTTATGCAATATCTTTTAATAATCCCTATGCTGGGGGCCTTGGTTGCAGCAATGTGCAAATATTAGAGGAAGGACTTTCATACTCAAAAACCGATGTATGTTTGTAGGAATTGGTTGAACTGCTGCACAGTCTTTGCATTGGATCCTATTAACTTCAGTCTTAATTCATACTCATTCATTTTAAGCCCTTTGTGTTCAGTGAAGGACTCTTCAGCTGCGCTGACGTCATGACTGAATGACATGAATGAGATGCGCTCGCGTCTCAGGAAAAACACGGGTAACGTTGCAAAGTGTTTTCCTGCTTATGTTCTTGTTTGTGGAGAAGGTAGATCGACGAGCGATCAAACGACATTCTCTTCCACTAAAGTGCACCACGGACCATGGACCAGTCAGAGATCCGGCTCTACCTCGGTTGTCTGTTCGCATTTGGTCTCTGTGTTGGGGTGGAAAAAGTGATTTCTCAAAAGTTACAAATGAAGTTACAAATGAAATTTTGGAGGATGAACCAGGGACC
The DNA here is from genome assembly GCA_019802505.1 of Corydoras sp. C115. Classification (NCBI taxonomy): domain Eukaryota; kingdom Metazoa; phylum Chordata; class Actinopteri; order Siluriformes; family Callichthyidae; genus Corydoras; species Corydoras sp. C115. The sequence continues at coordinate 338,586 of JAFMOC010000273.1, forward strand.
GGACAGCATGGTGGCTTAGTGGTTAGCACATTCTCCTCTCAGCGCTAGATATTCCCGGTACGAATCCCCATCTAGGTGGAGTTTCCATGTTCTCCCCGTGTCCGCGTGGGTTTTCTCCGGATTCCACAGTCCAAAAACATGGATCAATCAATTGAATTCTCCAAATTGCCCCATATAGAATGTGTGTGAGTGAGTGTGTGTGCCCAGTGACAGATTGGCGCCCTGTCCTGGGTGTGTCTGCCCAGCGCCCGAGACGTTTTCCCCTGGATGGGCATGGGGAACCCCCCCGCAACCCTAGATGATAAAGCGGAAGATAATGATGGCTGGATGGATGTATGTACACTGGTATTCGTTTGTACATATCTGAGGCTATATCTAAAGTGGAAGATAATGGATGGATGGAACCAGGGACCTCCCGCTAGCGGTTGCACAACTAAGCCGATCAACAGCTTAAGGTACTAGACTCTGAACATTACATCATGTGCTTTTATTTAAAGAGAATTTCAGTTCCCTGCTTGGGATAGTCAACACTAAACAGTGCCTTTGAGGCAATGAGGGTTAAGGGCCCTTACTGAAGTAGTTTGTTAATTAATTAGAAGTCCAAAAGCCTAATAAATGAGCTGACTGACCATATAGATAGCACTCATCAACAGTGCAGGACACCCATGTACAGATTGTGTAGTGATCAGATGTAAATTTTTAAAAAGTTGAAAAACTAGATTAGATTTAAGCCACTAGTCCAACGGAAATCCAGGTTCTGCCCAGAAATTGTTGTTGCCGTGGTGCTCCGGCAGTGTGGTGGATGGATGAAGAGCGGGTGATACCTCAAAGTAAACAGATAACTTAAAAAATGCTTAAGCCCAGGGGTGTTGTTAGATCTGGGATTTTGGGGCTATAGCCCCAGGAGGTTTTGTCAGTAGCCCCGGATCAAATGAGACCGGTTTCTCTCCTCCAGCAGCGGGACCGAACGATGGAGGCACCGTCAGCTGTTTGTGTTTCTAAACTCTGTGTGTGTTTGAGGGAGACAGAATTTTTTCTCCAGTATCGGGAGTAAAGTTACCGTAATAACTGTATGTTGGCTGTAAAGAGCAGGTTCTCAGGTTTCAGAAACCGTCAGAATTTTTTTCTGAAGGCGCAAACTGTCACAACGTTACAAAACTGTCTCATCTGCGACCGACTCATAAAACAGATTCATGCTTTTCTGCCGAAGCTCATCTTCGTTTATTAAAATTTTTTCAGCCAAAACCATCATTTATTACAACTGAATGTGTTCTCCACTGCTGACAGACATATTTCATATGTAATTTAATTTTATCCAATATAACTAATGAATGATCAAACAAAATTAATGTAACAACTGTTGAATAAATGGATAAATACACTCATGAAAGGGAAATTTTTAAAGAGGGCGGAGGGGGAATTAGGGATCTGGGCTAAACCCCCTGATGTTTCTAAACCCTAAAAAGGGCCCTGCTTAAGCCCTAGGCGAGAATGACTAGTATAGTGTCTGAATACATTGTAGTCAATAGTAGGTAAAAAAAAATAACATGATTGAGCAACACAATTGGGAGCCATTTTGAAAGTAAGCAGCTGCAGCACACTGTGCATTGCCATGAAACAACAGGAGGAAAGTCAACTGTTAACAAGTTTATCTGAATAGAGGAACTACAATAGGGGTTTGACCTCTTATGTCCATCCATCCATTATCTTTTGCTTAATCCCCTACTAGGGTCGTGAGAGGGGGGTTCCCCATGCCCATCCCTGGGAGAACATTTCAGGCGCCAGTCTATCATTGGACACACAAACACACTGTATATGGGGCAATTTGGATCATTCAATTGACCTTGCTCCATGTTTTTGGACTGTGGGAGGAAATCCACGCGGACACGGGGAGAACATGGAAACTCGGAAAAAGCGGAAATCCCTAGAGCTGAGAGAAGAACATGCTAACCACTATGTCCCCCCTTTTGTTGAATGTTGATTGTAGTGGTTTGCATGCATACATACTCGATCCAACACTATTTACATTTACATTTAGTCATTTAGCAGACGCTTTTATCCAAAGTGACTTACAAATGAGAACACCACAAGTCAGAAGTTATGCAGAAAACAACTACACTTTTTTTCTTATTTTATTTTATTTTTTTACAACAGGTGTTTGTTAAAAAGATGTGTCTTCAGTAGTTTCTTAAAACTGTTTAGTGATTCTGCCTTACGGACAGAGTTGGGAAGATCATTCCACCATTTTGCAGAGTGAGAATCAGCTCCTTGGTGAGGTGGAATCTCCAGGCGGCAATCATCACTGGAGCAAAGTGAACTTTGAAGTGTATTTTGAAAAGATAGAGTAAAGGGAAGAGGGGGCAGATCCAGAAATGGTCCTGTAGGCCAGAGTCAGTGACTTGTACTGAATGCAGCAGCTACAGGGAGCCAATGGAGGGAAATGAGTAATGGAGTCACATGAGTTCTCTTGGTTGGTTAAACACAAGACGGGCTGCAGAGTTTTGAATTTGTTGAAGACATCTGATTGTGGAAGCTGTACACTATACCGGCTCAAAGCTAGTACCCACAGTATAGCTTGAGGGCAAGGTAGCTCAGTGGTTAGGGTGTTGGGCTATCAATCTGAAGGTTGGGGGTTTAAATCCCAGGTCCACAGAAGTTACCAATGTGGGTCCTTGAGCAAGACCCTTAACCCTCATTGCTTCAGGGGTGTTGTGAGTAACCCTGTGCTCACCTTGTAAGTTGCTTTGGATAAAAGCGTCTGCTAAATGACTAAATGTAATGTAAATAGCGGGTCATTTTGGACTGGCCCCACACATGTTGTAGAGCAATCTGTTCCGTGTTGGATCAAATACATTCGATGTTTGTGAAAAGCTCTATTTTTAGCTTCCTTTGATCCCGATGCTAGAACCCGATAAAGAACACAGCGCTAATGTGTGAGCTGGACTGCCAGCTCTTATTAGCATAATGCTTTTGTAATGCTAATAGAGGCGGCGCTCTGCAGACTGGACATGCATGTCTGACACAATACATAGAGGATTACATTTATGTGTTTGGCGGTAATTTAACACGTTCTCTGGAAAGTGAAAGGTCTGCATGCGAGGTGACGACGACCAGCCTCCCCACGAGGGTCACAAGACAAAGTCCTCACCCATGTGGCACCGTCTGCGTCTATAAACAGGACAAAGGCTTGAGCAGTGGGGGAGCTGTGTATGTGGGAGGAAGGGGGTGCAGAACATATTCCAAATGGACACACTTGCATGCCTTTGCATGTGGTCTGTCTTTATTCATTCATTCATTCGTCTCATTGTCTTCTGCAGGGGTGTCTCTCAATTGCACCAGGGGCCAAAACTCAAAGCACACTTTAGGCCGCGGGCCGAACAGGATAAACATTTATTCAACACCATACATCCATAATCTTCCGCTTTATCCTCTACTAGGGTCGCGGGAGGGTTCTTCATGCCCATCCAGGGCAGAACATTTCGGGTGCTGGGCAGATACACCCAGGACAATCTATCACTGGGTACACACTCACACAGACACACTCTATATGGGGCAATTTCGATAATTCAGTTGACCTTGATCCATGTTTTTGGACTGTGGGAGGAAACTGCGGACACGGGGAGAACATGGAAACTCCACCCAGATTGGGATTCGAACCGGGAAACCCTAGTAATGAGAGGCAGACGTGCTAACCACTAAGCCACCGTGCCTCCTTCATTTATTCAACACACTAAACGTAAATATATATCCATCTGTCCATCATCTTCCGCTTTATCCTATTTTAGGGTCACGGTCGCTGTGGGAGGAAACCGGAGAACACGGGGAGAACAGGGAAAGTACTGTTTCCCTAGTACTGAGAGGAGAACATGCTAAACCACTAATCCACCATGCCACCCTTATATATATATATATAGGAATAAATACAGACCAGTGAGCCATGGCTGCTGTGTCCTTTGTAGGGTTTGGAGATATATGGTCACCCTCCTAAAAATAAAAAAATCAGGGGGCATGAGAATGTGACACATTGTTTTGTCAGCAAATTAAGGGATAGACAGTGACAGACTCTGCACTCTCCTTGACCCTCAGTGGGATTAAGATGAAGACAAATGAAGGCGTTTCGTCTGATAGATTCCGGTTTGGTAATTCTAACAGCCCTCTAAAGGATGGAGTGGATCCCTATCCTTTTTCTAGACAGGACTAGATTGTGTGTCTGGAGGTGGCGGGTGTGTGATAAAGCGCTGTACGATGGAACATGTCGCGCTTAGACAACAAATGATGCTGTGGCTCCTGCTGGTCTCCATGGTGATGGGTGACTTGCGCTCTCTATCATTGCCTTATTAAAACAGATGGGGAGAACATAGCGGGTTCTGGTGTCATTCTTCGGGAGGTTTATCCTGTTGACAGAAATTGCTCCTGGGTAAAAACGTTCACGACGTTGTACTCAATTAAATTCCAGCGAGTTTGGGCCAAAAGTTTGTGGAGATCACATTTTCATTACATCTGTTTGCTAATCAGCATCATTTTTAAGAAACAACCTGTAGCTGTGATCTCAATGAGACACTGCTAGATCGACCAATCGGGTCAACACTTCTACCAAATGGCCTTTTATTAATTATTATTATTATAATTTAGACAATTATCTAAAGTTCTTATTATCAGTGCTGTGAGGCATAAGGCTTTAGGATTTGCTAGAAATTAAAAGTGTGGTATAGATTCATCCATCTTCCGCTTTATCCTGTACTAGGGTCGTGGGGAGGGGGAGTTCCCCATGCCCATCCAGGGGAGAACGTTTTCGGGCGCTGGCCAGATACACCCAGGACAGGACGCCAATCTATCGCTGGGCACACAATCACTCACACAGACACACTTTATATGGGGCGATTTGGAGAATTCAATTGACCTTGATCCATGTTTTTAGACTGTGGGAGGAAACCGGAGAACCCGGAGGAAATCCACGCAGACATGGGGAGAACATGGAAACTACACCCAGATGGGGGTTCGAACCGGGAATCCCCAGCGCTGAGAGGAGAACATGCTAAACCACTAAGCCAACGTGCCGCCCCATTTTATTATCCATTTAAATAAAATAAATATTTAGTCGGGCGGCACAGTCGCTTAGTGTCTCCATTCATTATCTTCCGCTTTATCGTCTATTAGGGTCGTGGGGGGGTTCCCCATGCCCATCCAGGGGTGAACGTTTCGGGCGCTGGGCAGATACACCCAGGACAGGGCGCCAATCTATCGCTGGACACACACACACACACTCACTCAAACATACTCTATATGGGGCAATTTGGAGAATTCAATTGATCTTGATCCATGTTTTTGGACTGTGGGAGGAAACCGGAGAACCCGGAGGAAACCCACGTGGACACAGGGAGAACATGGAAACTCCACCCAAACTGGGATTCGAACTGGGAGCTTAGAACATGTTAACCACTAAGCCACCGTGCCAGCTGGTATATTATTATAATTATTATTATTATTATTATTATTATTATTATTATTATTATTATTATTATTTGGCATGGTGGCTTAGTGGTTAGCACGTTCGCCTCTCAGCGCTAAGGGTTCCCGGTTCGAATCCCCATCTGGGTGGAGTTTCCATGTTGTCCGCTTGGGTTTCCTCCGGGTTCTCCGGTTTCCTCCCACAGTCCAAAAACATGGATCAAGGTCAACTGAATTCTCCAAATTGCCCCATATAGAGTGTGTATGTGTGAGTGAGTGTGTGCCCAGCGATGGATTGGCGCGCTGTCCTGGGTCTATCTGCCCAGCGCCCGAAACGTTCTCCCCTGGATGGGCATGGGGAACCCCACCGCGACCCTAATAGAGGATAAAGTGGGAGATAATGAATTAATGAATTATTATTATTATTATTATTATTATTATTATTAAGTCCCTGCCTAAACACAACATCCAAAATATATAAATGTGAATAGCAAAATCATTTACAGTCTCTTAAATATGACGTTTATTGTCTTCTCTGACCCGGACGCACCACTACGGAGCACGATACGATAATGAGCGATATTCATCAGGTTAAAGCAAATTTGTAAAACAAGCCCATTATTTTCCTCCCTGTATGTTTTCCTTTTGCCAGAGGGCTGATTATATTTCCACGTAATTTTTTGACATTCAGCTGGCGGGCTGCATCTGCATAAACGGAGTAGCCGGACCTTTTTGCGTTCCCACAGGTTTAATTAGCACGCTACCTCTACAACACTCGTGCCTCGTCTCTCGTGTTAGACAATGTTCAGGGTGGCTGTGCCAATTACTGTCCTGTCAGTTAAAAGGAAAATTGTTACTCTGTGCAACTTCTCAGTGGTCTTCTAGAGATTCAGCGAACAAATGGTTTCCTTTTAAAGTTGAGTCATCACCAGTTTGGATCAGTCCAATCAGAGGTTGGACTGATCTAAGAGAAAACATGGGGGTTTTGTGGTGTACTATTGATAAATTGATGTAAATGTGGTGGCATTTAGACTTTGATTCTATGTATGATTTTTTATATTGTAATTTTAATGACATGGTAGAACACCATGCACCTATATGCTCTTTAGAACATCCATCCATCCATTATTTTCCGCTTTATCCTATATTAGGGTTGCGGGGGGGTTCCCCATGCCCATCCAGGTGAGAATGTTTCGGGTGCTTGGCAGATAAACCCAGGACAGGGGGGCAATCTATCGCTGGGCACACACTTACTCACACAGACACACTCTATATGGGGCAATTTGGAGAATTCAGTTGACCTTGATCCATGTTTTTGGACTGTGGGAGGAAACCGGAGAACCCGGAGGAAACCCACGCAGACACAGGGAGAACATGGAAACTCCACCCAGATGGGGAGTCGAACCGGGAATCCCTAGCGCTGAGAGGAGAACATGCTAACCACTAAGCCACCGTGCCATCCCTCTTCAAAACATGATATCATTATTTTCTGATATTCTGTTCTGTATTTACCTGACCACGCTCCAACCGATGAGGTTGTGTTTCCAGACAATTAGACTCTAGAACCCAGTTTCATTTGTATGCATCATCACAACCCTGGTGACACGTGAATGTGGAACCCACACAGGAACACTGAGAACATGTGAACCATACGGAAAGGACCCTGTCTGCTACCCACTGTGCCGTTTGCAAGGTTTTCATAGCTTTACAGAACTCTGGAGAGCGTTCTCACCACATCTGTTCATGATTGTGGGGGCATCGTAAGCAAGTACGGGAAGTTTCGTGTAGCCATTCCAACATAAGCGCGAACACCGTGGTGTTTAACACCATGCTGTCGGAGCTCGTTTGATCTAAGGACGACATTTCCATCTGAATCACCTCGGCTGATTAAAATGGTAATTACTATTGCAAATAATCCCAGAAGTTGGGAGCTCTTTTAAAATCAAAGTGGCCTCTTGAACCCGGGGAGACAATGCATGGCATATCCCTATAAAAGTGCCTGGCTTTTTGTCGCCGTTTGTTGGGAGCGTCTGTTCTCTTTTGTGTAGGTGTAGATGGACGTCTGGAGCTTTAACGCAGTGGCAGTGCTGCTCCGCCCATCAGCCCATACAGAATAATGCCAAGTCAGACAAATAGTGCTAATGGTCATTTTTAAAAACTGGAACGAATTCAAGTTGGTTATGGCAGCAAAAAAGAACATCACTAAGAATCCAAGACTTTAAAGTTTAATCTTTTAGAAATAAACTACAATTTTTTTTCTTTTTGTTATTCAACCAGCATATTTAGAAACACTTAATAAAAACAATAAATTACTAGATTAATACAAAACAAAGTATTCAGATTAAATACAGCAGATTACTGATATACACCAGATTACTACACTACATCAAAAAAAAAAAATCCTCATAAATGCTACACATACATTTTAATAACTCTGCACAACCACTTCTCTGCACCTTCTGTAGTTTATATCATGTCCATATTATATATTCATTCATTCATTCATTATATTCCACTTTATCCTATATTGGTGTCGGGGGGGTTCTCCATGCCCATCCAGGGGAGAACGTTTCGGGCACTGGGCAGATACACCCAGGACAGGGTGCCAATCTATCACTTGGCACACACTCACACACAGACAGACACACACACACACACAAACACACTCTACATGGGGCAATTTGGAGAACTCAGTTGATTTGATCCATGTTTTTGGACTGTGGGAGGAAACCGGAGAACCAGGAGGAAACCCACGCGGACATGGGGAGAACATGGAAACTCCACCCAGATGGGGATTCGAACCGGGAATCCCTAGTGCTGAGAGGCAAACGTGCTAACCACTAAGCCACCGTGCCGCCCTTCATGTTATATATATATATATATATATATATATATATATATATATATATATATATATATATATATATATATATATATATATATATATACTGTATGTATATATATATATATATATATATATATATATGTGTGTGTGTGTGTGTGTGTGTGTGTGTGTGTGTGTGTGTGTGTATATACACATATATGTATATATATAATGTTCATGTTATATCATGTTCATATTATGTATCTACATTTATACACTTCACTTCTCCATGCATCGGTCACTGTTATTAATGCACTTTATGTAGATAATGTATATATTGCTCGTTTGGTTAGATACTAACTACATTTCATTGGCCCTGTACTTGTGCTCTGGACAATGACAATAAAGTTTAATCTAATCTAATCTAATCTAATCTAATCTATCTAATCTAATCTAATCTAATCTAATCTAATCTAATGTAATCTACACTGTATTTAGATTTTTATACACATTATACACATTAGATCATTGCTTATTATATGAAGTAGATTACTACATTACACAACATTTAGATTATTATATACAGAACATTTAAATCACTTATTATATACAGTAGATTACTACAGTATAAACAGTATATTACTACATCACACAGTATTTAGATTATATTCATTAGATTACTGAATTATTACACTACATAGTATTTAGATATGATATTAATATTTCTCTATGAGAATCCTTAACTAAAGACATCTTTAAAAAACAGTGATTCTTTAGGACATGAACAGCAGTGTGATTCCTGGACTGGAGGGAGGGGTCTTGACTAAAACTGGTATTATGTGGATCTGCCATGTGTTCGTCCACTTCGAAACATCTTGGCATTTCCTAAATGAGTTAGTGTGCACTAGTTGGGGGTTGATTTTTATGAGGGAGGTTTAGGATTTGAATAGCTCTTTGGGGGAGGAGAGGTCCACCCCCTGCTCCTTAATTGGGTGAGGAGGACATTGTTTCTGACTCAGGTTTTTTTCCATCGGAGCAGATGCTGAGATACAGACTCTTCCAGCACGTGTTCCCGTGGGAGGGTGTGTAGGGTGCCTCTGCAGTAATTCAGAGCACATTTAGAGGGCATTAAGTCATTTGTCCTTGAAAAGGCGATTGAAAAGGTTAAGGCCATCTTTCTGTCTTTAAGGGCCGCCATCTGCGTTCCTCTCTCCCCCCGCCTGTTCCATTAACTCGAGTTGTTATTGCACACTCTCTGAATCGCTCAAACCGATGACATTCTAAGACACTACAATACACGGCGCACAACCTACAGTATGTTGAATCGGGGTTTTCGTATAAGGACGCCCACAGCAGCCCACACACATGAGTCAGACCTGCACCTCAAGGTCCTTCATCTACACAACAAGCCCACACTTCCAGGTAACACTGATGGTTTTTATTCATTTTATTCACTTCTTTAAATTAGCTTACTCTCAGAAATCAGAGTGCCGTTTTAGGTTTTTTATTTTGTGGAAAACTTTTTGCATACACTTTCTTTCCTCTCAGTTCGTCTAATTGATTCCGTTGTCCTCTATTTGCTGATTCATCTTAAAGACTCCATCCATCTATCCATTATCTTCCGCTTTATCTTATATTAGGGTCGTGGGGGGGTTCCCCATGCCCATCCAGGGGAAAATGTTTCAGGCGCTGGGCAGATACACCCAGGACAGGGTGCCAATCTATCACTGGGCACACACTCATTCACACAGACACACTCTATATGGGGCAATTTGGAGAACTCAATTGACTTGATCCATGTTTGTGGGAGGAAACCGGAGAACCCGGAGGAAACCCATGCAGACACAGGGAGAACATGGAAACTCTACCCAGATCCACAATCACCTTGATTTGGATTGTCTTTCCAATTCATCTCCCAATTAACCAGTTTGTTAAGTCATTTGGATCTGCACCAGTAATCCCCCTGCCGCCCCTCCCATCACACTCCAATCAGGCCTGCAGCTGGTACTTCATCACCCATGCATCATTGACCTCTTCTTCCTCGGCTTCAGTGCTGAGCATCATGGTCCTGCAGTAGCTTTCAGACACACAGGGTAGATTTGCACCTTCAGTCACTGGTGCTAGAGGTCGCTAAAGCAGTGGCAGTAGAGAATCCCAAAGTAGGACACACACTCTCCCCCACATTAACAGACTGCTGGACCATTTAAACACATTCATATTGTCTCTCCAAATTGGGATTTAATCAGGGCGGCACGGTGGCTTAGTGGTCAGCATGTTCGCCTCTCAACGCTAGGGATTCCCAGTTCGAATCCCCATCTGGGTGGAGTTTCAATGTTCTTCCCGTGACCTCGTGGGTTTCCTCCGGGTTCTCCGGTTTCCTCCCACAGTCCAAAAACATGGATCAAGTCAATTGCGGTCTCCAAATTGCCCCATATACAGTGTGTTTGTGAGTGTGTGCCCAGCGATAGATGGGCGTCCTGTCCTGGGTGTATCTGCCCAGTGCCCAAAACGTTCTCCCCTGGATGGGCATGGAACCCCCCATGACTCTAATATAGGATAAAGCGGAAGATAATGGATGGATGGATGGGATTTAATCAAAAGAAAATCCTTTAGAAACTTTATGTCCTTTTTAACCAGGGCACCTTCTCTGACCCTCAATCCATTATTATAAGAAAACATTATACTGATATTTCACCGTCTTTTCGAATCTGGAGCATTTAATCAGTTCAGAATAAGTGTGCTGATGTTTCTAAAGCAGTAAATATACCCCAACAGCTAACAAGTACCTTCAGCGTCATACTCGTACATATTGATAATTAACCATGGTAACTATGCCGTAATCTGTAACTCTGATTTATTGCCGGTGGGTTTGGCTGCACCTGGTACCAATTATGTTTCCGGTGCTGAACGTTTTTAAGGAACAACTTGAAACTTTGCTAAGTCCCTTGGAATTCTTCAAACGAGGCCACTTGATCAATCAAGCAGCGTGAGGCCCTTTTCTTGCACTCTAGCAAGCCAAATTTCGATGAGCTAAATTTAGATCTGCAAACTCAAACTGAAATCTACAGTCAGCACATTTAGCACAAGAAAAAGAGAGAAGGCCGCTGCAGGAAGCCTGCTTTTTTGGCCTGGCTTATCTACTTTGCACCAACAGATGACTGCAGCTACAAAACCCCCTTCTTTTCTGATGGTTTCCATAAATTCATCATAATGTATTTAAAATCCATCCATCCATCCATTATTTTCTGCTTTATCCTCTATTAGGGTCCCGGTGGGGTTCAGCATGCCCATCCAGGGAAGAACGTTTCGGGCGCTGGGCAGATACACCCAGGACACGGGGGCAATCTATCGCTGGGCACAATCACTCACACAGACACACTCTATATGAGGCAATTTGGAGAACTCAATTGACCTTGATCTATGTTTTTGGACTGTGGGAGGAAACCGGAGAACCCAGAGGAAACCCATGCGGACAAGGGGAGAAAATGGAAACTCCACCCAGATTGGGATTCAAACCAGGAATCCCCAGTGCTGAGAGGAGAACATGCTAACCTAAAATGTAAAGTGTTTTATTTCTTTTAATTTGGCATGTTGTCTGTTTGATGTTATAATCTTCCAGAGCCACCTTTCTGATGTTCCTGAATGCCTGATGTTCTCTGTGCCCCATAAATGATGGAGACATCAATAATATTATATCAACTCATTGATGCCATAAAACTCATAATTCCAGCTTCCTCACTGCAAATAGATTCGGCATTGATTTACATCCTTCATCTTATTAATCTTTTGAAATCGCCTTTTACAAACTTAAAATGCCTCAGTGACTGCACCCTCGATCACAAAGTTATGCTTTAACCCTCTAATGGGGCAGCAGAGTGTTATTTTAATGCTATTTAGCTGCTAAAGTAGACAATTTGGAGATGTCTTAAGTGGGCTCAATACAGAGTCTAAATGTAACGTCTTCTATTATTGCCATCCATCCATTATCTTCCGCTTTATCCTATATTAGGGTCGCGGGGGGAGGGTTCCCCATGCCCATCCAGGGGAAAAAGTTTCAGGCGCTGGGCAGATACACCCAGGACAGGGCACCAATCAATTGCTGGGCACACACTCACTCACACACACACACTCTATATGGGGCAATTTGGAGAACTCAATTGACTTGATCCATGTTTTCGGACTGTGGGAGGAAACCAGAGAACCTGGAGGAAACCCACGCGGACACGGAGAGAACACGGAAACTCCACCCAGATTGGGATTTGAATTGCATTATTTCAGATGGAAATTTTAATAAATTTTACTCCTTCCATTTATTGTTTTTTTGTGCATTTTTTGTGCGTTTCATGTGATTTTTGTCAGTTTTCATGTTTTTGGGCGTCTCTTGGAGGTTTTCCAAGTTTTTTTGTGGATTTTCTTGTCAGTTTTTTTTTCCTCTTCCAATTTTCTCATTACTTGTGCGTTTTCCATCCATTTTCATGCTTAACATGTTTCTCCCACATTTGACACACTTTTTTGTCAGATTTTTGGGTGCTTTTCATATTTTCCATCCAATTTCTTGTGCGTTTTCCGCCTATTTCCCTTGTTTTTTGTGCGTTCTTGGTGCTTTTTGTGCGTTTTACATCTGCTTGACATGTTTTGTGTGTGTTTCTCATGCGTTTCACACATTTTAGGTGAATTTGTAGCCTTCTTTTAACCCACAACGTGCAAATCAAGGGTGAGCAATAGGGCAAATGTTTTTAATCGAGTGCACAGTGCGTACCAGAACCAGGGCAGCACACACTTACTCACCACCACCACCATGTCAGTGACACTAAACATATGACACCTGCAGTATCAATGTTTGCAGGGATCTATTGATTAAGGATTGACTTAAGTGACGTCCAGTTATGTCAGCCAAATATTAATAGGTTAATAATAAATATGTGTATATATATATATATATATACTGTATATATTATTAGGGCGGCACGGTGGCTTAGTGGTTAGCACGTTCGCCTCTCAGCGCTAGGGATTCCCGGTTCGAATCCCCATCTGTGTTGAGTTTCCATGTTATCCCCGTGTCCGTAGGTGTAACATGTAGGTGTTTTAATACTTTTGTCTATATAATGTGCTTAAAGGCACCAATGCTTAATTTTTATCATGTATATGTCATTGATGTTCATTTTCACTATTAGTTCTGAGTCGAATGCATCATTTTAACACTCTCAGTGTTGATGAAGGGACAGGCCCCAAAATGGCAGTCAGCACCTTATGAGCTTGTGTATGTTGAGTGAGTTCTCATAGACACAACAAAAATGGCACTTATGTAAACACAACCAAACCAACTTAACATCACAGACATTCTGACACCAACACTAGTGTGTGTGTCGGTGTGTGATAGTGTCCTTTACTGTGTAACAGCTTCAGGCTGTGAATCTTTTATAGTTGCAAAGGGCAGGTCAGGTGGAATGAAGGGCCATTAGTTCATCAGTTACAGAACAAATTAAAACCGTTAGCCTGCTGGCTGCTGGCAGCACTCGACTCGCCGGCCGACTCATTAGCAGGCGAGACGGTCACCTTGCCATGACATTGTGAAAGAGGCATAAAGCAGGTATGATTAAATTAGAGACATAAATAAACCTGCCTCTTGCAGGAAGTTGCATTATACACTAAAGCGTTGACCTTTCTCACTGCTGGACAGGTGGCACGGCGGGCACTGGGATGACCGTCAGGCGGAGAATCAGCCTAAAAAGTTCCCCTGAGAATTCTCTGATTGAAAGGTCATGTTAAAGAGAGACATGACCTTCTCAGGTGGCAAACCTGATCCACTACACCGTGACATCTCACCTTCCCTGCTCTAATCTCTAATGGCATGTGTGCAGCCATCACTGCACTGCAGTAACCCACATCACAGCTACTTCTGCTCCGGGAAGCTTTTTTTTTTCGGGGAGGTGAGAACGAAGAAGATAAGGTCAATGTATTTCCACTCAAAATGAATGAAGCCTGTTCCGTACTCTGTCTTCTAGCCCATCAACATCAGGGGACCACTCCGTTTCTAATTAATGATGGGCACAGGGTGGCAAGGTGATGCAGCAGATAGTGTCGGTGCCATTCATTATTAGTCCTCACTTCGGTTATTTGTCTCGCAAATTTCTTTTTTCCCCCCCAGTTATATTTCCTTCAAATGATTTTTACATTATTTTGATTAGTGGGTGGCAACGTGGTGGAGCCGTTTGCTTTTCTGTCTTACAGCCAAAAGGACTTTTTTATCTCCAGTGGAGTTTGTATGTCCTCCCTGTACCTGCATGAGATTATCTTCAGGTCATTCACATCTAAAGACTTGGTGAAAGGTAAATTCATCTCATCTCACACACATCTGTCATTTAGGGCATTTTAGATAGGGGCAATTTGGAGCAGCCAATTCACCTTGAATACATGTTTTTGCACTGTAGGAGGAAACTAGAGAACCTGGAAAAAAATTCACACAGACACAGAACATGGAAACTCCACCCATATCGGGATTCAAACTTGGATCCACAGATCCATTCTTGGTTCGAATCCCAACCTGGGTGGATTTTGCATGTTCTCCCCGTGTCCGTGTGGGTTTCCTCCGGGTTCTCTGGTTTCCCCCCACAGTACAAAAACATGGATCAAGTTAATTGAGTTCTCCAAATTGCCCCATATAGAGTGTGTCTGTGTGAGTGTGTGCCCAGTGATAGATTGTCCCCCTGTCCTGGGTGTATTTGCCCAGCGCCCGAGATGTTCTCCCCTGGATGGAAAACAATGTTTATTTTAATGTAGTTGGTTAGTTTTTAGTGTGTGTGTGTGTGTGTGTGTGTTATGAGTATATGGAGGGGGGGGTCGAGGTAGTCCATTGTTTCCCTCTGGGTGTGCAGAGGTGCGGGAATAGAAATTGTCAGAAGGCGGTGAAGACGAAGCAGGAATCGGCAGGCAGTGTTCGGTCAATCTGGATGCCATGTGGAGGAGAGAGTGATGAAAGAATGAGGAGGCAGGAGGTGAAATCAATACGGTCTCACCCATTATTCCCCCCTGCCAGCTTCAGTCAATAACACACGGCTAATGAGATTTGCACATGAATGATCTTCATTTTTATCCAACCTGCTGGAGCTGTTTACAGAAGACGGAGCGGAGAACAGAGAACGTTTACAGACCAGCGATGCGCTATATGAACTAATCACGGCCTCACGGTGACATCACATTTCTCACTTTGTGGCATCATTTAGGATCATTCTACAAGATGTTGGGGCGTGGCTGTGGAAAAGGCCTGTTGATTGAGTAGTGATACTGTACTGTCTGCACTACAATTACATTTACAGTAGCAGTCAAAAGTTTGGACACGCCCCCTTCTTGCTCTATTATCCACTTATCATGATGGACTTTGTAGTTTTACAATTCCAGACTGTAGTCCATCTGTGTTCTTTGTTGTTGTTTGTCCCCTGTTGGTTCTCTATTCTCTGTTGGTCAGGAGCATCACAGAACAGGTATCATTTGGGTGGTGGATTGTTTATGTCAGTTCTGCAGTGACACTGATGCAGTGAGGGGCTTTTAGTGCAGCAGTGCTGCTGAAGGTTCATTTCTCCACCTCAGTGACACTGCTGGGATAGGACTAATGCACTGAGCAAATAATCCCTGCTCTGTGGAGGTACTACTGATGTCCTGAGCGTTAGAGAACAGAGTAAATGTACATAGTATGTACTACAGTGTGGAAATGTAGAACTACAAAGTCCATCTTTACAGTAAATGGAACTGATCACATGGACTCACATGGATCAATATACTTACAAGTAAGAGAACATTACAATTCAGTAGTTAAGGAGAAACCAGTTGCACTGTAGTTTATCAAATCTGATTGGCACGGTGGCTTAGTTGTTAGCACGTTCGTCTCTCAGCGCTAGGGATTCCTGGTTCGAATCCCCATCTGGGTGGAGTTTCCATGTTCCCCCCGTGTCCATGTGGGTTTCCTCCGGGTTCTCCGGTTTCCTCCCACAGTCCAAAAACATGGATCAAGTCAATTGAGTTCTCCAAATTGCCTCATATAGAGTGTGTATGTGTGTGTGAGTGTGTGCCCAAAGACAGATTGGTGTCCTGTCCTGGGTGTATCTGCCCAGCACCCGAAATGTTCTCCCCTGGATGGGCACCCCCCCCCCCCCCCGACCCTAATAGAGGATAAAGTGGAAGATAATGGATGGATGGATGGATGGATGATTATTTGGCAATCTCAGACTCCAGTAAGTTAAGATTAAAGAATAAGATGCTGGTTTAAAGAGTGAAACTGCTCAAAGGACATTTAAAGTTTGGCTGTGAGAGTGTGTAAAGCAGTACCTCATGTGAAAGTGCAAGCATGTTTGGATACAAGCGCATAAACATCTCGCTCATGTAATAAAATGAGCCAATCTGAGTACGTTGGTGATAATCCAGAGCCTTATGTACCGTCAACTTAATGCCTCACAGAGATCAATCGGCTGGTTTAATTCTGTTAATAACACAGTGTCCATTATCGTGTAAGTGAGCATTAACAAGGTCTTTAAAAGTTATTAAAGAACAGGACAAGGGATGAATCTAACTGCAGCACGCACCACTGTACAGCATGAGGTTTGGCAGGATAAGATTAAAGGAGTAAACAGTGGATTTTCTTTGTGAGAATGAGAAAACTGTACGGCGCCATTAACATGTGAATACTTGTTTCGTGTGTTTTCGTTGAGGTGTATGCACAGCTGATTCGCTTTTGTGTGCTTTGTGTCTGGATGAATTGCGGTGGAGGAATACTAATACGCTTTCTTTGTATTTCTCCACCAGGAGAAGCCAACTCACTGGGCTGTACTCAGAAATACAGACTCCCTCTCTCTCTCTCTCTCTCTCTCTCTCTCTCTTTTTATTTTATTTCTCATTATAATGCCTCCATTGTATGCTCATCTCACAATTAACTTTTATTCGGTTTCATATCCATCACATAGCTGCCGTTGCCTCGTCAACTATTCTTAGAATGTTCTTTTTTTAGTCATACCAAAAGTCACACCTTAGCACATAATTAATTGTAAACCAATGGTTTTAGTTCAGGGGTTGCATCAATCCATCCATTGCCTTCCGCTTCATCCTATATTAGTGTCGCGGGGGGGTTCCCCATGCCCATACAGGGGAGAACGTTTTGGGCGCTGGGCAGATACACCCAGGACAGGCCGCCAATCCATTACTGAGCACAGACTCACTCACACAGACACACTCTATATGGGGCAATTTGGAGAACTTAATGGACAGATCCATGTTTTTGGACTGTGGTAGGAAACCTGAGAACCCGGAGGAAACCCACGCGGACACGGGGAGAACATGGAAACTCCACCCAGATGGGGAATCGAACCGGGAATCTCTAGCGCTGAGAGGAGAACATGCCAACCACTAAGCCACCGTGCCACCCAGGGGTTTAATTCGATCATTAAAAGCAACAGGGAGTCTGCCGACTCACCGATTACTGCTCACTATTAACAATAAAACATTTGAAGTTGAATTTAGATGATATTATATGATGGTATAAGAAATTCACAATAATCCCTCATCCTTTATTAATAGACTTGATTATTTTCCCGTGGCGGCACGATGGCTTAGTGGTTTGCATGTTCTCCTCTCAGTGTTAGGGATTCCCGGTCCGCGTGGGTTTCCTCTGGGTTCTCCGTTTTCCTCCCACAGTCCAAAAACATGGATCAAGTCAATTGAATTCTCCAAATTGCCCCATATAGAGTGTGTCTGTGTGAGTGAGTGTGTGCCCAGCGATAGATGGGCGTCCTGTCCTGGGTGTATTTGCCCAGTGCCCGAAACGTTCTCCCCTGGATGGGCATGGGGAACCCCACCCCCGCGACCATAATATAGGATAAAGCGGAAGATAATGGATGGATGGATATATTAGACAAAAGTATTAGGACATACCTCTTATTCACAGGTGTATATATTTATTTACGACTATATGCTCTAAGTTTGGGAAAGACCCCCTTTCTGTTCCATGGCTGTACCCCATTTAATGTGGAAGAAAGAACAAGTCTGAATAAAATTGCTGTACTCAAACCCATTGAAACCTTTAGGATGAACTAGAACACAGATTTTGAGTCAGGTCCTCAAGTCCATCACTGTCTGATCTGATTGATGACTAGAGGCTCTTATAACTTGGATGTTCTCTGTTGGTGTAACATATAGGTGTCTTAATACTTTTGTCCATATAATGTGCTTAAAGGCACCGATGCTTAATTTTTATCATGTATGTGTCATTGATGTTCATTTTCACTATTAGTTCTGAGTCGAGTGCTTCATTTTAACACACTCAGTGTTGATGAAGGGACAGGACCCCAAAATGGCAGTCAGCCGGGTTCTCCGGTTTCCTCCCACAGTCCAAAAACATGGATCAAGTCAATTGAGTTCTCAAAGTTGCCCCATATAGAGTGTGTGTGTGTGAGTATGTGCCCAGGGATAGATTAGCGCCTGTCCTGGGTGTATCTGCTCAGCGCCTGAAATGTTCTCCCCTGGATGGGCATGGAGAACGCCCACGCGACCATAAGATAGGATAAAGAAGTTAATGGATGGATGGATGGATGGATTATTTCCCTCTGGCTGTTCAAACCTATGTACAGGTTCCCTTCTGAGTTCTGGTTCTCCCATAGTTTCAAATAGATTTTGTAAGAACTATTTGGTAACGCCGCTTCCTGACAATGTTCTGGTGTTTCAGTGCTACAGTATATACAGTTGAGCTCTATTGAGTTTCTGTCCTTTTATCTGTCCACGTTTCTGCTCAGGCAGTGTGTAGAATTCAGTGACATCTAGTGGTGAGCTTGCAGTTTGCAAGCCCACTAATTACTACTTTCCCTGACAAATATGGCAGGTGTAATGAGGCATTGTGCTAATTACATTATCATATCACATTATGTCATTGTGCAGATGCTTTTATCCAAAGTGACTTACAAGTATCCCAAATTGGTGGTTGGGGTCAGAACACAGGGTCAACCATGACACATGATACTGGAGCAGTGAGGGTTAAGTGCCACTGGGTTAGAGGGTTAATTTTGGTGGACAATTTTCGTGGATAGTCTTGACAACCTAACCACACCCTGCTACCAAAATCTGAAGGCACAACATGATGGCCTCCTGAAAGATGACTATTCAGATATTTGAGGTTCTTAAAAATACAGCAATAGTTACAGATAATGATTTAAACATGACTCTAAATACTATGTTTTATTTTTATTTTATTTTTCATTAATTCATTTTTATTTAATTTCTCTTAAAAGTCCCCTGAATCCTACTTAATGCACGTTGGGTTTCCGTTTTATCCATCCATCCATCCATCCATCCATTATCTTCTGCTTTATCCTCTATTAGGGTCATGGGGGGGGGGGGTTCCCCATGCCCATCCAGGGGAGAACGTCTCGGGCGCTGGGCAGATACACCCAGGACAGGATGCCAATCTATCACTGGGCACACACTCACACAGATACATAAACACACTCTTTATGGGGCAATTTGGAGCATTCCATTGACCTTGATCCATATTTTTGGACTGTGGGAGGAAACCGGAGAACCTGGAGGAAATCCACGCGGACACGGGGAGGACATGAAAACTCCACCCAGATGGGGATTTGAACCGGGAATCCCTAGAGCTTAGATGAGAACATGTTACAGTTTTTCTCAGTCGATTTGGTACATTTCTCACATCATTATTTACATTGGCATCACAACAAGTACATTTCTCAAAACAGTTAGTGCAAACAGCAAAACTCAATGAAATACCTGCAAAAGCACATACTTCACTCAAAATTCTTTGTTTTTGCCTCAAAAGCAAATATTTAGGTCAATCAATTTGTCAGCGCCATCAAAATATCTTGTCTGTGTGCCATTGCCTACGACAAGGCAGTCAAACTACTTAGTCATGTTGTCAGTGCAACAGTGAAGACTGTAAGCATATTCTGATGGAAACTAAGCTTTTGTTTACAAGAACGCTGCACATTCTCTGGCATATCAATTGAAACAATCCAGGTTACACACACAAATACAAACTTACAGAACACAAAAGTTACACATGACTGTATGTGGGAGATGGACAGCAAGAAATTGGACTGGAATCAAATTTAGAGTAATATTCTTTACTGTATTATTTTCTAACAGCACTGCAATCTGTTGACAAAAAATCTAATTGAAGTTCAGGAACGACACAACTGTTTGTCTGCACTATATGGAATAAAGGAAAAACTACAAAATTAGAAATTTACTCTGAATACTCAAAACAACTTAAGGGCCACTTTTGGGCCACATGTTTTCATCCACATCACACTGGAGATCTTCTCTTGCAATGCACCATGGAAAGAATCTTCTAGAGTGTCTAATCCAGCCTTTGCAGGCATCTGCTGTGATATCCTCACAAGCTGCATCCATAGCAGTCAGCAGGTTCATCTGGACGTGTGGCTGGTGATCATATACCTTCCATCTCCAGGCTGAGAAGAACTCCTCAGTAGGGTTCAGAAATGGGGAATAGGGTGGGAGGAACTCCATCAGCATTCTATGATGAGTGGCAAACCATTGCCTGGTTTTAGCGTGGTGAAAACTCACATTATCCCAAATTATCACATATTTGGGCAAATCCTCTTGCACCACACCTCTCTCATTATCAGGGATGAGATCCCTATAGAGGGTGTCCAAGAATGTGATGAGATGCTATAGGGCCCTATAATGGGAATATGTGTAAGCACGCCATTCTCTGACATAGCCACACACATCGTGATGTTTCCTCCTCGTTGGCCTGGCACATCAATGGTAGCCCTTATATATATAATATATAATGTTTGCCAATTACAGGTTCATGAGATGCACCTCTGACCTATGTTTGAGACAACTGGATGATGTGAATGTTCACAAATTCCCTTAACAGAAAGCCAAGATTCACCTGAGAACAATTTAATCAATTAAGGACAAATTACCAAAATTTAACATAAAACTTTAAAAAAAAAGTGTAAAATAAATGTAAAAATTATGCCTGCGAGATTATGACAACATGTTCAGCACTTTTGCATATAATGACCTAGGCGATGACATAAGACCTAAATGTTTTGGAGCGTAAGACAATTCAACAGACAATCAGTACAACACATTTTGATAAACATGACATAAGCAACAGATAATGTAAAAAACAACAGACAATTGTCTATGACCATTTGCAAAAATGTACAAAAGCATTTGCAAAATGTGAAACACAATGAGAAATACAATTATGATGTGCACAAGTGACAAGGAGATGTGGAGATTGAATGAACAATTTTGAGAATTTCAATTCTGATCTGAAAAATGAACCAAATCGACTGAGAAAAACTGTAATCACTAAGCCACCGTGCCTGTTTTATTGTAATAAATTAAATGGTAAAGGTAACTTCCATGTGCAGCCATGTTTAGGGTATTTCCGCGCTGTGGCTTAAAAAGTAAACAGCTGTAAAATGTAACTCCGTCACTTGAAGCAAAGTCTTGCAGCAAAGAATTATTCAGCAGCGCTGTCCTGATGCTCATCTCTGCATCTGCATCTCTTTTATGAAGCATAAAACAATTATGAGATCATAATCCATTCAGATCAGAGGCTTGCAGATCAAAAAGAAAAGAATGAGCGGGGGGAAGAGGGGGGAGGAGCCGGGGACAGGGCTAAATGTTTAATGGTTCATTTTTCACATTTTCCGTGAAAACTCTCGTTCGTCTCCTGGATTCACATGTGAGAGCGGCACATGCACATTATAAATGCTAATAATGTCCATGATGGATGCCAGTGCCTTCTGCCCCCAATTAAGGGAATTTTGCCCTGAATGTCATCATTTTTTTCCTAGTGGAAATCTGCATGATTGATTTTCAGATATTTATCTTTAAGACACAAAGATTCCAAAAAGAAGATTCTTTTTATAGACATCCTTATTTAGAGCAACTGACAGGTATAATGACACAAAGACCAAAGGGACCCACAGGGACCCACAGGGACCTCGGGGTTAAGAACTGTGCTTAGGAGCCGAATAGTGACAGTTTGTTAATGCCTTGACTACTAAACCATCCATCCATCCATTATCTTCCGCTTTATCCTCTATTAGGGTCGTGGGGGGGTTCCCCATGCCCATCCAGGGGAAAATGTTTCGGGCGCTGGGCGGATACACCCAGGACAGGGCACCAATCTATCGCTTGACACACACTCACTCACACAAACACACTCTATATGGGGCAATTTGGAGCATTTCATTGACCTTGATCCATTTTTTTGGACTGTGGGAGGAAACCAGAGAACCTGGAGGAAACCCATGCGGACACGGGGAGAACATTGAACCTCCACCCAGATTGGGATTCGAACCAGGAATCCCTAGTGCTGAGAGGAGAACATTCTAAACCACTAAGCCACCGTGCCGCCGACTACTAAACCACCAACGCAAATTTGTTTGAACTGACTGAACTTTGTTGAAGTCCCTTAATAACGATAGGGGTCTATCAGCTATATCAACATGCTGTAGCTTAAAATGTTGAGATCTTTCAGGGCATCGTTTTATGATGTAGCGTTATGGATGTTCTGTCGACTGCCTCTTTTTACTTATAGACAGGTGGTTGTGCAGGATGCCTTCAAACACAGAGGGGTCACATGATTTCTGATTTCCCCCGTGCTGACGTCATAAATGAAAAGTAATCAGTTTCCTGGTAAGATGGGTTCTCATTATAATGTGTAGATAGCTCTAAATGAGCTTTTCATAATCCACTCAAGGCCCCGCTGTGTGGAAATATAGCGTCCAATTAGGATGCAGCACATGACACTTTAATTAACATTGATTTAAAAATGTCAAATTTTTTAAAAAGTATATATCACTGTTGGGGCGGCACGGTGGCTTAGTGGTTAGCACGTTCGCCTCTCAGCACTAGGGATTCCCGGTTCGAATCCCAATCTGGGTGGAGTTTCCATGTTCTCCCCGTGTCCGTGTGGGTTTCCTCCGGGTTCACTGGTTTCCTCCCACAGGCCAAAAAATATGGATGAAGTGTATTGAATTCTCCAAATTGCCCCATATAGAGTGTGTCTATGTGAGTGAGTGTGTGCCCAGCGATGGATTGGCACCCTGTTCTGGGTGTATCTGCCCAGCGCCTGAAATTTTCTCCCCCTGGATGGGCATGGGGAACCCCACCGCGAGACACTAATAGAGGAAAAAGTGGAAGGTAACGAATGGATATCACTGTTGGAAAAATCTTTTCCTATATGAACAAAATCCCCCCAAAAAAGTAGGCTCCTCCCTCTCACTCACTTTACTCACACACTCAGACATATGTCACAACTTTCCCGAGGTTACATATGGAATGTTTAGGTGTGTTTGTAAATGTTGGTTGCTAAGCGATTACATATTCTACACCCACATGCTGGGGTTTAATAACTCCTGTTGCGTTATAGGTTGGTTTTCTCTTTTTGTGAATTTAATTTAATTTTTAATTTAATCACTAATTATAAAATATAAGTGTAGAGAGTGAGGCGTAAAAGATGGTTCAGTTTCATTTTTATTTCAATGTTGAAATAGAGAGGAATTACATTTTATTTATTTAAAACTATATTTCTTGAGTGAAGTAAACATTCAGATTTAAGATAAACGGTATGTTCACTCAATGCGAGGTTCATATTTGTACTTTTCACTGCCGTTAAAATCCTTTCATGTCTTAACACTAACCCCAAAATTGTTATCCTGGAATACTGTATAACACTTCAAAGTATAAAATCATGAATCACTGAGCTACCACGCCCACATTTAATGTGTGTATGAATTAAGTCTTAAGTCCTACGTTAAAGCAACAAGGTACGAGAGGGTGTGACATTATTGAATAAATCACAGAGAAGTGTTAGTCCAGTTACACCTCTCTCACGTGATTTAATTACCATAATACACAACCTTGCATGCCTTATTGCTTTCATAAGATGGTTACAAACACACACAGAAAAAATGTATCCTGTTACTCAGTGATCAACATTCACGTTTTCTCTAACGATGAAAAAACGCCATCTAGTGGCCACATTACAAAACAGTTTATAAAAAATGGCTTGAACAGGTTTAGGGCTGATCGGGAATCGGCTCACTGTTTATATTTATCTGTATTTTATTATTTAAACGAATGTATTGTATTTCACACATTGATACGAATGTGAAGCGCTCAGAGGTGTGTGTTATTGTCAATAATGTCACGGCTGGACAAACGGCTCAACCAATCAGATTTAAAGACCAGAACTACTCATTTTATAATAAATATCAAATACACTAAATGTACATTTTATAAAAAGTCACATTTTTAAAATGAGTTCTGCATTATTTGTATTAAAATGAAACGTAATATGTCATTATTTCTTTGCCATTTAGAAGTTTGCCGATTTTACTGAGAAGTTTCCAAGAAAGCAATTTGGAAGCTGATTATTACTGGCTGTACAAAATGGCTCAAGGACAAAGAACCGTCAAAAAAGGTGAGATTAACGTGTGTAATTACTGCACCCACAGACAGACAGACAGACAGACAGACAGACAGACAGACATTTCCATATCAAAACCACAGTGCTGTTTAATACTGAGGCCCGATGTTTTGAAAGATGAAACAGAATGTAGTTCACATACAGCTCAAGGGCGTGGTAGC
Source organism: Corydoras sp. C115 (assembly GCA_019802505.1). Taxonomy (NCBI): domain Eukaryota; kingdom Metazoa; phylum Chordata; class Actinopteri; order Siluriformes; family Callichthyidae; genus Corydoras; species Corydoras sp. C115. The sequence goes on from JAFMOC010000273.1 coordinate 363,499, forward strand.
ATGGTAGCTAAGGGCGTGGTAGCTCAGTGGCTAGGGTGTTGGTCTATCAATCTGAAGGTTGGCGGTTCAAATCCCAGGTCCACTGAAGTTACTAGTGTGTAGTTACTAGTAGTTAACCCTCATTGCTCCAGGGATGCTGTGATTAACCCTGTGCTCACCTTGTAAGTTGCTTTAGATAAAAGTATCCAATAAATGACCAAATGCAAATGAAAATGCAAGCTCATTGTGTTTCTGCAGCCAATGTGAGATACAGGTTACAAAAGCTTAAAGACGAGGCTGACTACAACAACATGTGCCGCTATAAAGCTGAACTCCAGGTGGAAAACGCAGTGCCGGTAAGGAATACCAGTCCACATGTTACAGTTAGCACACTGTTAGAGTTCCTGCTTGCTTTTTAAAATCCCTCTCACCCTCCCACCGTCTCACTTCTCCAGAGTAAGAAGATTTTCTCCATCGTTGGCTCCTTCCCCACCATTCGCAATGCTCTCATATCTAGGCGGTGGGTTGAGCGTCTCCCGCCTCACCCGAAATGTGAATATGATATTAATAATGACTGATATTAAACTAACTGATAACTAACTAATGCAGGGGTTCATTTAACCTCATTTCATTTATTGAAGCAATTATTTTTTCGAAGGTCTGTTCTGACGCCTTTAAATTTTCTTTCTCAGTTATAACCGAGGAGGAGGAAAAAATCCACCAGTTTGCGGTAAGAGCAGTCATTAATTACGGGTCAAATATGTGAAAAGACTCTATAAACCTTTGCTTATAGATTAAATGCAGATCAAAGCTCCTAACCCCAATTGCTCTCTGGGTTCTGTGTACAGGGCTGTGTGGGTTGTGTGTGCTGTGTGTGTGTGTGTGTGTGGGGTACAGCAGGCAAAATAACTCTTTTTTTCCATTATCTTCCGCTTTATCCCCTATTAGGGTTGGGGGGTGGGGTTCCCCATGCCCATTCAGGGGAAAACGTTTCAGGCGCTGGGCAGATACACCCAGGACAGGGTGCCAATCTATCACTGGGCACTCACTCATGCACACAAACACATTCAATTCAATTGACCTTGATCATGTTTTTGGACTTTGGGAGCAAACCGGAGAACCCGGAGGAAACCCACAAGGACACGGGGAGAACATGGAAACTCCACCCAGATTGGGATTCGAACCAGCGCTGAGAGGAGAACATGCTAACCACTAGGCCACCGTGCCACCCCACTTTTATCACTTTATCTTTTCTTTTTGTTCTCAGTCCAAAATGGTCTATTTGGAGCAGGCATCCTTCATCTGGACCGAACGTAGAACTGACCTGTATAAAATTGCACGAAATCAGAGGGTTAATCATTTCTCAAACACCACTGCATTCACAACTAAGGTCTGTATTTTACGTCTTTCTTGTAGTTGTATGTTTTTTTAATACAGAATAGAACAGTACAGTTTACAGTTAATTAAATAAACCTCGCTAATTTTCTCATTTCTTCAACATTTTTTTCTGACTCATTCTGCAGTCAGGCTTGTGCATGACCCTGAAAAATGCTAACTCCCCAACTGGCATAGACATATCCACGTACTTCCCTCGATGCTACTATATTGTGATGAAGTCAGAGCGTAAGGCTTTCATCAGTAAGTTTTTTTTTTAAATACCACTTCAATCATCTGTAACATCAAGTGATACGAGTCAATGAGGAGACTTTGATTTCGTTTTGTAGGAGACTACAAGAGAACGGCCTGCATTAGCGTTCTTCGTTGTGTTGTTGAAAGGGACCAGGCTGAAAGGGCACACGGTAACAGGTTCAAGTCGGATACAGGTACAGTCAGTTTAATCTGTATGTGTGGGTTTGGGATCATCCATCCATTCATTATCTTCCGCTTTATCCTCTATTAGGGTCGCGGTGGGGTTCCCCATGCCCATCCAGGGGAGAACGTTTCGGGCGCCGGGCAAATACACCCAGGACAGGGCGCCAATCTATCGCTGGGCACACACACACTCACACAGACACACTCTATGTGGGGCAATTTGGAGAACTCAATCGACCTTTTTCCATGTTTTTGGACTGTGGGAGGAAACCGGAGAAAACCCACACGGACACGGGGAGAACATGGAAACTCCACCCAGATGGGGATTCGAACTGGGAATCCCTAGTGCTGAGAGGAGAACATGCTAACCTCTAAGCACTGTGCCGCCGGTTTGGGATCATGAATGTGCTATATTGCTCTATATTGTTAGTGATGGTCTTAACCCTATAAAGCCTGAACCATCAAAGGGGATTGCCAGAAAATTCAAATTTTTTTGAAACTTGAGTGTTCATTTGACCATATGTAAAATTCCAAATTTTTTTTTTGAAATAACACATTGCAAATATGACTTTTGTTTTGTACCATATTTGATACATCAGGAGTTTTTGCAATATATTGATCACAGCATGTTTTTTTTTTAATTAACAAAAACATCCACAACCATAAATATATATTTATTTACCCTTTACCCTCTAATGTTCCTTAAAATGTTTACTCAGGTAATTTTAAGCTTAGAAAGGACAAATTGGGATCTCCAAAAAACACAAAAATTGGGATCTAGTTCTATAACGCCACACTACACTCCCTGTAAAAAAACAGAAGCCTGGGGGGATAGTTTGTTCCTGCATTTTCTATTTGTCTTCAATTGTATCTCATCCAACATTGCAGTCTATAACCCCATTTAGTCACACTGCACCTATGTAGTAGATTCCTCTTTCTTTCAAGCATTCCACTAATGGAACTGATGCAAAATAGTGGTCTGCAAAAACCTTGTGATTTTTTCCTGTTGACAGGGTTGAAATCATTTTCAGGACAACATCTCCAGTAGCACCAACAGCATATTTAGCTTGATCTGAATTTTCTGCCTCTGGGTAAACGTCAAAATCATAAAGAAAGCCACTTTGTCCAGCACGTCCCCACATCTTGAACCCCAATTTATGAGGTTTTGCAGGAATGTACGCAGCATTGCTGGCATTGCCAAGCCCGTTATCGGAGTCTTCCTCAACACAATTAAATTCAACAGCTGGAGGTTCAAATAGTTTTTCCCATTGATACTCTCTACTTTTAAATTTGCCTCTTGCTGTCTCCTTTGTTGTTGGTTCATATATTGTTGTCTGGTCAACATTTTTATGTTGCAAGTACTTGTCACTATTATTTGAATTTTCTTCTGTACACATTGCAGTGGGTGTCCGTTCCTCCTCATCGTCATTATCTTCCCCTAACTGCTCCAGGTCACTTGAATCACCATCAAAAAGCATCTCCTGGACTTCAACACTATGCCTTTTTGCAATCTAAAACATCAAAACAAATTATTGTAATTGTAATAAGTTGTTGTGTGTTGTAATTAATTTTTTTTTATTGAAAATCGAAAATCAAAAGGCAATTATTAGTAATTGAACCATGGCAACCTCCAACTAATCATCAATATTTTAATATTTACTCTAAATATATGTTCAATAATAATATGTAAAACATTTGATTAGTTTAGTTTAATAATTAAGAGTTTATGTGGCTTTATGCAATGCATAATGCAAGAAATGCCATAAAGTGCTTATTTCCAGATAAATGACCTTATAAACCGGCTGTATACAATTTGATACACACATTTTCAAAACGATTTTACAACTAAATAAATTATGAAATATTAAGTTATTATAAGTTGTATACATTCAGTAAATACTCCTACTTTAATATCAGTAATAATTTGAGTGTTTTTCTTACCTTAACTTTTAGTAAATTTGCAAAAATGTCCAGGCAAAATCCCAGTTGAGTCACATGTTGAAAGCAGCCATTTTGGATGTCTCAATTAAAGGTCCTCCAGTGCATACAAGGCACAGATAATCCACCAGGGGGTAGAAGACATGTATATGATTTGATACAAACGGTTTTTTAGGAAAAAAGTTATCACACTGATAATGTAGGGGTTTCAAAAACTGATGTATCAAATATGATTCACTTGGCGTTATAGGGTTAAGAGGTTAATTAAGTGTTTAAATCACTCTGCGTTTGTGCTAAATGAACTTCGTAACTCTTCATTACAGAGAAGCAAAGACACTCTGTATCTGTGCCGTCTAAAATAATCGACATGGCGTTGAAATGGTGTGAGAAATTTTTGTTCTGCGCAAAATTTGATCAAAGAGTGAAGGTTCTGGAAGTGGAACACATGATGACAAAGGCAGAGTGGACGGAGTTCCTGATGTATTACTACGAAGCTGTTCAGTAAGTTGGAAATCCATCTTGGTCCCAAAGTATTAAACTTCAGGGGTCTATATATCCATTCATCCATTATCTTCCACTTTATCCTCTATTAGGGTCATGGGGGAGGGGGGGGGGGGGTTCCACATGCCCATCCAGGGGAGAATTTTTTGGGCGCTAGGCAGATACACCCAGGACAGGGTGGCAGTCCATCGCCCGGCACACATTCACTCACACAGACACACTCTATATGGGGCAATTTGGAGAACTCAAGTGGCGAACATGCTAACAACTAAGCCACCATGCCGCCTGGGGTCAATATAATACAAATTTTATATATTATACAACAGGACTGTCGTATTTTTGTCTAATTAATATCAGCTGTCGTCAGTTAACCACCTGACTGTAAGACTGTAAGACACTTTAAAGAGTGCAGCATTGTTGCATTGTAACACTTGTGTTCTGTGTTGTTTTTAGTAACGACGTGGCGATACAAAATAGCACTCAGTATGTGAAAACGTGTTCAAATCTGTTGAGATTTATCAAGAGTTATACCCAATACCCAATCGATGGCACCCAAAACATGTGGATTATAAAACCCGGGAACGAGGCTGATGGAAACGGTGAGTCTCGGTTTCAATTCAGTGCCTGAAAATAGCTTTAATATCATCAACGTGATTTTTTTTGTATGCTGGTAAATGTGTTTGAATTCTATATTAACACTAACCTTCCATCCATTATCTTCCGCTTTATCCTCTATTAGGGTCGGGGCCCCATGCCCATCCAGTGGAAAACGTTTCAGGCGCTGGGCAGATACACCCAGGACAGGGGGGCCAATCTATCACTGGGCACACATTCACTCACTCACATAGACACACTCTATATGGGGCAATTTAGAGAATTAAACTGATCTTGATCCATGTTTTTGGACTGTGGGAGGAAACCGGAGAACCCGGAAGAAACCCACGAGGACACGAGGAGAACATGGATACTCCACCCAGATTGGGATTTGAACCGGGAATCCCTAGCGCTGAGAAGAGAACGTGCCAACCACTAAGCCACCGTGCCGCCCCCTAACGCTAACCTAAAACTGGGAAATAATATAAATAATACAAACATAAGGACTTTCCATCTCAATATCTGTTTCAGGTATCGAGTGTGCTAAAGAACTGGATACAATCTTGGACATAATGTCCAAAAATACCAAGCCAAAGGCCCACAACAGCTGGCTGGTTCAAAAGTATATAGAAAGGCCCTTTTTGGTTTCTGGTGCGAAGATAGACGTGAAGCAGTGGTTTCTGGTAACGAAGTGGGAGCCTCTTACCGTCTGGCACCACAAACAGGGCCATGTGAACTTCTCCAGCCAGCCGTTTTCCCTCAAATCTATGGACAGGTAACTGCAGAATCACAAGTTTGTCTCTGTACAAATTGAAAGACTCCTAAATTATGTAGAGACAATAAGAAATATATCATTTTCTAGCAATGTTCTTAATTATGGTCTCCAAAGGGATGCTGGAGTCTATCCCAGCACTCACTGAGTGAAGGGTAGAGAAACTCTGGATTGGTTGCCAGTCCATTGCAGGGCAAACACATAGATGAACATTCATTCATCCATTATCTCCCTATTTATTCTCTATTAGGGTCGCGGTGGGGTTCCCCATGCCCATTCAGGGGAGAACATCTCGGGCGCTGGGCAGATACACCCAGAACAGGGCTCCAATCCATCGCTGGGGACACACTCACTCACACAGACACACTCTTTATGGGGCATTTTTTTTGAGAATTCAATTGACTTGATCCATGTTTTTGGACTGTGGGAGGAAACCGGAGAACCCGGAGGAAACCCACGCGGATACGGGGAGAACATGGAAACTCCACCCAGATGGGGATTCGAACCGGGAATCCCTAATGCTGAGAGGAGAACATGCCAACCATTAAGCCGCCGTGCCTCCATAACTGACTTGAATAAGGAAATTAGAGAATGAATGAAAATAAACCGCATGTTTCTCTGTCTATCCGTAATCCAGATCGTGCATTTGTGCAACATTGCTCTGCAGAATGACCAAGATCCTTTTCAAACGCAGCACACAGGAATCCCTAAAGATCGCCTATGGAGCTGCGAAGATCTCAAATCATTTCTTTTCAAACAAGACCTGGGAAATGTGTGGAACACCAAGATAGTGCCCCAAATGAAAAAAGCCGTGATAGACGTTTTTCTCTCATCGAAAGACCGTGTACAGTCCTTCCGAGGGAAATGCTTTGAGCTGTTCGGAGTGGACTTTGTGCTGGGGGAGGACCTGCAACCCTGGCTGATAGAGATCAACTCAACTCCTCCAGATAATCTAAACACGGGCACAAAAGCCAAGATTTGTACAGCCTTGTTGGAGGATACGATCCGCGTAGTCCTCGACAGAAAGACTGACCCAAACGCGTACACAGGAGACTTTGAACTTATGGAAGTAAGTAACGAGAACAGAAGGTTTAGTTATCCATCCATCTATTATCTTCCGGGTGGGTATCTTTATCCTCTATTAGGGTCGCGGGGTGGTTCCCCATGCCCATCCTGGGGAGAACGTTTCAGGCGCTGGGCAGATACACCCAGGACAGGGCACCAATCTATCGTTGGGCACACACTCACTCACACAGACACACTCTATATGGGGCAATTTGGAGAATTCAATTGACCTTGATGCATGTTTTTGGACTGTGGGAGGAAACCAGAGAACCCGGAGGAAACCCACGCGGACACGAGGATAACATGGAAACTCCACCCAGACTGGGATTCGAACCGGGAATCCCTAGTGCTGAGAGGAGAACATGCTAACCACTAAGCCACCGTGCCAGTCCTAGGTTTAGTTATGTTTATCCATCCATCAACATTCGCTTTATCCTCTATTAGGGTCATGGGGGGGGTGGTTCCCCCCTGCCCATCCAGGGGAGAACGTTTCGGGCGCTGGGCAGATACACCCAGGACAGGGCACCAATCTATCATTGGGCACACACTCACTCACACAGACACACTCTATATGGGGCAATTTGGAGAACTCAATTGACTTGATCCATGTTTTTGGACTGTGGGAGGAAACCGGAGAACCCGGAGGAAACCTACGTGGACATGGGGAGAACATGGAAACTCCACCCAGACTGGGATTCAAGGCAAACCTGCTAACCACTAAGCCACCATGCCACCCTAGGTTTAGTCATGTTTAGTTATGTATAATCTTTGTTGCTGTTTTAAACCTGAATGCTGATCGTCTCTGTTGCTCTCCGTTAGGTGGAAACCACCGGTCGAATATCCGGGAGGATATTTCTTTTTAGGCCGGTACCAGTTGTGACGAATCAAAACAAGTCTCTTAAACACGGGACAGCTCAATTGGCTGCGGTGTCGGCGACCTGTAAAATGGCACGTCTCTGTCAGGAGACAAAGCATGACCCCAGGGAACTTCTGGCGACGCTGCAGAAAAAACATAAGGGCAAAAGAAAAAGGACTAAACAGAAACCTCCATGGAATCACAGTCCTGCTGTGCAAGACACCTATAGGCCGTGGAATCGCAGTCTCGAGAAGGACGGACAAAAGGTCTGGGACACCGATTCCAAAATTCCGCAGATAAGGGCCACTCCTCCACCTATAGGCAGACCCACTGACTTAAATAAACCTACAGGCCACCTGCAGGTTGTAATGCCGGAGTCATGGAGGTCGTGGAGACAATCGGTGGATGCAGATCAACAAAGGGGAGCGACCAAAAGATCGGTGACTGAAAAGCAAATCAAACTGGGCAGTGATTGTAAAACGGAGATCATTTTGCACTTAGATCACAGCAAGTTCTTATTGCCGGTGATGTGCAGGTCGTGGAAACCATCCCCTGAGAAATATCAGATGAAATGGGCCATCAAAAAAACAGTGGCTGGGAAGAAACTGAAGCTGGGTAATGAGTGTAGGACTTTACATGTTATACCCAGACCACCAGCCAAACTAGCAGGCCCTCCTAACCATCAGGAGATCTCATAGTTAACCACCCAATTTTTAATTCAAGCAATTTTGTCTGTTCTATATGATGAATACTGATCCATCCATCCATCCATTATCCTATATCCTTTATCCTTTATCCTCTATTAGGGTCGTGGGGGGGGGGGGGGGGGGGGGGGGGTTCCCCATGCCCATCCAGGGGAGAACGTTTCGGGTGCTGGGCAGATACACCCAGGACAGGGCACCAATCTATCACTGGGCACACACACTCACACACACACACTCTATATGGGGCAATTTGGAGAACTCAATTGACTTGATCCATGTTTTTGGACTGTGGGAGGAAACCGGAGAACCCGGAGGAATCCCTAGCGCTGAGAGGAGAACATGCTAAACACTAAGCAAGGATGTTTTAGGATGATGATGATGATGATAATGAAGTGTGTGTATGTATGCGTGTTTAAAAAACATAAGTGTGTTTAGTATGTGTCCTAATTGATGATGTGTGTGTTGTGTGTGTGTGTGTGTGTGTAAAAAGTAAATAAAAAACAAAAGACTTTTGCATGTTATGAAAATTATTTTAATTTTTATGTATTTTTTTTATGCACAATGTGAACCCACAGGTTTATAAAGGGTTAAAAATCTAAACAAATTCTATTAAACTTGATGTGTATATTTCAGGCTGAAGTAGTTTTAAAAGACGGTCTCATTTAAAGTGGAAAAAATATTAAACTTTTTGTCCTTGGGATCAAAAGAGGATGTGGTTTAAAGAATAATCATACGCACTGCCAAGACTGTGGAAAACACTAAGTGTTTACTGCATACAGTCTGTTGCACTGGGTGTTTATTGTATGGTGTCCATCCATTATCTTCTGCTTTATCCTCTATTAGGGTCGTGGGGGGGTTCCCCATGCCCATCCAGGGGAGAACGTTTCGGGCGCTGGGCAGATACACCCAGGACAGGACGCCAATCTATCGCTGGGTACACACTCACGCACACACACACACACTCTATATGGGGCAATTTGGAGAACTCAATTGACTTGATCCATGTTTTTGGACTGTGAGAGGAAACCAGAGAACCCGGAGGAAACCCATGCAGACACGGGAGAACATGGAAACTTCACCCAGATGGGGATTCGAACCGGGAATCCCTAGCGCTGAGAGGAGAACATGCTAAACCACTAAGCCTATTGTATGGTGTATTGCCCTGGGTTTATTGTGATCCTGGTGTTTTAATTCCGTTTTAATGTGCAGTTTATGTTGGTTGTGTAGTAGCTGTTACGTGTAGCACCTTGTTCCTGGAGAACGCTGTCTCGTTCCACATATATTGTTGAAATGACAAATAATAAGAAATAACCCTTGAATACATGTTGGCGGGTTCTGTCGTTATGGTACATCATACTATTTTATGTACAAAAACATAGGTTATCAAACTAATATCTTCATTCCTCAGACAGATGGTGGAGGGATTCCAAGTTCAGCTCAACCAACGGCTGCCTGGCTGTGTGCTATTGGAACCACAGGGCGCAGAGGTTAACCCTGGGCTTTTATAAGGATCCACCCCCAACCCTCCACACCTTCCATCAGGACCAGGGAAGAAGTAGGTGTGTGCGTGTTGGAGGGGATGGAAGCTGACAGAATGCTTTGATGGTTATGCCATCTGTCCTTATCTCAGCTGGAGTGTAATGTATTCAGCTGTGTGTCGTAGTGCCAGTCTGTATCACTTCCGAGCTGGAGGCAGGGTAAGACCGGTGCAGCGTGGTGTGAAGCACAAACCTGTTATTTTTCCCGTGTGTTTCTTTATGCTTCTAATGTCCACATTTGAGATAAACTTTTGCGTTCTTCAGGATTATCTCTCTCAGTAAAGTTGCATAAGGTTGAGAAGCGACCTTTAAAAAAACACGTGAAACCCTTCGTTTCCCACTGTGTATAATAATTTTGCCCTTTTGGAAGCTGATGGTTATCTCTGTTCTTCACCTTTCTTTTAACTTCCGTTAAACTCAAATACAAACTACGGGAAAGTGATGCACTGCAGCGAATGTCTATCTAATATTTAATGCCTTGCATTTATTATGTCCTCAAGGTGTACAATGTCTTCGTTCTAAAAACATTTCAGTAAAACCTTACATTTGCGGGTTTCCAGTCTTATCGGCTATAGAATTTCCACTGTAGCTGTTGGCATGGCTGCAACTTTGATTCACTTTGTATCTACAAATCTGTAATATAACGTCCTTAATTGAAACGTTGAAAAGCATGCGTTTGAAAGCCTGGTGCGGGGCTGGAGGCAGATCAAGGACTTTTGGGTGAATATTTCCATTAAGCTGCAGCCTTGATTGTTGACCTTTCAGAAGAAGGAAGCAAGCACTCAGCAGGCCGAGTGGCTTCTTAAAAGCCGCAGCTTTGATTAACAGCTCTCCAAGCTCGCTGACTTGGCATACTTTTACATTTTATGCAGACCAGAAAATAATCAGGTCTCAATTGGGTTTAAATTAGCAGCATAATGTGCATTAAATGCTTTTTAGGGCTTTCAGAAGGGGAGTTTATGGAAAGTGAAATTTTAATTGAGACAAATTGCACTCTATTAGCGGTTGCTTTTAATTCGTGTCTTACGTAAGTATGTAGTGATGAGTACCATAGCGAGTGCCATAGCGATTGGCCAACATTGAAAAAAACCAAAAACATAAAGATCAACAAGTACTAACCTGAACCAGTGTAGTTTAGTATGTAAATTGTATGTAAATAAATGCAGAGACAGTACTCTTTATCAAAACCGTTTATACAACTTCTCATCATCAGGCGATGAGACACCAATACTTCAACATGTGGTGGATTAATGTTAATTAAGACTCAGGAAAGTAGGGACATTGAGTGATATGGTTCAGTGGCATCGCGACTGGAGCGCAGCAGCAGGACCATCTGTTTGTGCAGAAGCTGTCAGGGTCATTATATCAGTCAAGCACCACGAGCCGGAGACGTGTCTGCTCTCTGGGGACATCTCACCCTTTAACCTTCTTTTCCTCCTGCACATGTATCGGTTTTGTGCCAGATCAGAACTGAAACCATCCCATTCTCCTGTGCACTCTCCAAAGCACATTGGAGTTCGAGATGGATCATGGGTATTGTATTTCTGCGAGAACATTTCCACTAAGGTTTCAGATCCTAACTGCAGGGATGCACTTCTAATTATTACGTGCGAAGTAAATTTATTAATGGAAAGACTTTTAAAGTCCTAAGGAGATTATGACTGGCCAGTTAATCTAATACCTAATTCTTTAATCAGTTATATACTGTATACCTTCATTATATAAATGTCCTTTTGAAAATCTAATGCAACCTCGAGATGGCAGGATGACAGGTGGTGTTTGCTCATGCTGGTCACTATTCGCTACATGTCTGAAATCAGAACGTCCTGAGCTGAAGCTCGCTGAAAGACATCTTGTCTTTATATAAGATATCAAATTTTAATTAGGTTTCCATCCATATGCCATCTGCTCCTAGTGTGGCTGTCGCATCAGTTGGCATGAAAGATCTAACTGACCTTTGATTGTTTGACAGTATGATGCTTGTTTTATTAAAATTCTCTACATTTGGTTTTCATTTTAAGAACTTTGAGAATTTTTCTTATTTTCTTGTCATGTCTCTGGTTTTATGGCCTTTGATTTAAATACAGAAAAAGCCAATAGTTTTCCTGTATATTCAACTATTCAACTTGGATCAGCACCAGCAGCACCGATACATACAACACCTTGAACAATTTAGTGTCTGCATTTGTGGGAGGAAACCAGCGACCCAGGAGAACACTTATGGTATCAAACCCAAAATAATGTTCAGTAATTAGACTCATAAATTAATGCAGTTCAAAAAGTAAAATATAAGTGGGGTTGATACACTCGACTGCATCCTGCTCCTTTATTATAAGGCAATATGGACATTTGTTAAGGATGTTTACCGCTGATGTTTCATATCTCCTGGGAATGTTCGAGAGACAGTGACAGATCAACGGTGAGTGAGAGGATCTGATTTCATGGTACAGTAATAGATGTGTCTCTTGATTCAATTAGCAACTTCTCACACCAAACAGCATAAGGAACCCTTAAGAGAATTGATTGATTTTAGACAATACATACATACATACATACATACCTTCAACATTTAGACATACATACATACCTTCAACAATTTAGACATACATACATACCTTCAACAATTTAGACATACATACATACCTTCAACAATTTAGACATACAGACATACATACATACATACATACATTAGTGATCAACCGATATGGTTTTTTTAATGGCCAATGCCGATATTTAGATGACAGAAGTGGCCGATGGCCGATATATAAAGCCGATATTACAAGTTTTTATTGCAACTAATAAAGTACAATCATAATAATAATAATAATAATAATAATAATAATAATAATAATAATAATAATAAACAACACACAAAAGTAATCAGACAGTTTATCACTGTCCACTCTACTTTTTGTAAAACAGAGCAATATTAAAAACATACAACTTTAAATTACACATTATTAAGTTTCAGTGTACCTAAACATAAGCAGATAGCAGCATCTTTTTAGAATGAACATTTATTGATGAACATTGCACAATGCACACAGAACAACATTCAATTAACTCTTTGAAGTAATGAGCCATTCATTCATTCATTCATTATCTCCCGCTTTATCCTCTATTAGGGTTGCGGTGGGGTTCCCCATGACCATCCAGGGGAGAACATCTCGGGCGCTGGGCAGATAGACCCAGGACAGGGCGCCAATCCATTGCTGGGCACACACTCACTCACACAGACACACTCTATATGGGGCAATTTTGAGAATTCAATTGACTTGATCCATGTTTTTGGACTGTGGGAGGAAACTGGGGGAACCCGGAGGAAACCCACGCAGACACGGGGAGAACATGGAAACTCCACCCAGATGGGGATTCGAACCGGGAATCCCTAGTGCTGAGAGGCGAATGTGCTAACCACTAAGCCACCGTGCCGCCTAGTAATGAGCCAATTTATCTAATTTAGATAAATAAATAAAATATTAACAAACAAATATTGTAGTTTGTAGTGTGAAAAAAAAGTACTTATTTTAATATCTCAAGAAAAAAATTAAATGAACTGAACTTTGAACTAGTTCAAAATTAAAATTGTTTGAGCATGTATGAACTGAACTTGAATAATGTTCAGCAGGGGTCTCAAAGTGCCGGCAGTCTTAAACGGCCCCTCACGGGTTAACAAAATATGCATTAAAAAAAAAAAAAAAAAAAAAAAAAAAAAAAAAAAAAAATCCACAATTTGGATTAATTATTTATACATTATGTTATTTTTTTATATTTTATCTTAATTTGTAATGTGGTGTTTGT